>CM024613.1:11518674-12098537 GCA_014182575.1 Eucalyptus decipiens | reverse complement strand
TTGTTCCAGGGAGGCTACTATCGCAGTGTTGGTAATGCAGCAATTATGGCATTTGCTGCCGTTGGGCTTTTCGCTGCAGCTGGTTGCATGCATGTCTTGAAGCGGTTAGGGAAGCAACCGTACCAGCACTTGCGCAAGTTATGAGTTCATCCCTCATCTGCCAATGTCCAGATCACTTTAATATCAATGGCTTATCAGCGGGACAGAGGAAGGATAAGGATTGGTTTCAATTGTGTATAAAATGCAGTCACAGCATGCAAAGGGGGGTCGACTGATTGGCAAAAAGAGTTGATCAAATTCAACCTCCTTTACCAGTACAATTCCACGCAGCAGACATGAATTATTTCGTTGCGAGGAAGATGCTATCAACTGTGACTATCAGTTGCAAAGTCTGTTGAACTCTATGGAAAGCTATGAAAGGAAATCAATGCCTGATCATCAAAAGCCATATGAGAGAAGACAATGATCCATTGGGGCATCACCTGGGGAATGAGGACCTCTGGCTAGCTGTGGAATCATATGCTGAGGATTTTTGTCTGGCAACTATTTTGATGTTGCTAGATTCGAGAGATTGCATTCCATATATTTTATTGTCTGAGACTCTGGAGATTAAAGGGGATTCTCATTTTATTTTTCTTCTTTTATTTCAAGGGTGTCGATTTGAAAGCAATCGTGATATCGGCAAGTTTGAAAATGGAAAAATGTCTCTGTACCAAAAGAAAGTGGAACATTTATTATTTCAGAGAAAAAAAAATGAAGCCAACAAAAAGCCTTTATTTTTTTTAGGAAAACTGTGGTTCTCGGTGTTTTTGTACCTTTAGCCCTCAAATTGAGTGGGTAGTTGAGTTCAGACTTCGATGTGTTATTGGTAGATGCGCGGAAGTCGGTTCTTTTTAACTTGGGCTTTTTTTTATTATTATTACTCAGGAAACCCGTATAGTTGGCAGCCAACGGGCAAATCCTAAGACCACACGAGGGAACCATCAACCTATGCAAGCGTTTAAGGTACCAAGCGTCTCCAATAAGTTTCGAACCCTCATCCCGAGGGCGGATCAACGGACGGACTTATCCAACGGGCCGAAAGGCTTTTTGATGAAGCAAAGTGCCCAAAGTACACCCACCATACTAGTCATTAAAATTTGGAAGATAAAAGTTGCATCTTAAATTTACCTTCCAAATATTTGACACATCTAACGTATTTGCTTTTTTTATGAAGAGGGTGTGTATTTTTCTCTATTCTTCTTTTTGAATAGGTCGTGCTTTTTCCACTCTCATCATGGTTAAAATACCCCCCATCTCAATGTTTTGATAATATTAACTTTTATGGGTCCTATTTATTTTTAAGCATTATTTAGTTGTTTTTCTTTTTTTTCTTTTTCTTTTTTTTTGCCGTGCCACTCCTTCTCCTCATATATTTTCTCTATTCTCTCTCTTTGTAAAACGACCCTCATGTCAATAATAGACAAATCTTTTATACCCCAACGACCGTCAACGAGCCACAAAAAAAGTCCATCACAACAAACACAAGGAACTCATTAAGTCGAAGCCCAAATTTGCATAAACCTCCTCACCCGGCTAGTGCTCTTGTATCTCTATTTCTTCAACTCATACCTCAACTATAAGTAAAAGCCCATTTCATATCTCTTCACTCTTTACCCCCATTCCATCCCTTTCGCTCTCTGTTTTATTCGTTGTCCCATTTTGCGTCAAATTCTTCAATCGATTGATTATGAAGACAAGAAAAAAAAACCCTGTTTAAATATTCAAATTTAGGAGCCGAAGCCATCACCCAGAAACTCATTAGGCTCATTAGCAATGTCTGCTTCTCCACTAATTTGCCATCACCTGCCAGCCTCCAGATCCATGGCCCAAATTTGCCCCTGCTCCCACTAAGTTGCTTATGCAAATCGAAATTGCCACCTTCAAGAACAAACAATTCCATCCTCAAGATTGGCGAGGATTTGCCCCTCCTCGCCCTTGCGTTCTCTTCTACTTCCACACCAATCTCAGTCGTCAAGCCACCATCACTGACGAATGAGAGGGCTAAAGATGTGATTACAAACTCAACCCTCAAGTCCGAGCACATACGTGACGTGGCAACTCTGTTGCCATCAATTGTTCGGATCCCCATCTTTTGATTGCCGTGAAGAAGTTCAATGCAAGACCCTCTAGGTCTGTTGTGTTCTTGGGAATCAAACTCTAGCTAGGGATTCAACAGCCAATGAGTGCGATGTGAACTAGAGGACAAGTGATAGAGGCAGACCATAGAATGTTCTCTTTTTTTAACAGATCCTAGAAGGCTTGAACCATGATTGGCATTAAGATGGAATGAAGAGAAGTAACGAAGGATGAAAATGGGACTCACAAGAAAAGACAATAAAGAAAACAAAAGGGAAACCAAAATCAAACAAAAAGAGTGCTTAGAAAAAGCGGGATCCACAAAAGTTAATATTGGTAAAACAATGTAATGAGGAGTATTTTAGCCATGGTGGGATCGAAGAAAACGCAACATTTTTTTTTTCTCCTCCTTTATTTTTCTTTCCTTTCTTGTTTCCGTCATTCCCCTCTTGCAATCTCCCTCTCTTCACCTAGTCAGACGCTATCTGAGGTCGTGACCTTAAATAAGACCTCAAATTACAGATTTCCTGAATGTCACGATGTCCTTCATTCGAGCCACGACCATGGTGGTTGCAAGTTACTTGTGCACGTTTGAGTGCTAGCAATGACGGTAACAAGTGTGGCTGTGGTCTTTCTTTAAAAGTATGAGCGTTTTTTTCTTAAAATCGCGTTAAATAAATGATGTACCTTCAATGTGCTAAGTCGCATCATAAAACACAGCATCAATTGAAAAATAAAATAGACTGAATAAAAAAAATAGATCGGACAGTAAATTTACATGATTCCTACATCCACGAGAAGAACAGTAATAAATTACACCATAGATCAAGCGATACATAGATATAACAACCACACTTGAGTCACTCAAACAATCTTAGTATTTTTCAAGCCCAATTATGCCCAATAACACCATAGTATTTAGCTTCGAAATTTCTCACGAAATAATCTTTTAATCTTACAATATAATCACACACAAATCTTAAACTCACAAAACTTAATTGGCTTGAACACTAATATTGCTTGGTGTAAACGCACAAATGAAACCAACTAAGAAATCCATAGCCAAGCACTCACTTGGAGACGGCACTTCAAGATTACATGCATCAACAATGGCGTTTTTCTCTCGTGGCTAAAGAACAGCCCATATATTTGTTCTATTTCAAACAAGATGAGGATTATCCTTCCTGAAGCGAACTTCAACACAAAACTTAAAGGTAAAGTCCAAGTTTGACCGTCTTTATTGCCGATTTCAGCATGGTAAACAAATTCCATGCCGTTTGGTCAACAAGTCCAAGATTTGGACTTTCGTTTTCTTGTTCTTAGCCGAATCTTAAGGCCTATTTGTTAAAAACAATTTATGTTCCCCAAAACAAAAATTTTTATTCTTTTGTTTCCAGGAACGAAAAAAGAATAGAAATGTGTTTGGTAAAACTTTTATTTCCGAAAATAAAAAATCTATTTTTTTGTTCCCGAAAATAGATTTGAAACGAGAAAAAAAGAAGTGGAAAAAAGTAGTTTCTTGTTCTCAGGAACAATTTTTAAAATCAATTTTTCTCTCTCTTCTTTTTCTTATTCTCTTTCTTTTCTTCTTATTCTTTTCTTTTTGGCCAATCGCCGGCCTTGGCCATGGTTGGTGCTGGCAACCGGCCATATGAGGGCCAACAACCTTACCGAAGCATCGCCGGCCTAAGCCTCACTTTGTGGCTAGGTGAGGCACAACCAGGTCGACCTCGCCCAAATCTGGCGATGTTGAGCTCGCCCGACCACCTCCGGGATGGCGTCGCCTAGCGGTGGCCCGGCGAGGCCAAGCCTTGCCCGGTGAGGCCGACCTCACGTCGCCGGGCGAGGCTCCGACGAGCTCGTTAGACGTTGCCCAACCGAGGAGACCGACCAAAGAGAAAAAGAAAAAGGAAAAAGAAAAAAAAGGAAAAAATAATAAAAGAATTAAAATTTTAAAAAAATTAAAAAAAAATCTAAGAATCTTACCAAAAGTGTTTCTATCCCGGGAGCAGAAATTTTGGGAAGTTACCAAACACGTTTTTTTATTCAGAAATTATTCCCGATAACGTAAAACGAGAAAAAACATTTCTCATCAAAAAAATTTCCCATAATAGAATCGTTACCAAACGTGCCCTTAATAGAAATCAATTTCTTTGGTTTCCTCTTTTGTTTTCATGGACTAACTTGAACAATGCTGGGGATAATCTCCGTGGATTTCAAAATAAAAAAAATTACCGCTTTCTAATTGCTCGATTTCAGACGTCCATAATTATATCCAAATTCATCTCAGCTTTGCTTCATTCGTTGGCTCAAATTCGAAAAATATTTTTAACAATCTCCAACTTGACTTGACGTTTGAGCTAAGTCACAATCAGTTTACTAAAAATATCGAACTCTACTGCTACTTTCTCATAGCGCTTAATGGGCTCAACCATCACAGATATTTTTCAAATCCAAGCTTTCCTTAAACTTCACCATAACCAAAAATCTCATCAAAATACCAACTCCACAAGCACCTTTAATTTCTTCACAAAGATTTTCCAGCACAACCTCCTTTATCACAAATAAAGCAAAACCATTGTTACATTCACGTCTATCAGAAGATTAAACACATACCTTGTCAATTTTAGCAATTACAGTAACCATTAGCTCTATAGGCCCCTCCTTGTTAGAAGCACCATCTATGTCGATTGCTACCTTAATAGTTTCTGGTTGCAACTCCACCTCAAGTTGAAAACCGTTCAGATCCGTATAAACACCACTATAACCGCTCCTAACCTAAAGCATTGGAGACTCATTGAATGTAACTTCTCCACTAATAACAAATTAATTTAATTATGGGTACCACAATTGCTCCGCTCACCTTATGCATAACCTATGAACATGTACTTTCGTACCCTTCCATTGAGCTTATCATTATTCGCTCGAACATAACATAGATAACAAAATATTCTAAGAACATAATAATCAGCAACTTTATGATATTTCTTCAAGAGTCCGAAATCCAATTGCAATCGATGGGAATCTCTTAACTAGGTAGCTCGTTGTGCTAAGCATATCCGTTAGAAATCTCCTAGCCATACAATTAATAGAGAGTATTTTATGGGCCGTCTCTGTAACTTTTTGCTCATCAACTTCGCAACATATTGTGGTTCATTAGCATTAGTCCGGTGTTTCACTATGTCTTCCTTAATCCATAATAACATTTAATAGTTTCAAGCGAAATTCCATACTACTGTCAATTTGCACATGTTTGATTGTCTTACTAGTCTTCTTTTCAATTAAAGCTCTCGACTACATAATCCTAATATTAGCATCAAACTTGTGCCTAAACACAAACATCCACATCCTCCTCGAGTAGTCATCAACAATTATTAACATATATCTGGCACTCTTCTTCGAAGGAAACCACAACAACCTGTAAACATTCAAGTGAATTGACTTTGCAATATCCGTGGTTTCTTTGACAATCATATTGAACTTTACTTTCCACTATTGATTTAAATCATAGCACTTGCATACATTCAGTTCGTTAACAATATAACCGCATAACAAATGTTTTTCACCTAAAACTTTCAGGCTTCTCTTGCTAATATACCCCAAACGCATATGCCATAATTTAGAATTGTGAACGAATGCATCCAACATATCCATGATGAAATCTCTCACTATCTCACCTTGAAGCTCATATAGGCCACTGTACTTGATTCTTTTCATGATCATCAAAGTATCTTGAACAACTTTCAAAATTCCACATTTTGAAATATATCGATACTCAACTAAATACAAAGCACTCAAGGAAATCAAGTTCTTCTTCAACTCTAGAACATGCCTTACTCCAGTCAATATCTTCATGATACCATCCTGCATTCTGATTCTAACATTATCAACACCGACAACATCGCATTTAGCATTATTCCCCACTTGCAATATGCTATCATCCATACATTGATAAGTAGTAAACTAGTTTTTATTTGGTGTAGTATGAAACGAATAACCAGAATCCATAATCGATCCATCAAATGATGAATAATTAGTGATAGACAATACATAATTAACACTATCCGAATTACTGACAACTATAGTTGCAACATCTTCTACAGAATCAATTATAATTCCCTTACCCTTCTTATTCTTTAGCTTAAGGCAATTTCTTCTAAAATGCCCTCTCTTACCACAATTCTAACAGATAACACCATCAGTCCTAGACTAACTACATCTATTCATATTAGTACTACTCCTACTACTAGATATTTCTCTATTTGCACCCACTAAAGCAGCAGATACATGTTCGTAAGATTCTCTTCTACGGATGCCATCTTTCATAATTAAATCTTGAACCCCATTAAATGTGAAACTTGTTGACCTAAAGGAAAACTAACAACAATAACAATAGTATTCCAACTATTAGGTAATGAAGATAATAGAATCAAAGCAAGTACCTCATCTTTAAAGTCAATCTCAACTAAACTCAATTGATTAACAATTACATGGAAATCATTAATATAATCTACAACTAACGCACCTTCACTCATCTTTAAATCAAATAGACGTCGCATCAAATAGATATTATTGATCACAAAGGTCTTCTCATCCATATCCAATAGAGCTTTTATCAAATAAACATCTTTACGATGTTAAATGCAACATTACCAGCCAATGTCAGCCAAATAACACCCATAACGCGTCTATCCAGCAATTTCCAATTAGCATACTTCAATGTCTCTAGTTTCTCCCCAAATAGGGGCAAGTGCAATTTCATCTCATATAAATAATTTTCAATTTGCATCTTCCAAAAACCAAAATCATTTCTATCAAATCTATCAATTTTCACTTTTACTTCTTTTGTCATTATCGATTTGCTTCAACTCAACCAGCCTAGTTCCAATACCAATTGTTGTAGAAAGTAAGCAATTTAATAATAAAATAGGAAGAATAAAGAAAATAGATTTTTTTTCCCGAGAATAAAGAAAAAAGAAGAGAGAAGAAAGAAAATAGATTGAACAACAGATTTTTATGTGGTTCAGTTATAATGAATTATGTTCATGGAGAGAACAATAATGAATTCCACTATAAATTAAGCAATACACAGAGATTACAATCACCCACGCTCAAGTTAATCAAATGTTCTCAGTATTTTCCAAGCCCCAATAACACTCAAAATACACACAGTATTTATACTTTTTGTGAAAGTCATTTCAAAGAAAAAAATTTTATTTTTATTTGTTTGATGGTACGTTAAAAAGTGTCACTGAAAATGTTTTTGAGTGCTTAAATCTCATTGTGGATAAGAGGTCTTGTGTTTTGTGAGCCCATGTGTTTTATCGTCATGGAGGAGTAATCATATGTACAATCTGAGCCTTGTTAAAAGACTTATTATGTTTAGGAAAATGATTTCCTCTATTTAAAGCCGGGAATTTGATTTTCTAATTTTAGTGCGGATGTTTCTCTTGATGAACATTTTTTAATTGATTTACCATTTTCATCGAGCCAAACACATGAACTCCGGAAGATTATTTTGCCAAAAAGTCTTTCATTAAAAAACATGCGCATGCCCTTAGTATCAGAGCAAAAGCCCCGACTTCAAATATCTACGAACTCATTATTTATCTCCCTTTCTACATATTTCACACATAGTCTTAAGCTAAAATTCAGTCTATGTGCAAGAGAAAATGTTGGAATATTATTAAAACACACCGAGGCCTCTTATTTGTCTCTCTTCCTGTATATTTCTAATCCCATGCCAAAGTTTAGTCTATGTGTAAAAGGAGTGTTAGAATATTTGAACATTAAATCACTCATTTGTCTAACCTAACACTACCAACACAACACCATCCTATCAAAGTAAAATCTCCATGAAAAGTGGATAAGCGAGCAGTTTATTTGCTCATAAATAGAGAGTAGAAATGGATCTTTAATATCTTGCTTTGATTTGACTAGAAAATATGTCGAATCGAAATTGAGTGGAAATTTATTGATTTCACTTCCGTTTTCAAACCGGAAAGAGTCAATTTTAGAATAATTAGTGGTGATCTTGTAAAGTTTTACTTAGGATGCATTTAATTTGTGAAAACCTATATGATTTGCGTCCCTCTAGTAGCACCGCCTCTCTCTCTCTCTCTCAAGATTTTTCTCCTTGGCCCCCGTCTTCAGATTTTTCTTTAAAAAATTCAGCCCAACTTGCTTAATAATTATTATAGGACTTACTTGTAGTAAAATGGTCTGGAAAAATGAGAAAGTCGTTGAAGCACCAATTTTGCATCCTATATATAGGAACACCCGTTTCTTGTGTCATGTGTGTTGAGAAGAAAGAGTCTCCCACATGTAGAGTCCACAAATAAGGTTGTGTATTTATGTGTGAGTGTTCTTAAAATAATACTAAGAGAGTGTTTATTCTAATTGGAATATGCTCTTGATTCTCAACGAGTGATGTCAAAATTTGCGATCGAGATCATGAACCAAGCAATTAGGATTGTGGTATACAAAGACAGTGGTCGGGACCATCGTATGTGAGTTATCAGGGACGGGAGTACGTTGAAATTCTGCCAATACACAACCAGAGACCATGATCACAGTCTGGGACCAAGCTTGCTTAGTATAAGTGCCAGGCATTAAAACCAAGCTAGATGACGAATATTTTGAATTTGGTGAATGGCGTCAAGAAGCATAACAACTCCAACTATAATAATTAGAGTCCCTGCTTGATCAAGACTTATGTGACTTCATTAACGGTGACAATACCACACCACTAACAGATGATGAAGAGCGAAGGAAGTGGAAGATTAAGGTCGGAAAGGCTCTCTATGTTCTTGCTATTATAGTAGAAGATGAATTATTGTAGCATATCAAGAGTGCAAAGACCTTGAAGGTGGCATAGAACACTTTAGGTACTGTTTGCGAGGAACAAGCAATGCCAAGTTACAGCGATTGGAGAAAGAGTTACTATTGATCTCACAATAGAGTATGACGGTGACGTAATACTTTGCCCAAGTTAAATTTATTTGTAAAAAAAAAGTATCAAAATTAGATCCTCAAAATGCTTTTTATGAGACTATGATAAGAATAATTATCATTCGAGATTTACTGCTAGAGTATAATGACATTGTTACAGTCACCTGTAGATAGGTAAAAGAGCCAACTCTGATTGAGTTGGAAAATTTATTGGCAAGTCGACAGGTTTTCAACAGACAAAAGTCCAAGGTTTTAGTTAAGGATATTGAAACTGTCCTCTTCATAATAAAAAGGGTTTAAGAGCTAGAAGAGAAATGGTGCCGACGTTAGAAATGGCAAACTAAGGAAAAAACATAGAGATTGGCAAAGGCATATATGGGACTAGCACTCAGGCAAAGGGACCTCGTTGGGATATCCGCAAAGACAACAAAGATGATAAGAGTAATAGAAGGGGCAGCCTAGAGGACGGTGCAACATTTACGGTAAAGTAGGGCATTTTGCTAGGGACTATTTATTCAAAAGAGCTTAAGGTAAAATTGCAACATCTACAAGGAGAATAATAGGGAAGAGAAGTGGGATTTCTAAGCGTTCATTGTAGTGGAGGAACAAGAAAAGCCCGTAGCATCCTCTATCATCTAGTTAAAAGATACGACGGTCCTCATAACAAGTGATAAATTAGTCAATTATGAATGATTGGATAATTGATTTGGGATACTCAAATCATATGACCAGAGATTAAGACAAGCTATCAAACAGGTCTTAGTACACTTGTGGACAAGTAGTTGTCACCACAGACAACTCAAGATTGTCGATTACCCGTGTCGGCCAAACGATGATAACATTTTGGTTTAGTTCACAACAAGTTGAGCTATAAAATGTGCATCACATTCCAAGAATGAAGAAAAATCTAATATTGATGTCACAACTCACAGATTCGAGCAATTATGCAGTGTTCAATCCAAGAGATGTCAAGGTGCATTGCAATTTGAAACCCACTAGTACACCAATTATGGAGAGGCATCGAATAAAGTCTATATATGATGCTAGCACAGATGGCATATATGGACAAAACTTGAAAGAGTGATATGCTTGATTTGTGGCACACACAACTTGGACATGTAAGCTTACATAAGTTGAAGGTGATGATGAAGAAGGGCATGCTACAAGGTCTCCCCCATTTGAAAGTTCAAGAAGACGTAGTTTGTGGTGTGTGTTAGTATGGGAAGGTGCATCAACTTCTATAGGAGAAGTCTACATTTAGAGCTAAGAAACCTCTCGAGTTCATCCACTTAGATTTATTTAGACCAATTAAGCAACTATCGGTTAGAGGATCAAAGTACATGATAACGTTCATAGACGATTTTTCCAGGTATGTCCAGGTTGATTTCATGAAAGAAAAATCAAACACATCTAATAAATTTAAAGAGTTTAAAGAAAAAGTAGAAAGAGAAGTAGGTAAGAAATACAATAACCGAGCCCCTAGAGTGTCAAAACTTAGTATGGGGAGACATTAAGTGCCAAAACTTAGGAAAGTGGTACTTAAGTGTCAAAATCGGAGCAAAATGAATTAGTTAAGTGCTAGCGGTGAGAAAAACTAGTCAAAATGCTAACATGATATTTTTCCGGCGAGACAAGTGTAAAATGATATCATTTTGCATGCTGACGTGGTTAGACATGTACAAAAATGATGTTGTTTTGCTGACATGGCTAGATATTAATTAAATTAAATTTAAAACTAAATTTACTCATTCAAAAAAAAAAGACGAAGAAGATGAAGATTGCAGGTGGCTAAGGGCTCAACCCTCACCACTCCCTCCCCGTTGGCCGCCCTAGCCGTTAAGCTCTCACCATTCGACAACCATTTTTTTTAAGATTTGATTCTAAATTTAATTTAATTAATATTTACATTAAAATTTAAATCTGTGCCAAAACGATGTCCTTTTGGCATTGCTTTGCTTAGTCAACTCTCTGACGAGCCACATAAACGAGCAATATTAATAAATTATTACCACATAAGATTTCCAACAGGTTCACCAAACTTGACACTTAGGTGTCCCATTTTTCCCACAAAAAAAAAAATGACACTTATGTCACTTTTTTAACTTTTGGCACTTAAGTGTCTCCTCGTGCGAAATTTGAGCACTTTGCTTGTTCTTTTGCCTAAGAAATAGAATGCCTACACACTAACAATGAGGGATAATATACATCAAATGAGTTTACAATGTATTTGCAAGAGTGCATGATATGTCAACAATTTACCTATCCAAATACATTATAACAAAATAGAGTTGCGGAAAGAATCGTCATTTGGTGGAGACTTGTAGGAGCATATCGCATGTGAAGAATGTTCCACTTAAGATTCTAGGTTGAATGCATGAAGACAATAATGCACGTAATTATCAAGCTACCTCAAACAGGGTTGGCCTTATGACACCACACGAGAAGTTACGGGCGCGCATGATAAAATTTCTACTTCTCTATTTCTTTGTTTCTCTATTCTCCAGAACAGGTTTGGAACAAAAATCCATTTGGTAACAATTTGATTTTTCTATTTCTGAAACAGATTTCTATTCCAGAAATAGATTTGAAGAAGAAATCAGAAGTTAAAATTTTTAACTTCTCAATTTCTGAAACAGAAATTGAAAAATCAATTTCTAGCCAGAAATCAATTTCTATTCCAGAAATTTTGTCATGCGCACCCTATGGAATCACAAGCACTTGGTAAGTCATTTTAGAGAATTTGGTTGTGTATGCTATGCAATCATGCCTAACCATCTATGCAGTAAGTTTGATAAGAGGGCAATTTGCTACATATTTGTGGTTACAATGATCAAAGAAAAAGGCGGAAATGTTGTGATCCTACAATAAGGCATTGTTACACTTCTAAAAATGTGGTGTTATCGTGGTGGTCATCACAATCCATTCAATTACTCAATTCAAAACGAATTGAAGAAGATGTTCATGAAAGAATGGAAGATAATGACAAGCTTGATAGGGTCTAGCCGAGTATAGAAAGTAAACCCATAACAAAAGAAGAAGTTGAAGTATAGTCACTAAAAAATTCAAAGAGTACACGGCGAATTGGTATACATCTTAGAACAACAAAAGAACTCTAACAAAGTCAGATAGAAGAACCTAAAGAGCAGGTACCCCAACTTAGGAGATCAACAACGCAATAAAAACCAAATCTTAAATATGTAAATGCGGCATTGACCAAAGATGTCGGAGTAATTGAGCCAAGAAGCTTCACAAGGTAAAAAAATGGAGAAAGGCCATGGAAGAATAAATCCAAACAATAACGAAGAATGAGATATGAGATTTGGTGCCAATACCTAAAGAGGTACATCTCATATCTTGCAATGGGCTACAGACTCCATCAAATTAATTTTGTCTTAAAAGTACAACATGGATTATGATGAGACTTTAGCCTGATGGCAAAGGTTACTACCATACAAGTTTTACTAGCACTTGCAGCAAGCAAATCATGTAAATTATGGTAAAGGGACATGAAAAAATACCTTCTTATATAGAGGACTAGATTGAGAAATATACATGGAGTAGCTAGATGGTTTGAACAGAAAACTCACTAAAGAAAGCTCTCTATGGCTTAAAAAAAAAAAAAAAAGTTGATAGCATGCTACGAGAAGATTGCCAAATTCTTGGTACAAAGCGGTTATTCGGTAGTCCTACCAAACTCAAGCTTATTTGTGAAAGAATAAGATGGAAAGCTTGCAATAATATTAATTTAAATGGATGATCTAATCATCACTGAAGATGATGAAAAAGAGATATGTCAAATCAAAGTTAATCTCTTGCTACGATAATAGATGGAGGAGCTTGGAGAGCTAGATAGCTTTCTAGGGCTTGAGGTTGAGTGAATGAAGGAGGAGAATTATAAGACTCAACTATGTATAGACAAATGGTGGGTAATCTTATCTACCTAACCATACCATAACACAACCTGACATTACCTTCGCAATAAGAGTAGTAAGTTGGTTCATGGAGAGACCATAAAAGCCTCACTTAGATGCAGTCGGATGCATACTAAGATATGTAAATGGTTCATTTGATATTGGCTCTTATATAAGAAAGAAGCATTGTGTGAGGTGGAAGGGCATTGCGATGCCAACTTTGTAGGAGATCGTTATACAAGATGATCAACTATTGGGTACATGTTTAGTCCCATATTAGCAGTGGCGTCATGGTGTAGCAAAAGATAGCCAACTATGTCATTGTTTACAACAAAAGTTAAGTATAGAGCGGTAATAATGGCAACACAAGAGAGTTCGCGGTTGGTACAGTCGACTGAAGATCTTCATCAACCAATAAACTACTCCACACAACTATATTGTGACAATCTATCGGCCATAAGCTTAGCAAGGAATTATGTTTTCCACGCAAGGACTAAGCATTTAGAAGTGTATTATTACTTCCTATGGCAAACAGTATTACTTGGCGAGACAAATATGAAGTGTGGCAAAACAAGTGATCAAGTTTTTCTCCTTAGTCGCCATCTCCATTTCTTTAGGAATATCAGCCCAACTTACTTAATGACAAATAAAGGAGATATTTGTAGTGGAATGGTATAAAAAGTGGGAAAGTCGATTTAAGCACCGACTTTGCATCGTTCAAATAGGGGCACTTGCTCCTTGTGTCGTGTGCGTTGATTAAAACGAGTCTCCTACGTGGGGGTCCACAAATAAGGTGGTGCGTTTATGTGTGAGTGGTGTGAGTATTCTTATTATTCTTATTATTATTATTATTATTATTATTATTATTATTATTATTATAGAGCATTTAATTTGTTTGGAGTATCCACTTGATTCTCAACAAACAAACGTACGCCTAAGAGTGGTAGGCTCTTACCTCTCCTCGTTTTTCTACAACTTTGAAATAATTTATTGTTTTCAACTTATGCTATGTTGTTCGGGTCTAAACAGAAATTAAATTCCACCCCACATTAAATTTCTCGAAAAGAATTATATAGCTAAGTCAATAGTGAATATTTTCATCTGAAACTAAAAGATAAACTATTCTAAAATCATGAAAATGGTTATCATAGACGAACAAAACCTATAAATATGATATTCTATCATGTGTCGCATTTAATCAAGTTTTCCCCACGATGAAAAACTGGAGAAGCCGCCCATGATTTTTATTTTGAGCTGTCATCGGTCATCACGTCAGAAGGATCATATACTTGAGCATCTCAGCCAAAGTATCTTAGGGCAAGACAAGGGTAAGAATTATACTGCAACTGGCAAGTGGCAAGGACGACAACAACGAGGCTTGCAACCCATGCACGCACGGTACTTCCAGTCGAATTGGGTCCAAAGCAAGGTCTTGTATTCCCTTCATTATCACGGAACATTCCCTCCTCCTGATTGAACCGTTCTCACATGGCCTCAGGTGTGTTCATCTGTCGTCTTACCATGCGATGGCTGCTCAAATATATTCAATTCGGTTTGTCGCCCTCTTGCCATGCAGAGAGTCGAAGATTAGAGTCTATGCATTGTACTGCGTGGAGCCGCGGACAGGATCTTGGAAAGTAGTCGCCTGCATTCTCGGATTATGTATACATTCGAGAAAATCACCATCTTTAAGACTATCATGAAAGTCACTTAATCTCGATCTGTTTCTATTCGTTCCTATAAGTTTCACCATCAACTTTATGAACCCACCACAACTAGAGAGGATCATTTGGTTTGCCGAATTCGACGATTTAGACGGACCGAGGGCGCGAACTGGCCCACGTGGTTATTTGCCAACCTACATGTGGGACAACAGTGAGAGTGCCCTAGGATATGATTCCCTTCAAAGGTTTAATCAATTGCAAGAAAGATGGGATGTTTTTGCATAGATGCTTGAAGCATTTTCAGACGAGTGGACATGGTTTTCCCACGGAGTCCCCATTTGGCCCATGTCTTGTACTTGAGAAATAGAATTTGTGTACTTAAAAACACAATGCAACTAAATGTGACGAGGAACAACACTTTATCCAGAAAAGCTGAAGACAGAGACAGTTCGCGTACTACTTTTCAATTTGGCATAAAGCATACTCATTAATTGAAACGTTTTGGGTCGGTCGGCTTAATAGAGGGAAATTGTATTGCGGTAGACTTCTTTTAAACCGAGCCATTCATCCAACAAGAACCGGCGAAGCTTATGTTGAATATTCAGACAACAAAAGGATAAGATCATCAGGCAATTTTCACACTTTGATTTGCTTGTTTTTGTCACATCTTTTGTGGATTAAGTCTGCAGTGTATTTTCTCTTCTCAAACCCAACGAAAGCCTCGAGATACCATATTAATATTTCGTGAACCCGTCCACAGATGATGATCAGTGCAAAATCTGGTATGATCTTCATCTTGTGGTGTGGTACTGGTTGCCATCACTCCGCAGCGTAAAGTTTCCATAATTATGCGGAACATGAGAAAGATTTAGGTCAAAATTCTAATAATTTGTTTCATGTAAACTATGATATAGTCATCTTCAGAAAAATACGAGACTGAAAAAGTAACAATATAAAAGAATGCCGTGGCCGACACAGAGGGTAAGGAGCCACCAGAGAGTCTAATGAAACTGTATTTTATCTTATGAGACATGCATCAATAGTAATAAGAATTTGGAGATTGCAAAAACAAGAAAAGCAGCATCTTCGTCAGATTTGATTACGACGACCTCCGCTCATTGAGCCAGCTTTTTTCCCCAAGATCCTGCATTAGTGCACTTATACTCCACGTTGGGAAATGAAATGCTGATCAGTAAGCTCTAATGAATGAGGGAATTAGATGCTAAGTATAGAAGAGGGAGAGGATCCATTTATAGTACCATCCCACTTAAAGATGCTTATGGGTTAAATATAGCAACAGCTCTCTAAAAGGCCATTTGCATTCTAAAAAAAGATGACATGTTACCGGAGGCTCGTGCTTGCAATCCGCTTTTTGGTGATTTCTTAAAGGATGATCACTCCAATGTCAATCGCTGCACTGTTTGTGGCAAATTTGTAAACGATTCTCAAACAATCTCTCCTTGTTGGGAAGGATCAGTCAAAAGGAAGCAAGAAAAGAAGAGAGAATAACTATTAAACTAATGTCAAAGTTGGTTGCTTAAAGCACTGATGTGATCTGAAGAATTTAATCTTGCTTTGTCCCCACTTATTCTGGAGGAGAGAGAGCCCCCTCGGAGCTACAAAAGTATGCGTTCCGGGGTGTAATGACTGGCCATAAGAGTAATCTCTCTTGCACCGTCGTGTTGTGTGAAGGGGGAGAGAGAGAGAGAGAGAGAGAGAATAGAGAGAAAGGAGGCCTACCAGTGCCTCCTAGAGTGTTGAATTTGAATGGCCATAGGGAGGAGCTGCAATGGGTGGAAGCCTTTCTTTGTGATGCTGGCAATTGATTTTGCCTTTGCAATTGTGAATATTCTGCTTAAGAAAGTGCTTGAAGAGGGTATTGATCATTTGGTCCTAATCACATATCGCCTAGCAATTTCTGCCATTTTCTTGTCTCCAATCGGTTACTTTTTGAAAGGTACACTTTTCTTAGTCAGAATCTTATTATAGAGAGCTCTAGGGTGAGTGAGATGGGCATACTCTGTGTGCTTACATGGCTTAGTTGTCTGACTTGGTGCTTAGCCGATTTAGCTGTCACTCTGCCACAGTTTGATCTTGAAATGTCACATAGAGTTTCATGGGTTGTGCAATATCCATGAAGTCGGTTACAGTCTGCTTTTTCATTGTTTAGCTTCTGTGTCTGTGCTTTTCATATCCGTTTTCTGTCTGCTGTGGTAAACTAACAGTATTCTCATTTGTAGGAATACCAGACCAAAGCTCACGATTAGAATCTTATGTTATCTTTTTTTCAGCGCCATTGTAGGGTTAGTCACCTCAACTCCCATATTCCTTTTTCAAATATCTGCTCCTATCCCAAGAAATGAGTTATATATATTATAGAAAGTACTTAATTAAAATTTGATCTCTCTTGCAGGGCATCGCTCACGCAATATTTCTTCCTCCTCGGTATTCAATACACATCTGCGACTTTCTCGTGCGCCTTCATTAACATCGTTCCTGTTCTCACATTCATCATGGCCTTACCTTTCAGGTATATTAGACCAATGGCTAGAAACTTAGTACTCTGAGTATGTGATCTAGGAAAACAAGTGATTGGTCTGTCATGTTGGCACTGCAGGATAGAGAGGGTGAACATAAAGAGCAGCAGCGGAAGAGCCAAAATAGTTGGTACATTAGTATGCGTCGGTGGGGCTTTGACGTTGATTCTTTATCGAGGAAGGCCTTTGTTCAGCTCTTCACATTCACAGGCTGTTAGTTCGATGAGTGATCATGCCACCAAGCTCAGTTCGGCTGATAGGATGCAGAATTGGAGACTCGGCTTGATTTGCTTGGTTCTTGGAACATTGCTCTGGTCTCTGTGGTTTCTTCTCCAATCCAAGATAGCCAAGAGATATCCTTGCCAGTACTCAAGCACAGCCATTATGTGCTTCTTTGGCTCCGTTCAGTCGGCTGCTTTGAGCTTCTCCACCTCCAGGAGCCTCTCTATTTGGATCTTAAGAGGAAGAACTGAAATATTCACCGTTCTCTTCGCTGTAAGTATGACTTCTTTTGGGGATAAAACCAAACCGCAAGAAATTTATGCAGTCACATTAAATTAAATTAAATTGAGAGAGGATTGTTCAAGTTCAGTGTTTTACGGTGAAGTATGCATATACAGTAGTAAATAGAAGGAATTTATAGGTGCAAGAGCTCTCCATTCGTGAGGCCAATCCTCTATCTGCATTCAACTTCTTTCAGTAGCTCTGTTCAAGTAGCCCTCGATAGGATCCGTCTTTAACCCAACCTGACAAATGTCCCCTGTTCAATCCACGAAATTCCCACATCTAAGGGAGAGAGATGCTATGACTTTAAAAATGGCCATCAGAGAATCTAAACGATCAAGTTGGACCTGCCATATTCAGTGATAATTGTGTTGTGTTTCTGCCTCTAGGGTATGGTAGGTTCAGGTTTGTGCTATGTCGGGATGTCGTGGTGCGTCAAGAAACGGGGTCCCGTCTTCACGGCAGCATTCAGCCCCCTCGTCCAGATAATGGCGGCAATGTTTGATATCCCCATTCTGCATGAGCAGCTCCATATTGGGAGGTGAATGTTGACAAATACCAAAAATGCCGTGATGTGTTTAGAACCTGCATTTTGCTGAACCTTTTCTTCTGCTGCTGTTGTTGAGCAGCTTGCTTGGGTCGGTCATTGTCATCATCGGCTTGTACATTCTTCTGTGGGGCAAGAACAAAGAGATGCAGGATTGTGCCATGAAAGTAGCTCAGGAAGCCGAACAGATCAAGGAGCCGGAGCCGAAGTTACAGGTCGTCACAGTGTCGTGCGAGTCGCAGAATCCCTAGTGTGTTGCTTCCGTTAGTGGTCCCAGAGTCTGTAGCCCCCTTTCTCTGCCCCCTCGAGTTCCTACTTCTGTGGAGGGTGCATATGGTTGCTTTGTGCAAAGCACAGTCCGTCACTTTGTTTTCCGAAATGCATAATACAGTAAAAGAGCACCTCATTTGGTACCCAGTGTTCAGCATAATCCTGCACACATGATTGAGTGTATCACTAGAAGACCCTAATTCTGTTCATTATTGATTCACGTCGGGCGTAAAAGTCATGCACTAATGAGAGGGTCCGTACCCTAATTTAATCGCTTTCTTTTGCCTTTCTCTTTCTTAGGCTTGTCAGTCTAATTTTACCGCGATAATCTGCCGGATTCCACGGCTTCTTTAGTGCTGATTCTAATTGGGCAACCTTCTTTGTTCTTTGGATAAGTTAATTCGGCAATCTGACTTCTGTTGCAGCTACTCATCTGTTTGGAAAGCGATATCTCAAAATAGTTTTGTCAATGGACTATTGATAGCATGGGATGGATTGTCGGAGGCGATCGATCGAGAGAAGGGTGAGGGCGTTAACCTTAATATGGCAGTGATCAAACCCCCAAGGCACATCTTCATCAACAGGGTCTGCGCAGTAGTTTTCCGCCTAGTGGGAGGGCAATCATTGTCATTTCGACCTCAAGAATTCCCGATCAATAACGTGAAAGCATAGTAAACAAAGTCAATTTCCAGATGAACAAACCGAAGGCCTTCCCTAGAATGGAAAAATGATGCAAGATCAGCACCTTAAGCTATAAGAAAAGACAGTGCTCTGGTTTTTTGATTGCTTGAGATCAGCATTATGTGTCGCTACAATTAACAGGGCATTTACTTCACTCAGTCCATGACTCAGCTATGGCCAAAGTCCGAGGGGAGATGCGACCCCAAATTTGGCATCAGACAAGGACTCCTCTTCCACCCCGCTTTCAAGAAATTTTTCTTACGAACGAACCACTTCAAGAAATGCAGAGACGAGTGCAGCAATTGAGTCGGGGACACGGAAGTGATTCTACACTCCATTGGATAAACACACGGTAACTTCAAAACAAAGCTCCGTCATGGTTACAAGAAAGTTTATTCGGCATAGAAAACAGCAGCAACTAGTGATTCAGCAGTGGAACGTGTAGAGAGAGACAGGGATTATTATCAGTGATCTCTTTCACCGAACTGTGTCTCTTCTTTTTTCCCTTTTTTTTGTGATTTTAAGGGTGTCCAGAGAAACAAACGAACTTGGGTGTGCTCAGTCGGTTTGCTCAGCAGAGTGCTCAGTGTGCTCGTCACCCTTCCCACTTTCCTGGTCCTCCTCCTCCTCCTTCTTCTTCTTCTTCTTCTTCTTCTCCTTCTTGCCGTGCTTCTCTGACTTGTGGTGGTCCCTTCCATGGTGTTCAAAAAAGTCAGACACATCTAAATGCACACCGGGGTCATTGGTCGTGTAGCTCCCGCCCATCATGATCGAGTTGTTCACGGACTGGAAGTTGCTGTTCACGTATGTTTTCATCGCATCGAGCTCGTCATCAGGATCACCTGACTTCTCATCCATCTCGCTCTTCAGGGTGGCGCCGACGTTGCTCCCCGCCAGCGTGACAATCCCCGTGCCGCGGTCATCGTCCTCCTCAGACATCTGGCTCGAGCCAGGCCTTTGGAGTTTAAAGATCCGGCCCACGATCGCCGAGACCATGTCCCGGGCATCATCGTGGTCAAGCTTCTTCGGCTTCTCTTCCTCTAGAGGCATTTGGTTTTGGGGAAGCAAGGAGAGAAGAGGGTGCTTAGAGGGAAACTCAGGATGGAGCGTTTGAGGAGGATGTGAATGAGGTGGGGATTTTAAGAGGGAATGAGGAGTGAGCTTTGTGTATTGGAATAAAGGGAGTTTTGCTTGAATGGCAATGCAAGGATTTTTTTTTTCCACAGGAGTCTTGGTGTGAATAAAGAGAAGGGTTTTGCTTGAGGAGGGGTTTTGGCTTCTATGGATGCTTTTGTGAGCTTCAAGTTCCTTGCTTTGCATTTGAACTTTCCTAGGAAGGAGTAGAGATTGATCTGTTCATTGTCCTAGAATCATATTGTGGGTATATGAACACCTAGGACCCTTTTGCTTGAGTTTGCATTTGCTTCTTATATGTGATAATAATAAAAGGGCTACAATCTTATATAGTAAGGTTGGAAATGAAAGTTAATCGAACCATTTGTATCCCTAGAGATGACTATTGCAATCCAACATCATAGCCAAAACCTTACTTCCCCAAAAAACTTTAACCCTTGCATTGTTTTGACAAAAGAACACCTAGAGTTCTTAAACTTGTTATGGACAGACACTTAAGTCCTAAAAATTACAAATGTGACATTTAAGTGCCATTTAAAAAAAAAAAAAAAAATGAGACACCTAAGTGTCAAATCTAACAAATGTGGTCAAAAATCTTATGTGGCAATTTTTTAATAATATAACTCGTGTACATGGTACATCAAAAAGTAAGTCAACAAAAAGAACCAAAACAACATCTTTTTATCTTCTCTTTTTTTTTTTTTTTTTTAAATTTTAATATAAATATTAATAAATTAAAAAATTTATTTTTTTAAAATTAAAAATAATATTAAATTTATTTAAAAAGGCATGGGTTGACCCCTCATGAGCTCTCCGCCACCTCCCATCGGCAAGGTGGGGAAGGGTCCGCCGAGGTCATCGGGCCTTGACTAGAAGTTGGAACCCGCCGAATTTGGGGGGGGCTATGACCCTCACCTCAAATCTAGGCAAGGGTTCACAGGCCCTCACCATCGATTAGCCAAGGTCACCAACCCTTGGTCCGACCGGGCGAGGGTCGACAACCTTTGCCGAATCTAGGGAAGGCCAAGACTCTCACCCCAGATCTTATGAGGGCTTGCAAGCCCTTGCCACTAGCCAAGGCTCGAAGACCTCAACGGACTCTTCCCCCACTATCGCTAGCCTTTCTCGGCGCCGGTAGGGAGGTGACAACGAGGGCTAAGCCCTCACCGCCTAAGATATCCATTTTTTTTTAAAAAAAAAAAAAAGTTTTAATTTTAATTTAATTAATATTTATATTAATTATCTAGTCGCATCAGTAAAATAATGTCATTTTTACACATGTCTAGTCACGTTAGCGTACAAAACAACGTCATTTTGCACTTATCTTGCCAAAAATCGCCATATCAATATTTTTTGGTCAAATTTTGAGCCGTTAACATTAAATTGGTCCATCTTGCTCTGATTTTGGCATTTAATTATCACTTTCATAATTTTTAGTACTTAAGTATTCCCGTGCCAAATTTGACACTCCATGGGTTCTTTTATCCATTATTACCTTTAATGCATCCTATACAAAATCATATGAGACACACTATAACGGTTACAAAATGCGCAAATCCAAACACGAAGCTCATCTAGCTGGCCATAGACAAGCCTAGGCAATGACTATAACAGGAAATATTCTATGGACATTTTTTATAGTTGGTTACAACACGTAAACTTTACGAATGATGACTATGGGTATTGGAAACTTAATATCTGAATATAAATGAACCTGCAATAGGACCGAACTGGACCGGCCAGGTTAGGACTCAAACACAATGCGTGTGGCCAAGCCCCCACACTACTCCTTTGGACAAATGTTTCAAACTGGGCTAAACTCGTGGTGTGTCCAAAACTGAAACCCACGACGGGCCAAGTGGCCCGTCACAAGCTCCATACCTGATTTCTTCAGCTTAAGGTAAGCACCATTCGTCGTCCATCATGGTCCAAATCCAGTGCAAAATCAAGAGATAAGAGTAGCCTCTTGCTAGCTTTTACGGGTTAGTTTGTTTGGTTCGGCTTTTCCAATGAGTTTTCAGCTTTTAAGGCCTCTTTGGGAAATGTTGCGGCATTTAGCAAGTATTTTGAAATTACTTTTGGCTAAATGCTGGCATTAAGAATGTTGAAAGCCTAATAATACTCTCACCCAACTTTCTGAAGTAGCATTTGTGAAATGCTGAAACTCAAATTAAAATATCGTTTCCTTTGAAAATTACTCTCACCAATTCTTTAGTTTTTGGTTTGGCCCCCTCCTTATAAATATATTATCTTCTTTGCGTGAGGGCAATCGCAAAACCAGATTTGGTCAACAAAGGGCCTCTAAGGCTAGATTTGGTTGGCGAAGGGCCAACAAAGGTCTAACGAGGGTCACACCCCAAGCAACCTTTTAGTCAATGACCACCCTTGCCAACGCCAAACTTGGCTCACTACTTGGCTCAGCTATAGTCCTTCGCCATCTAGCCAAGGATTTGAATTATTTTTAATAAAAACAATATAAAGAATACAAACAAAGCTCATTGCAAAAGTTTTTTTTACTAAACACTACTTAAACTCAAAATCCATTTGCAAAAAGTTTTTACTAAACACACTTTGGCTTTTCCAAAAGGTTTTGGCTTTCAGCGTATTCATTACACCTAAAGTCCATTTGTAAAGTTGAATCAAATCCACCCAATATTAGTTTCAATCGACCCCTTTAGTTTTATGCCGATAGAATGTCCGAAATGCTGAAAGGTTAGAAGTTGAAAGTATAAACTATGGCTAAAAGAAAGGACTCGGTCACCATCTTTACTTATTTGCGTCATTACATGCGTCAAGCTAAGATGGCGTAGTCGGCTGGATCACAACATATGTAGCGTTTGCATAGTTTGACCTTGACATTGTCGAACCCTGCAAGTTATGCAATGGCGGTGGGCAAAACAGTTCGTGAAGATGAAGATGGCGGTGGTTCACCGTCGTTGTGTAGGGTGGGAGGGAAAAAAAAGTGTAATAAATAAATTTTAAAAAAAAAGGGGGGAGTGATACAAACCTTCCAACCTTCTTCAACTGTCTCATTCAATAATGGCTCACCTGCTACGCCATTATAAAATTCACACATATTTTAATACTCAACGGGATGATGCAATGCCCAATTCACTGTTTGCCTCCTCCTCCCCCAGAAAACGTAAGTGCCAAAAAAAAGAGGAAATTAAAAATAGAGATTAAGTAGAATGG
This sequence comes from Eucalyptus decipiens, assembly GCA_014182575.1. Taxonomy (NCBI): domain Eukaryota; kingdom Viridiplantae; phylum Streptophyta; class Magnoliopsida; order Myrtales; family Myrtaceae; genus Eucalyptus; species Eucalyptus decipiens. The sequence goes on along the minus strand of CM024613.1, from coordinate 12,075,028 downwards.
CTGTAGTCACTGATTATGTCACAAGAATCAAATAAATGTTTAGTAATATGCAATATACTATTGCAGCCATGATTGTTCAACATATTATGATTAAAACCATGACTGTAGTATGAGTATCTAATCATAGGAAGATAACTATACAATTTCAAATAATTTATATTTATTGTAATATTAAGATAATTTTTATTCAATTATACTTCAATTACTATTAGAAAATAAAAATATTATCATTCTTGTTTTCGTTTTCTATATAACCCGTAATCAAATTAAGTATAAATTATTGATATAGTGTTATGATCATTGGTGATCTGATCATAATAATTGAATGACAATTAGAATGCAATTGAATTACTCGATTATGATAAATTCTAAAACTTAAATGTTTATAATAATTTGTTTATCGATCATACCTGATGATAAAATAATGATGGTACTATATTTTCTATGAGAAATCAAAATAAAATTGAGAATTGACAAATTGTGATAACTTTTCGTTCATGATTTTTCAAAATATGACAATAAGAAAAGTCAGGTTTTGACCATCTGTTAGTATATGAACCATTCGGCCTCACTAATGACAAATTCATACGTGCAACTCGACAATCTCGATTCAGTGCATGCGACGCAATTGTTTACGTCTATTAGCTATGTAGCACCAACATGGACACGCGACACGCGACGCGACACAATACGACACGCCAACACATCATTTCTTAAAAATAAAGAATTTCGAGACGTTTTGACACGTTATAAATTAAATATATTTTTATATATAAATACATAAATAAATAATAGCCTAGAATTAATTTACACGAAAAATATTAAATAATATCATTTATTATTTTAATTTGTTACAATAATACATAAAACTTAGAGGAAAAAAACATTGTTTAAAGAAAAATGTTGAAATGATATTTTTAAATTTTTTTATTTATCATATATAGCATTTTTTTATTACTTCTTTCATAGTTAAAGACTTTTAAAAAAACTAAAACAATTATAAAAAACAAAACTGAAAAAAAAAATTGACCACATGTGTATATATTTATAGCAATTTTATTACTTCTTTTATTACTTCTTTTGTGTATATTTATATTTTGACCCCTCAAATATTAGAAATTTTTAAAATTGACCCTGTGTGTGTCGGAATCGTGTGTCGGAATTCTGGACTCGCGTGTTGGAGAGAGTTGACCACGTGTCGGATTTTTCGATACTCGTTGACCGCATGTCGGAGTGTATCGGGACGTGTCGGAACATGTCGGACACGTGTCGAAGTGTCGGACACGACACGAAGGCTTCCGGAGAGTGTCCGTGCTACATAGTCTATTAGAGGGCCAAAATTTATTGGTTACACCCATGGATGAATGTAAACTTTAGGCCAATGAGATGGAGGTTGAGACGAGTTAAAGAAGGGTGAGATAATACCTTATACTTGGGATTTTTCTCATAAAAGATGTTCAAAAAGAGTTTTGCAAGATGAATTTTTAAAACAAATCGAATAGTCAGAGACTTTGCCATCGGTAGTCCTCTCAATCTGTCATCAAATGCATGTTGTTCTGTACTAGCTTCTTACAAGTCCTAATCAACACGGGGGCTAGGCGTCAAAGTCTAAACATCGTTGTTCATGTTAGACTTGTCCTTGATTCAAAATTTCGATATATAAAATGGTCTAATCTGAGAGGGCCCAAGCAAGTCTATGCGTTGGATGCTCATGCGCAAAAAGAGAATTACACAATCCGACACCTTTGAAATTATGTTGCGGGTGCCATTGGCTCCGGTGGATCAAGCGGGTTGGGCAAGCCATCAATCCGCCATAAAAAAGTCTACTTCATTTTACGTCTATGAAAGATTCATTCAAAAGTTTCGCAAAAAATAAATAATTTCGAAATTTTTTTCTTAAAAATGATTGTTTATTTCGTTTAAAATAATTAATAAATAAAAATTATTTTCATTATCTATCTATGTACAAATATTATTATATCTGATGAAAATATCTTTTTATTTGTTCATTCATTCATTTCTCAAAGCGATATAAGTAATTATTTTTATGAGAATACTTTTTGGAATTATCCATATTTCCATAGACAAAGGCAGTCGCTTCCCCCTTTTTTTTCATGGTTTGCTTATTCCATCGTCTACCAAATCCTATTTCGATCTGATTCTTAAACTTACCAGATAAATTTTTTCCTTGCCAACCACATCCATCGATTGGGAATAAGGTCGCCACGTCAGCTGTTTTTATGACAGGCCTTTCCATCGTCGCCCCTGACCTGCGCCCTGTCCCTGTCCCCGTCAGTGTCCCAGCGAGCGAGGGTTTAACGTTTCACGGTAACCGCTTAACTGCATTTACAGCAGAAAATCAAGAGAATCAAGAAAATCAAGAAACCCAAACACGCCACAGCGAGCGAGCGAGAGCGAGAGAGAGAGAGAGAGGGGGAGGGGGGGAGGGAGGGAGGGAGGGAGAGAGCTCAACCCATTTGTGGCGTTGCGTCACGTCACTCACAGGCACCGCCAACAACAACGCAAATGAAACCGAAAGACGCGAGCTTTTGATCGAGAAGCGGCGCGAAATGAATTCCGCCTTGTTGGGTCGGGAGAATTCGATGAGCGAGGTTTGATCTTTCTCTTCCGCCCGAGGTATCGTTCCGGGTGTTCTTGTTTTTCCGCGTCTTGCGACGTGTTGGGTAGCGATTCAGGTCTTCGTTTCGATTTTCTTTGGTTCTTGGCCGTTCGCTTGATGCGAGATTCTTGAGACCGATCCGGGTCATCGTTTTCGGGCTTGTTTGAGCTGCTGGGTCTGGTGATCGTTCGAATGCTGTTGATGGGTTTGTCGATTGCTCGTTTCTGGTAGGCGATTTAGAGAGGTTTTTGAGTTTAGGTCTTGCGAAATTTTTGGAGTGGTGCATTGCGAGGTGAACCTGAGGTTTGGGAGCTGCCGAGGCTGCGTTGGGATTTTGCCATTTTCCCTCAATCCCATCGCGATATGAATGGCGATGGATCCACCGCTGCTGTGGGCTTGGCTGATAAGCCCGCTGGGGATGAAACCGATGTTGAGAAACAAGGTGGGGCGGTGGTTTTGGCTCAGGAGAGTGACGGCGAGGCTGCGATGGATGATTTGGCCGCTGGCGTGAATCAGGCAACGCCGTTGACTGTCGTGGTGTCTGGTGGCGGTTCATGCGTGCCTCCAGAGCCTGCCGTGAAGGATTCAAAGGCATTGGAGTGTGTTGTTGAAGAGCCTCCTTTGGTGGTTTCCCCTAAAAAGGGTTACTTTTCGAGGAGTGGGAGCTCTCATGAACAATGCAGGTATGCTGGACTTGTTTTATGTCCTTGATTGCGTTGGAAATGAGCATGTGGCAGTCTTCTGATCAGCGTACTTGGTAGTGAACTCTGTGTTTTCTGCAGGCAATGGCTGGTTTGATTGAATTTGTTTGATATGCTGGCATGCTTCTGAATTTGCTTTCTTTGAGTATGCTTACGATTTAGATATAAATCACAACATTGGCCTTAGTTTTATATCTCACTGCATGTTCTCTATCATTTTTTTTTTTTTTTGGTAAAGACATGTTCTCTATCATTGACACACCTGTGCACTCACAAAAACAGACACAGACCAACACACCCAGAGAGAGAGAGAGAGATCTCCTTAATGTAGTTAAATTAGTCAGCTCAAGAGAATTGGGTATCTTCCGATGATATACTGTTTAACTAGTATACCGAAAGTCATGTTCCTGAACAAGTAATCAACGCCATACATGTCTTCATTTGCCTTTCTGTTTGACTTGTATAAACTTATCAATCTGTTTCAACATGAGGACAAACATAGCTTTCTCCAGTTTGGGAAGAAAGCTAGCACGATGCGATGGGATTTAATGCAATCATCACCAGCCCGCTGAGCTGATTAGACATGTGATCCTGACACAAATGAACTTACATCTCTCTGTATGGTGGCCCTGTAAAATACTTTAGTAGGTAAAAAAGTATCTTTTTAGATTCTTCTGCAGTGTATCTCTGCTTAAACTGTTGAAGAATTTTGCATATGCCTTGTGGTCATTGAAATCAATTTTTTAGTTTATTCGAGAATAATGTCATAAGGACCTGATGATTATTTGCCTGTCACTTGTACTATGAAGTAGAGTCTCTCGTGATTGTTTGCCTGTCACTTGAGCTATGCTGTAGAGTCTCTTATGGAAACAGAATTTTGTAAATTGCTTTCACCGTCCTTTCATATAGGTTCTCCTTCTCCTTTTCAAGTTGGGTTTTCACATTGCTTGACTACTTGACAGACTGTCAAGTGAGCTTGCTAGGTTTGTTGAAGAAGTATGTCTATTGACTATTACAGATAAATAAAAGTTTGAATTTACTGGATCACAAGTTCTCAAATGTCTCTAACGACCCTCTGAAATCCATAGTCAGACAGGAGCCCATTTGACTTTAGAATATCAAACATCCTGCATAATTACACAACATAGATCTGCATATGGGTTTTTTCTTCAGCTTGCGTTCTAGTTTGTGTTTATGCACTAACACGCAATTGGAAATGGCTTTAACTAAATAGTATCTTATTTTCATATGTATAGAAGGTTGGACTGAAATTACTTCACCCGTCATACATGCCCTTCATGATTTTTGTTTTTCTGCAGGGTCTGTCAAGAGGAGAAGGAAGAAGATTTGATAGATCTTGGATGCCAATGTCGAGGCGGCATTGCAAAAGCGCACAGATCATGCATAGAAGCTTGGTTTCGCACCAGGGGTTCAAACAAATGCGAAATATGCCAGTAGGTCCTCTATATCATGCTACCTTTCCATTTGTTTCTAAAAGATACAATTATGTTTTCTTGGTCTTTTAATACAGACAGTCAGCTGCGAATGTGCCACCTCCAGAGTCCCATTCTACTGTACGTACTCTATATTTGACCCTGAAGTTAATTTGAAACGCCATTTAATCTATATTTGACCCTGAAGTTTATTTGAAACGCCATTTAATCCGTCATTCTCATTGGAAGTGAACTTTCCTGATGCATTATTCAGCCTTTTTAGCGTGACTTCACAACTTTATTCATGTACAGATTCTTCTACATGCCTACAGCTCCTGCAAAATCTAAACTCAGAAAGCATGGGTATTTTGTATATCCAATTTATGTATGAAGCGCGCACAAACATTTTGTTTTGTTGGCCTTTTTCGTTTAACACTGAGATAAGCCCTCTAACTGTATTATGGCCTTATTTATAGCTTGAGATGTAAACCCCAAGCATATAAACTTTGAAATTGAGATTCTGGTCCAGAATTTGTAGCTAAACTTAAATTTAGGAGAAAACCAAAGAGTGAGTTTTTGTATCCATAGTCTTTTGTTGCGTGACATGCTTATGCCTTGCTGTCCCTGCTTACTGGTGACTGAGTCATTCATGACAATAAGCTTGGCATAACATAAAAGCATCAACATCTTTTTCTTTCATGGTTTTTGGCGGTATATCTACAGCATCTCATGTACATATCTCTATGTAATTTTTTTCTTTAGCAGACAAGTTTCTGGGTTTGGAGGATTGATCCTAACCACAGAGGGTCTGGTGTTGCAGAGCGACGTAGGAGGGTAAGGAACTATGGTGGCACATGTTGCTTGACGCTGATTTTAACAAGGAAAGATAAATTAGGTCTTTAATTTATGGATTCTTCCCTAAAACAGGGCTGTTTCAGTCCACTCTGGGTGGCTTTCTCAATCCTCATTGGCGGTCTTTTCTTGGATGTGTTGATATCTGTGACGCTCGGAATTTCAGCGCTTCCTGTTAATATTATCATTGGTAAATCCGTCCTCCAGCTCCTTTCAGTGTTTCTCTTGTAGGCTTGAAAATGTTGCTGAATAGATGTGCTGCAGGTGTTATCGTTGTGCTTGGACTTGGAACCGCACTCCGGCTTGCCCTCGAATTCTGCCATGAGTGGAGCATGAGGAGGGTGGTGCAAAGGGCAGAAACGAATGTGAACATCGGGTACCACCCTGGATTGTAGGCGTATCTGTACATAGCTGGAAACACAATAGCGGATCACAGATTCTTTTACGTTGTCCATAAATCTGTTCCTTCTTTACATGATGAGTACACATTGCTTCCCACTGTAGTGGGGCCTCGTGGTGAGTTATTTCTGTGTGATCAAGCATTGACAGTCTGAGCTTGTGACTGAGGGATTATGGCTTATCTCATAATCTTACAGAGAAGATGATTTTTCTTCTGTTCTGCTTTTCACTGCTTTCTCTGTGGAGCTTGCTTCACTGCTTTATGAGTGATTAGATGCTCACAACAATCACCAAGGGAAATACATACTTCGAAGAGCATAGCGAATGCTTTTTGCGGGCCATTGACACGAGCTAATCTTGTGGGCACCCATTGCATTCGAGGCCAAAACTCGCGAGTCATAGGATCAGATGGGCTCCGCCCCGCATATGTTCGGCTCACGCAGGAATTTTTCTAAGTGCGATAGATTCACATGATGGTTGATACTTAAAGAGGGCCCATCTGGGTGTAGCACTGGAATGAGCCTAAAACCGAAATGGACCATCCGGCAGCAGCAACAGGACGGCGTCTATGATCGTTACCGTTTTGAGGAATGGACACGACATAACTAGGCCATGACCCTCCACTCTCGTGGCTGCCGGCAGCCCTCAGCGGTCAAGGTTGCCTGGTCACCGGTGGAGGAGAGGAAGGGAGAGGGATCAAAAGCAAGGAAATTTTTGGAGTCATGTTCGGCTACTACTAGTCAAGGGTGTCCAAAATGAATCACCCGAACTGAAAACCACCCAGACCAGATTAGACTGGCTGGTTTGGTCTGGTTTTCAGGAATGTTAGAACCAAGGAGGAACCGGATTGGACTCTAAATGTAATTTTTTTTTTTTTATTGTTCAAAAATTAGTAATATGTGAACTAAACATTATCTTAGTCTGGTTCCAAGTAATGAGAAAAAAGTGAGGGGAAAAATGTGATAGGAAAAAATAAGTAATCAATTTCATTAAATCGAACCGAACCAATGGTTTGGTCTAGTTCCCAATCCTCGATTCTAGATTATGAGAACTGGTCTTTCTAGTCCAATCCCTGATTTCACCTTAAATTCTCCAATCCCTGATTTCACCTTAAATTCGGATCGGACCGAGATACTATTAGCTACCAAACGTCTCCCTCTCTATCCCTATGTCGCTGTTTACGATTTGGCTAAAAAAGAGAGCCTCTCCGGAGGAGGAGGAGGAAATCCTTTTCTTGCACTCAACCACGTGCCCGGGAATAAAACCCTGCTCTCTTTTTTCCCGGCCCTCTTTTGGTAACTTTTTCTTTCGTCCTGTCGGGGAATCCAATATGACTTTAGCCAAAGCTGGTGGCAGTGGCTTAAAAAAAAGAGGAGAGAGGCTGGTTGGTGGCGTCACCGACCCCTTTTCACGGCGTCAAAAAAACAACAAAATCATTGGACCCGCACGACGTCGTCGACGAAATCCTCCTCCCTCTCCCCACCTTAAAATCCGTGAACGTCGATGCCCTGCCCCCACACTCCTCCTTTTCACAAAGCCGCCATCCACGCGGCCGAGCGGAAGCCCGCCACGTTGTCGCGCGCGGCCGTTGGCGTTTCTTTGTCGTGGCGCGGAACGACGTGGTCGAATTCGTGGGAGGGAGAAGCGCCGGATTGAATCGAGAGCGGGGGGCCCCCTTTTTCTTTTTGGGTGTTCACACGCGCGATGCGAGGGGAAAAAAAATAAAAGGAAACGCAAAGTCAAATCTTGCCAGAGAGAATTCCCCTATTTTTTTATTTTTTAATTTTTTTCGGGGGGGGGAATTTTTAGCAAAGATTTTATTCGAGTCCAATTTCCGAATTGTCAAAGGCATTAAAATACTACCCCTTTGATATTTTCCTTGCGAATTAACTCGTCGGTAATAATGATAATCAGTCCAAATATTGTCGGAGTCCAAATTTTGAATAATCAAGAGTTAATATCGCGACAAATTATAAATTAATACACCTGTGATAAATTTATCTAAAATTAATTTTTTAATTATAAAAATTCCAAACTAATATATTTTTTGACAATTTTGTTTTTATTAGTTTCGTTAGATTTTACTGTTAAAAGGTTGAGTTTCATGACAAGCAATAGTTGATAAGTGTGCTAGTTTGGAGCTTTGCTCTTGATTTATCACGTGTATATTTTTCTGTGATTTTTTATGGTATTAATTCAATTTAACTGAAATTAATGGAGAATAAATTTGTCACAAATATATTTTTTGAATTTTTTATAGTAAAAAATATCATTTTAGTATAGATTTCTCACATATATGTTAATTTGAGATTTTCCGTATTATTAACTTTATTTTATTTAATCCACCCATGCATGACTACACTGGTTGAGACCTGGTCTCCTGATCTAGCGATTAGGGGTTTGACTCTTAGAGTCTATTACAACTCCCAGAGCAGTTCTGTGACTTAAGCGGGAGGTCCCGACTGGTGGATTGTTGGATTAGTCTCCCCCGAGGTATAGTTGGTGTTGTGCTCCCATAAGGTGAGCTAGGTTGGATCATCGACATTAAAAAAAAAAAAAAAACTCTATTTTGTTTGGGTCCATTTTTCAAATTATCAAAGGAATTAATATACTGCCCCTTTTCTACCCTTTTCCCTGTGGAACTAGGACTTGTCCGAGCGGGGAGGTGGATGCTGCCCCTTCTTTTCCTTTGTGGCTAAGTATGTGACTAATTTGTCACGATGTGCCAAGCTGCCATGTTTTGACTGCAAATTTCAGCTGTGGTTATTATAATTTCCGAATTATCAAAGGAATTCAAGGAACTAACATACTAACCCCCCGTCCCTTTTTATTTATTTATATTTTTAATTTATCCTCGTGAATAAAATCGCCGGAAATTATAATAATCACAACCTAAAAATCCGCAGCTCAAACGTCCCACTTGGCACTCCGTGCCAAATTTAGTCAGATACTTAGCCGCAAAGAAAAAGAGGGACCGCGTCCCGCCCCCGGCTATGACAAGCCCCCCCCAACCCACGCGCTCGTTCTACGAAGCTCCCCGAGTGGGACCGTACCTACCTTCCCCCACGCGCCGGACGATCCCCCCGACGCGGTTTCCGCCGCGGGGCCCCCCGCTCCCCGCGACACGTGGAGAGGCCCCATTGGCCCGGTGACGGCGACGGGGGGCGACGCGCCCCGCCCCTGCGGAGGCGAGGCACGTGGGGTAGGAGTACGCGCACGTGCAACGTGCGGCGCAGGGGGGTATGTTAAGGAAAAAGGAAAGCTCTTGAGAGGAAGAAGAATCCCCGTCAGTTTTGCGCGAGCGAAGAAGACGCTCCGGAATCCAGTCAGTCAGCCGGCCAGTCAATTCGCCGCCGCCGCCGTCGTCGCCGATTCGGCGGCGATCTTCGAGATCGAGTCGAATTCCGCTGATTCTCTACCGCGAAGATCCCAGGAGGGATTTCGCTTCTGCTTTGCTGCTGCCTAAGCCTTTCTTTCTTTCTTTCTTTCTTTCTTTCTTCCTTTCTTTCGTTCCGATCGCGAGTCTCTCCGGTTGGTGCCGTGCCGTGCCGTGCCGTGTCGGTGTCGTCTGGAAATGGGGGTGCTGGAGATGGAGGCGCTGCCGCTGGGGTTCAGGTTCAGGCCGACGGACGAGGAGCTGATCAGCCACTACCTGCGGCTGAAGATCAACGGCCGCCACTCGGAGGTCGAGGTCATCCCCGAGATCGACGTCTGCAAGTGGGAGCCCTGGGATTTGCCAGGTAACATTTTTCTTTCGAAACCGCGCTCTGCGCTCACCCTTTTTTCCCTTCTTTTCTTTATAAGGTTGTTCTTTCTATCTCCGAGGTTCCGAGTTTGCGATTTCTAGGATTATCAGAAGAGTAGTGCGTGGATATATAGATACGAGGCGAGCGAATTTTTGAATATTTGGGGGGTGCTCTGACGGGGTTGATGCTGAGTCGCCTTTATTCCCCAGTCAACTAGATTCCCCTGTGGGGGGAAACCCTTCTGAGAGGGGAAAAGGGTGAAGCTCAAGTTCTTTTTTTTTGGGGGGGGGGTAGAGTTTCGGTTGCTGTCGCCGTCGCCGGAATTGGTTTATTTAATTGCCGATGCAAAGCGATTCTTGGATAATGGGTCTTTTTAACGTGGAATCTGCTTATGTGTGTGGGTTGCAGACTTATCGGTGATAAAAACGGATGATCCGGAGTGGTTCTTCTTTTGCCCCCGGGACCGGAAGTACCCAAATGGGCATCGGTCGAATCGGGCCACGGATGCTGGGTACTGGAAAGCCACGGGCAAGGACCGGACCATCAAGTCTCGCAAGTCGGGGGGTGCTGCTGCTGGCTTGATCGGGATGAAGAAGACCCTGGTCTTCTACAGGGGTCGCGCGCCCAAGGGCGAGAGAACTCACTGGATTATGCACGAGTATCGCGCTACTGAGCAGGATCTTGATGGGACTGGACCCGGCCAGGTATGCAACGGCATTGCTTTTTATGCTTGGGTCTTGTATTGTGTTGATGAGTCTAAACTTTGAGTGCATATGCTGTATTTGTGGTGCTATAATTTATTGTATGTTAGTTCCATCATGGATTCCTGTAAAAGACTGAGACTCGAAGCATTAGAATATGACGGTATTTTCTTGATAATAAGTTGCAGGATGTAGGCATCGCTATCTGTAAAATGATGCCACTGACCAGTTACGTTAAGATTGTTAAAAGGATGGGCTTGGGTGTTTCGATTTGATTGGTTGTGAAGAGAGTATTGATGAGCTTTCAATTATACATGAAGGCTGGAATATATTTCTATGTCTCAATTTCTTGTTCTTACTCTTTCCAATTGATGTAGGCTGCTTATGTCCTCTGTCGTTTGTTCCGGAAGGCGGAGGAGAAGCCTGAAGTTGTGAAGTACGATGAAGTTGAACAAACTGGCTTATCTCCGACAGCCAAGTCCTCTCCTGATGAGGCATTATCGGATGTAGTTCCAGAAACTCCTGTTTCCAATGTCCAAGTAAAATCACAATCAGACGGAATCAAGCGGTGGTTGACTGATGAGTTGGACAAAATGACTCCTAATGCTCAGATGCCTGTTGAGAGCTGCTCCAATAGTTACATTGCCTCTGATGTGGAAGATGGTAACACTGATGGAACACCATTGGAGGTAAAAAAATTTGCATCCTCCACAGAATAGCAGTAGTTTTATTTTCACCAAAACGATTATGGAGTTATTAAATGCTTGGCACTACCTTCTAAGGTCTTTGCTTGTTGACTTATAGCTGCTGTCAAGATGTCTGTAGAAATTACTATATTAATTTGTTCATTCCATGTAGGTAAATCCATTGCTCGAAAGTGGCCCCAAATTCTATGATCTGCCTTGTGATCCAACTGATCACAAAGGTTTATTCCCTGAGCAGACACAGCTAAAAACAGGGCAAGCTCTTTACATGGATTCTCCTTTTGCCTGTGATTTTGGCAATGATCTTGAGGGACTACTATTCCATGATGCTGGTGAGCAGGAGATCTCACTCTCGGATTTGTTGGATGAGGTCTTCAATAATCAAGATGACTCCTGTGAAGAGTCCACCAGTCAGAAGAATTCAGTTGGAAGTGAGATTCCATTTGATCCTCCGTTCTACTTACCCCAGGTATGAGTAGGGGACAAGCTTAGCTTCGATGGGATTGTGGAAGAGTGGAGCTATTCCATTAATGCCTTTGTGCAGAATTCCACACTCGATAACGGGACATTACAATGATTTAAGTGCTATAGATTTTATTAATGGGCTATCATTGCCCTAATACAGGTTTTTAAACTAAGTTATCTTCTCCATTCCTTGCATCAATAGAATATAACTACCATCTTCCTTAATCTGCAAACTATGTCGTCAAATTGATTACAACAAATTTCTGGTTCTCCATTTTCACTTTTTGATATTGAACAAATGTTTGATAGGCAGTTGAGATTATGTCAGATCAAATTCCAACATCTTGTCTTCCCTGCTGTCTTTGCAGCCGGTCCCAGGGGTCAAAGATAATGGATGGTATGATGATCTTGTTGACAACAATAATTGGATGGATGCGTACCTTCGTGGGGACCATCTGGAGCTGTTGCTTCAAATAATATGGCAGAATCAACTGGTGAATCTTTCAATAGCAGTGGTGGAACTCCGATCAAGATCAGGACACGTGACTCTCAAGTCCTACCACATTCAAGTGATTATGGAGCGCAGGGTACTGCTCCTAGAAGGTTGCGTCTGGCGGTGGATCGAGCCAATCAACTACCAAGAAGCGTAAAGCTAGAAGGAGCTGATGAGGGAATGAGGGGTACTGGCTCTAATGGAGAAGAAGAAGTTCAGTCAACTGCTGAGGAGAGTTCTGTTAACCACAATGACAACACGATTGTTGGAACCAATATCAAGATAAGGACCCGTCAACCTCGACATCAACCAGGCTCAGAGAATTCAATAGTTCAAGGTATTGCTCCCAGAAGAATCCGGCTGCAGATGAACATTCAATCTGGGTCAACTAGGGATGATGAAGTTAAAACTTCAAGCTTCGATGAAGAAGTACAGTCTGCTCCTACCAAGGTAAACCAATCAGCACATTAGTCTTAAGGTCCTGTCTATGAACATGGATAATTTTCTGAGGCTGTTAATTTTTCTTTCAGGTCAAAGAAGAAACGGACAATTTTTCTGATCACAACAAACCAGAGAGAGATGGCCAGCTTCCTGCTCATGATAAGACGACAGAAATTGTCGAAGAGCCGTGTACAAACTTAACGTTGGGGTCAAAACCAGGTGGGGAATCGTGTGGTCATGCGATGGCTCCAGCATCTTTGGGAATACCTTCAGTACGCCCTGCTTCTCGTTCCCGCTTATCTTTACTTTTCGCAGTCGGCATGTCTCTCGTCATAGTCCTGGCCGTAGTTTTCTCCGGTGGGGTACAGAGATACATCAAACTGGACATTGCGTAGAGAAAGAGCCGTTTTCCATCCCATCTTTACATATGGCCTAGGGTACGCGTGGAGCTTTCCATCAGAGGATGATGCAGATATTTTATGTATTGCATCTTTAGCTGTAAAATATATTTCCCTGTATCTAGCAGAGGAGCCTGCTCTGCTGTGGGCTTCTGGATTCAGTGAGACAGCAGATTTCTGTATCGTTAGTGAGTAAGAGCTTTATATGGATCAATTCCTACTCTCTTTTTTTCCTTAGCTTTGGTATGGTTAAGTTGGTGCGTGCATCAAGTTTGAACTTTCAAGTGAAGCTTAGGACCACTGGCTTAGTACCATTGGTGTGGATATGCTCTTGGCAAAAAATGCATACAGGCTCTAGCTCTCAAAAGTTCTCCCGTGTGATTTTCGTGAATGGGAGAAGACATGGCCGGCGATGCGTAGGAGATTTCTCCCATTATTCATCTGAAATCTTGGAACCCTCAAATGAAAATTTACCAAGTTGGAAGCAAAGCATTGAGCTGGTCGTCAATTGTAGGATTTTCTCTGAGATGCAGACAAGAGGTATAAAGTAGATGCTTTGTCGGCCCCACGGTTGGAAGTACTTGTTAACGTTATCTATGTAGATGGACACGTGTCGACTTAGAAGATGGTAAGTGGTGGTTTACTTGTGACATGACAGATGTGGCCGAACGGTTCCATGGGGCCGATGAGCATCTGATTTTTGGCCCGTGGTCACCACGCCGTCCCCCTTCCATCTGTTCGAAGAACGATCCCTTGGATGTCAACCGTGTGTCCCGTCGATTAGGAGCCGCCGACCATGTAACGTTACCCGTCGGTCCGAAGTAGTCGATCCCCATCGAGCTTATACAAGTACACATCACATGTTCAATGATTAGTCCAATTTCATTTATTTCTACGAATTGATATTACATACCTCGGATGATACCACACACAAGACCCTAAAGGTCTAGTCGCGCAATATGATTGGGGCATGAAGTTTTGGAACAGTCCATATGAATATTTGAACATTCGTTCCTGTCGATCACAGTCAATCTAATCAATCTCTATGGGTCGGGCAAAAAGTGAAGCAAAGCAAAGTAGCTATACCGAACATATTTTCCAAACGAGAAAAAGCTGAACATGTTTAATAAATCGGGACTTGCCCCCACCCAAATTCGACCCGCGTGACGTTGCAATCCTCTACCTAACATATGGCTCAGTGGATCTTTAAAACAAAGGGGAAAAAGAAATTTGGAATGCCTCGAAAGGATAAAATCTAAGGAAGAGCGGATAAGGATGGAGAAGGATATGGACAGCGGTAGAGACAAGCCAGCTTTCATTTATTTTAGTAAACATCGAAACCTCAAATAGAGGGTCCCACACTTGTTATCATGACTAATTTGCCCACCAATAAAATAAAAAAGATGAAAGAAAAATAGGAGGAGTGAATAAGACCCACGACCAAAAAGACCAAACACCAGAAACAATTCTAGCAACGTGTCGGTCCGGATTGATTTAAATATGTCTAACTGGTGTTGTCTCCAATCGATGAGATGAAATTAATCGTCCTTCTCAAAATATTTAAAAAAGAGAAGTGCAGATAAGGAAACACTACTTTTCAAAAGAGTATAATAAAGATTCGAAATAATCAATTCAATCTCAAATAAAAGTACAAGACTCATTAACTTAATAAATTTTTCTTGACTTGACGCATTAAATTAGATTAAAGCGGAAGCTTTCGATTGGAATTATTCCCGCTCTAGCTCGTTAGACACTTATTTGATATTAGATAGGACACTTTAAATAATAGAATCTACTTTTTGAAATCTTTTCTTTTTTTCCAAAAACAATAGCCTCAAGTTATACTCCTTTTCACAATCTTTCCCACTATAAAATGTACAAGAACATAGCATGTTTGGCTTCCAACTGTCAATTTTTGCAGCGGGGCACGTACCACAACATACAACCAAAAATCTCATTAAAACCCCCCTATCTTCCCACATGACTTGTCAATCTTCCTCCCTTGTACATAACCACTCGGGTCGGTTTCAGCTGAAGTGGCAATTGGTGCGTTCGAGAGAGAGAGCCGAGAGGAATGTTACTGGTGGCGGTACTGGCGGAGCTGATGGAGCAGTACACGGCGGTGCTGGTGAGGGCGCTCCAGCACCTGTTCAGCAGGGCGCCGCTCCCGCGGCGGGTCCGTTCCTCATCCTCCGCAGCCTCCCCTTCGCCCGCTCCGCCTTCCATCCTCCCTTCTCCTTCCGAGCCTTTGCGTAATCTAAACTTTTTCGGAAGTTCTTTTCCAGTCGTAAGTACTCTCTTCTCCTTAACCCAATTCTGCTGACATAACATGGATATCAGTTCAGTTGCATATCCGTCGATGCGGTACAGAATCCGGGACTCCTTCGACGCCCATTTCGTTTATCAATTGTATCATTTTCATCTTGTTTTTCGCCTGCTGGGATCAAGATCAGCATGTTTTGGTCTATGATGTCCTTTTCTTTTGCTCCATATCATTCATTATCAATCTGTTTTCGGGATTGAAGAATGTTTTCGACAAACCATTTTACAAGAAAGATCGAACTTGAGTAGATCCTTAAAAGGCTCAAGAAAGAAATAGGTGGAAGAATTGCCTTGGGCTGGGAGACCTCCCTTTCTATCGAGATTACAAAAATAGATAGGGAATTAGGGGCTTTACGGTAGAGAAGGTAGACTCCATATCATGATGTATTTGCATACTCTAGCTACCGTCGGATAAGTTGGTATAGTAGCAATCCGTGTCTGGCGTAAGTCGGGGTGGGTGAAAGGCTACTTCAGAGTCAACGAGCCTTATGGCAATGTACTCAACCATAGGCTGACTTTGTACTCCCAGTTGAGTATAGTGCCGTAGACATAACATTGATACTTATTCGTTGATGCAGTATAGAATTCAGGACTTCTTCAACGCCCTTTTTGTTTATCAATCTTATCATTTTCATCTTGTTTTTCGCCTGCTGGGATCAAGATCAGCATGTTTTGGTCTATGATGTCCATTTTTTTGCTCCATATCATTCATTATCAGCCCATTTTCGGGATTGAAGAATGTTTTCGACAAACCATTTTCACAAGAAAGAGATTGCTTCCAAGGTGATATATGCATGTAGCAGAAAACAGTGTGCCGAATCAAACGCTTTGATCTTTTACATCGTCCGCTGAGTCACCGAGGCTTTCATCACGTCCAGGACTAGCGCGACGCAAGGCATGGGACTGATAGAGAGAGGGGGAGAGAATCATTCCGGCGTACAGAATCAGATTCCGCACGGCGCTTTCTGCCAAACGTGAATCGACGCGGGGGTGATGAATGTGATCACAGTAGTCTTGACACGAATCGAGAGTCTCAGTCACATCCGCGACGTGGACGACGGTCGTTCGAGCCCGATGTAAGGAATGGTGTTTGGTGGCTTTGTCTCTGGGTGCCGGAAGAATGGTGTAGAAGGTCGCCAACTTACCTTTTTCTTCTCATTTTGTACCCTTTTTTTCTTGAGGTAATGTGTCCATATTAATCTGGGTCTTTTGTCTTGTTATAAATTCAAGTAAAAGAGTGGATTGGATGGTCCAATCACTTTGGGCGAGCCCCCCACCGCCTTCCAAACACGATATTAGCGAGAAAAAAAAGTCCAATTATCTTATGTCATGACGGATGAGATGTGAAGCTGTCAAGGAATTTGAACTAGTGATGGGGGATGTTGGCGTGATTGGTGCTGGCCTTTCTATTTGGGAAGAAATTATGTAGATTTGTTTGATTGGGAAGAAATTATGCTGGCCCTCCTATTTGGGAAGAAATTACGTAGATTTGTTTGATTTCTGTAATTTTGAGAATTGCCTTTTTTTTTCCTCATTGGCTTTTTTTCCTATACTTCATCAATAAAATGGTAGTCCCTCTATAAACAAAAAAAAACTTTGAGAGAGAATTACTGGAGGACATAGGCACATTGCTGAACCTCATTAAATCGTGTCTTCTCATTTAATTCTTCATGGGATCATTAAATCACTTTGGAATCAGCTTTATGCATATGAGGAGGATCTTGGAATCCCTTATAACATCCCATCCTTTTAAAGAATGTATTTTACGATATATATCACGTGATAGTGATGACGTGATATGATCAGTCAATTAAAAGTGAGACGGATACGAATGTTACAATAAATAGAATGTGATTCATAGCAGTAAACAATGATGATTGATCAGTTATATAGGGTTATTTCTATTGTGTGGTGTATTCACTGTTTAACATACTTTTATGTACTTTAGTTGGTGAAAATCACCAAGATAAAATTTAGGAAACAGACGAGAAGGTGGGTCGGGCGAAGATGGGGTCCTAGCGTATTGAGAGAGACAAAATCCGATCAAAGAGATAAAAAAATAAAAAAGAAGACTAGTTTGATGGCCCTTCCTAATTTTCCTTTGTTAGATAGGTGGAAAATTGCCTTTGCAAGATTAAGAATATCACCGTGGGGATACACTTACCAGCTCGCCACATGCTTTAACATAGATGGATGCTTGTTCCATTTCATATTTTATCAATTAATTTATAAAATAATGACACAAATAATTTCTAAACTTTAGTTTAATATACAATGCTGTCTTTGAACTTTTAATTTGTTCAAGACAATCCCTAAACTTTGGCCCAATTTGCAATATAACATTTCAATATAGTTCATAAACTATATGAATTAAGAACAACATTGAATATTTTTTACATATATTAAAAGTCCATGCACCAAATCAAACAAATTAAAAATTTAAGGACAACATTATACATTAGACTAAAGTTTAGGGACCATATCGAATAAGTTAAAAGTTTAATAATCATATTATATAGTAAGTCAAAATTTTTAGAGATCATTTATGTTATTTTTCCTTAATTTTTTCCTTTCATATTGCCCCACCAGAGCTATGTGGGCAGGGCGGTAGCTTTCTCCGAATGATCCTCAAGTTCTCAAAATCGATGCAAAAAAGCCCAAATCCAAAAGATCAACATGTGGACGACGGTCGTTCGAGCCCAACGTATGTAATGGTGTTTGGTGCTGGTGTCTTTTGGTGCCGGAAGAATAAGGTCGCCAACTTACCTATGTTCTTCTCATGTTGTTCCTTTTCTTTCCTTTTCCTGAGGTGATGTGCCTATATTGATTTGGGTCTTTGTTTTTGTTATAAATTCAAGAATGCGGTTTGGATTAAATGGCCCCCAATCATTTTGAGCGAGCCCGCCATCACCTCCCCACCACGATATTAGCCAAAAAAAAAGGTCCAATGATCTTATCTCAGGACATGAGCACAGTGAAACAACCAAGAAAAATCAACTAGTGATCAGGGGCTATCAAATCACTCTGGAATCAGCCTTATACTACTACGCCAACCACTGCGAGGACATGTGACAAGGAGCTTGAAATCCCTTATGAAATCCCATAAGTTTTAAAGAATGTATTCTACTGATATACATAAAACATGACAATAATGATGTGATGTAACCTATCAATTAAAAGTGAGATATATATATACACTGTGACAAAAAGGATGTGATTCATAACAGATAGATGATGATGATTTGTTAGTTATATCATGTTATTACTATCGCATGGTGTGTTTATCATAACATACTTCCTTGGTACTTTTTTATTTTGGTCGGAATTTCCTTGTACTTTAGCTGGTAAAAATCACCCAGAAGAATTTCAATGAAAGAGATGAGAAGGTGGCTTGAGTGAAGATTGGGTCCTAGCCTATTGAGAGAGACAAAATCCGAGCAAAGACAAACCAAAAAGAAGAAGACTAGTTCACGACCCTTCCTAATTTTTTATTTTTTTTTGTTAGATATGTGGAAAATTGCCTTTGCAAGATTAAGAATATCGCCATGGGGATATGCTTACCAGCTCACCACATTTTTTAACCTAGATAGATGCTTGTTCCGTTTCACGTTATATCAATTAATTTTTGAAATAATGATATAAATAGTTCTCGAATTTGGCTTAATATGCAATATGATTCTTAAATTTTTAATTTGTTCAAGGCGATCTCTAAACTTTAACCCAATTTGTAATTTGACATATTCAATGTAGTCCTTAAATTATATGAAAATGTTTGATGTTGTCCTTTCATCAATTCAATATTAAGAACGGTATAGAACATTTTTATATAGTTAAATAAATTAAATTGAACATGTACTAAAAGTCCAGAGATTACATTGAACAAATTAAAAATTTAAAGACAATATTGCATATTGAGCTAAACTTTAGGAAATTACATCAAATAAATTAAAATTTCAAAAACCATATTATTTCATGGACCATCATTTCCCCTTAATTTTTGCCTTTCATATTTCATCACAAGGGCTTCATGGGCAGGGCGTTTTCTCCAAATGGTCCTCAAGTTTTCGAAATCGATGCCAAAAAGCCCAAATCACAAAAGGTCAACACAAACTAGCCCTTTCTGGGGCTAAGCCCAACTAGAGCAGAGACGACCATCGGTCGCCGTAGTCAATGGGCACCGCCGGGTACGGCGGCCGCCGGCAGCAAACTCCAGATCTAGCAGGCTTTGCCACCCCACTCCGCCCGCACCACCAGTAGAGAGGAGAGAGAGAGAGAGAGAGAGAGAGAGAGATCACAAATCAGCATCAGTTTATTCTAGGGGTTCCGTGAGATCTGATACAAAAGAAGATGTTCATTACACATGACATCAAATGAAGTCAGAAGAAATCCTCAGAGTATGGTGCAGCTGGAGCTTCCCTCATCGCCGCCCGTGGCGGCGGCTGAGGAGGACTGATCGCTGGCCTCGACCCCGGGCCAACCGCGGCAGAGGCAGCGCCGGTCCTCAGGGACCCGCTTGTAGACGGACGCGACATGCCTCCCGCAGCCACCCCAGGTGGTCTTCCCGCAGTTCGAGCACCTCGCCTCGTAACACATCGTTCTCTCCAAATGCTTAACGACTTCAACACCAGCACCACGTACCGACGCCAATTTATGCGGATTTATTCACCAGTTTCGCAACGAAAACTATGGGACTGCGGCGATGCTTCCGATGGCCATCGGTTTTGGACTGATCTTTGGTCAACGGGTGATGGCACCCCACAGATCTTTCACCCTTCCCTTGTATTCGCCAGACGGAGGCCAGCTTTCATTTCCATTTGACCACGCAAGCGATAAGCATGCGCTAGGCCGGTCAAAATGAGTAGGTCGGGTCGGATTGAAAATGATCCGACCCAAATTAACCTATTTGAATATGATGCAATTTTAGAGTATAAATGATAACAATTCTGATTCGAAATTAATTTCTGGAGAAGAAATGTATTTTTCTAATTCTATTCTTGGACGAATTCTAAGTAAAAATATGCATTTAATCACTACGCAAAATTTTTCCATCTCAGAAGGTGACGGCGGTGGCAGCAATAGTGGGCAATGGTGGTGGTTGATGACTAGCGATTGGTTGGGGCAAGGGCAGCGAATGATGGGTGGTGGTGGGCGGCAATCAATAGACGGCGACAGGCAAACGGTGTATGGTGGCTAGCGGCGGTGGATGGATGGCCAGCTAGTATTGAGGACAAAGGACAAACAATAAGATCTGATTTATGTTCTAAGCCTATTTATGGAGTAAAATTTAGTCCAAAAATAGAAAAATTAAATAATTTTACCAAACGGATTTCCATTCCAGAAACAAGTCTAGACTAAAAAAATAGTTCGGAATAGAAATAAGATGATTATTATGCGTGCCCTAAGTAACTCATTAATGACTGAACCCATATCCGACTCATATTACTAAAACATATCCATAATTAACCTAACATAGGAAAGTACATGACCACTCTTTTAACCCACTTTTAGCTCTTTATGTAAATAAACAATTTCATGAATCAACTCGTTGAGTGAATGAGCGAATTGACTCGCCGAATGAGCGAGGAAGCTCAGGGATTGAGTTGTGGAAGAGGGTGTGAAGCTAGCACCATAGGCGGGGCAAAGGATGATAGATGTTGATTGATCCCAAGTTCGAGTATTTTGGTCATTTCTCGATCTCAAGAAATGAAGATTCATTGATATGTTGGTTCGGCTTGAGTTCGGCCTGAGATAATTCAGGTTTTACTCCAATTCACGTTCAATGGTATGAAGATGATAAGTTTACATGGCCAATCTCCAATGTAGCCACAATTTTAGCCATTTTAGATTCCTCCACTCTGGTTTCTCAATCCCAATGTCACTAGGTTATTCTGATAATGACTTTGAACTACTTGAAATGTTGCACCAATCGAAGGACAAGAACTTGAGAAAGAGCCCATTCAGGTCCCACCAAGATTGCTTTTGGGAGGTGCCCCAAAGTTGATTTGAAACCGAAGGCGAAAAGAAGAATATATAATCACCAATCCACTATTGAGGGCAATAATCGAATAGAAAATGATAAGCTGACAGCACCGTCATTATGGGAAAAGTGATGGTGCAGCCTGCACCACATGTTTTGCCAGGGAAACCAAACTAAAGAATAATGCTTAGTGGAAAAAGATCATAATTTTCCCGATACCTACCAACCAAACGCTAATGGGTACTCAAATGTTCCACTTTCTTGTTCTTGTTCTTCTTGTTTATCTGAAGCATAGGGTTCTCGAGTGCTTCAGGAAGTATGAGAATGGTCTAAATATGACCATTTGTCTTCCAAGAAACGATCCCAAATTCACTCAAGTCACGGACAATTACTTAGCATTAGATTAAAAAAAGGAATTGATCACTTGGAAGGACAAAGTATCATACCCAAATGAGAGAGAGCATGAATAATCATCAATTTAATATACACAAATATATAAAGCAAAGGGGAAGTAGCACTAAGGGTGCGTTTGTTTGCATTTACGTTTAAAAATTGTTCAAAAAACAATTAGAAAAAAGTGTTTCGTTCTTTAACAATTTTTGAACAAAAACGCGTTTAGTAAACTTGTTCTAAAATAAAAATAAAAGAAACACGTTTGGTAAATTTGTATAATTTTTTTTTTTCTTTTTATTTTATTTTTTCTTATTTTTCCTTTTTTTCTTTTTTCTTCTTTTGGCCGGTCGCCGGCCTCGGCCATGGCCGGCGGCCTCGCCCAACCACGGCGAGGCTCGCCGGCCCTCGGCGAGGCCGAGCTCGCCCGCCAAGGCGAGGTCGACCCTCGCTAGGGGCCGCCGAGCCTCGCCGTGGCCGGGCGAGGCCGCCGGCCCTCGTCGGCTTGGCCGGCCATGGCCGAGGCCGCGCGACCAGCGAAAGAAAAAAGAAAGGAAAAAGAAGAAGAAAATAAAAAAGTGTTTCTAAGTTTTGTTTCAGAAATAAGAAACACAAATTTATTGTTTCTTATTTCGTTTCTTTTTTGTTTGAGAACAAAAGAACAAAAAGGAACAGAAACGCACCCAAACGCGTTTCTGTTCCTTTTTGTTCCAGAAAAAAAACAGAAAAATTGTTCAAAAACAAAAAAACGAAACGCAAACAAACAAACCCTAAAAGTGCCCAAAGTTATGTACGGCGCTTACTTTAGTGTAAAAATGTTTTTTTAGATCACTTAAGTACTATTTTTAAAATTTAAAAAAAAACGATTATTTAAGTGTCAATTCCGATATGACGTGGCTATATTTTGTTTTATTTTATTTATTATTATTATTTTTTTGTGATTCAAGAATCCTGTACAGTTGGTAACTGGCAAGTAAACTTGGGGGGAAAGGTAAGCGGGAGGATCCATCACCCCTGGCGTCCCACTTAAGACTTCAAGCGATTGTGGGGGGATTTGAACTCTTCCCCTTCGTGAGGGGGAGAGAGCCCAAACCATCGCGGTCACCAAGGTGATGGTGACGTGGCTATATTTTATTAATTTCTTAACCCTACGTGACCATCGGCGTGCCTAGTCAGTAGATAACCTATAAACGACGTTGTCCAAAAGTTATAAATAGCGATCATTTAAATATCAAATTTTATTAGAAATGATCATTTGAGTGCCAAATTTTACTTAAAATGATCATTTCAATTCCAATCATTGTTAAAAAAATGATCACTTCAGTCCAAACTTGCCACGTGAACTGGATTTTAAAATTTTTTGTCAAGTCATATTATTAATTTGGCGGGAATTTATTGACGTTGGCACTAAAGTGATCATTTTTCTCTGATGTAACACTTAAGTGAGCTGGCAAAAACTTTTGGTACTAAAGTGAGTGCCTTATACAATTTTTGGCAATTCTAATATATTTATCCCACGGCAAGGTGACACAAAATAAAGAAGAAACAGATGATTTGGGAAATCTGTAAAAAAATGTCTTACTTTTTGATAAAGACCTTGGATGTACAAGGCTCTATTTACGATACAATGTGTGGAAACAATAAAGGAAAATATATAAATAAGATGTTTTTATAATTTTACATGATTTTTCCCAGCAAAATTGATTTACGCAACATAAGGAAGAGAAACCCAATTTGGAAACGAATAATCCTTCTTAAATCTTCATCAATACGAGTGAAAGTGTTCATCATGATTATACTGAAATAATGAGATAAACAACAATAACCCCCATAAAGAGCAAGCTGCCCCAGCAGGAGCCCCAAGTTTTTGAGTAAAAGTACACGATTAAGTGGTCTCCAAATTCATCATCATCCATATACATACACTTTCTGAGCAACATATTCCTTCTTCTCTGGAAATTTTATTTGACATCTCGAGATCATCCATAATAATAGCAATAAAAATGGAGAGAAGAGATTATCCTCTCTTACCTCACTCTGTCTCGTCCCTTCACCTCTTCCCTTGTATCACCTTCAACAAAAGATCAATCTAAACTTTAAACGGCTTTAGAAACTGAAGAGCAACCTCCTCAAATTTGACCAAGACAAAACGATGATTAGAATGATTAGAAAGACAAACTTTAATGATTAGACATCATAGTGGGGCCACCGAAGATGGGCGGTAGATAGCTCACCAAGGATGTAGACTATCGATTGCTGGAATTGAACAGGGAGAGAGGGCGAGAAGAGAAGAGCAAAGTGGGAGTGACTTAGCGAGAACTATTCAAGACTCAAGAAGGAGCAAAGTGAGTTTACTTGGGTTGAAAGTGAGGTTATCTCAGACCCATTAAAATCCATCATTTTCACTTATTTGAACCTATATTTCACATTTGAGTTGACCTATTTATGACTTATTTAAGTGAAACTGAGTTATATTATGGGTTTGTGATTCATTTTGCCATAATTAATCAATATTTCCACGTACAACTATATCGTGAGATTAATCAATGTCCACGTGAGATGCTTTGATCCCTAATGTCTATTAGAAATTATATGAAAAATATAGACAAGATACGACTGCAATCTGACTAATCCCACGCACATGCCTTATGATTTGAACTGATAAAGACCTTAAAGTTATCTGGGAGGTACTAATGGATGGTGGAAAACAGTGCCCGCTAGAATCCGCTCTCCTGAATTGCACATTTTTATTTCCAAGTGGCCTGCTTGTCCATGTTGAAGATTGAAAGCAACAAATGGGTGTAGATGAAAGATAAACTATCACCTTCGTGTAAGGAAAAGGTTAAGCAAGATAGCATTTATTACGAGGGAATAACGCGTCCAATGTAAGGCACTGCTTTAGAGAACCGCCGCATCATGAAATGAAAATTGCTTCTTTTCTTTGGGGGGACCTAGAAAGATGATAACACTGATATCTAAATAATGTAGTGGCATCAGAATGCGGTACTTGAATATCCTCTCAAAAATTAATCCATAAAGTAATTTAAAGTTTTTAAGGTGCAAACTTTTCCATTTAACAACATGAGGACAAGTATCCTGGAGAGAGCCTTTTTTTCTTGCCATTGAAATTTTTTATTTGGTATAATGGCAGCCGAATAAAAAAATTTTGCACGCACTCTTACTCTCATCACAAAACCGTGGTACGTTAATTTCGGTAATTGAACCTATACACACGCCACACGATTAGCACATATACATGCGTAAAAAAAATTCTTTATTGTCAATGTGTCTCATAGAAATATTTATTTATTTATTTTCATTTTTCCACCAGATTGTTGTCGCTGTTTTATTTATTTATATATTTATCTTATATCTCAAAAGAATAAGTCTTCTTGATATTTAATTAACGTAATTAGACCCACTACTAGTACTTCCTATTTGGGTAATTGCTAACTAGAAGAATAGAATCTTCGTCGGTTTTTTCTTTGGCATGCTTCCATCATCATGTGACACATCCATAACTTGGAAGGCCCTAAAACATGAGGGAATATTAACTTTGTTAGGATTTCTAGATAAATGCTGTGTGTTGCCTTAAACTAGGGTTTTTATTCCCTAGCCGCCTATATAAAAATCTGGCCCTCAATAAACTAATCTTGGAAATGCACAATGTGCTCTCTAAACCCTGTTTTAGAATCGGAATCGAATCAACTTTCTTGAATTCAAATCCACGTATTATGACATGCACCTAATAAGGGCCTGTGGAAAAGAAACTTTTCGATGCTCAAAGCCTGTATTATTGTGAATATTTACAGTTATATTCTAGGCAATTGACTAAAATCTCCAAACCAATCGTGATAAAGGTGACTAGTGTAAAATACAATGTATAAGCCCAAGAAATTCCTTCAAAAATTCTGTCACGGAAGATGAAGAGGGGAAAGATTTTTGAGAATATATGTTCACCTTTGCATCAAGACCTTAGCTTTCCTTACTTAAGCCCTCAATCCCAGTCCTTTGCGACCTGACATGACAATATTCTTTTCTATCTCTGTGTCAGCAGACATGTTAGCTTGACCCACATATGAAGAAAATAAACTTGATAATGGCTAAGAGATTGATACCATTCCTTTGCCTAAAGAATCACTTGTTTTCTTCCTTTTATAATTTGAATATAATTTGTGGGGTGACCCATCGTTGTAGTTCTCATGTATGTGAAGCGAATTAGGCCACAAGGAACTGCACCTCGCTACTTGGGAATAGTATAAGAGAACAATGGAATATATCTCCCCAGCTGATCAAAACCTTAAGGAAGCGATGCCAAAAATCGAGATGAAGAATATCTTCTGCGGCTGGCTTTTGTTTAGTTAGTTCATACAACAATCTCTCTGTTTTCCGTCTTATCCTTTTTCTGTGTTCTTTGCTTGGTGTGTGTATATAAAAGAAACCCTAGCTGGTTCACCATGGCCACCGTCCTAAATACGGCTTTTCGGTTCTTCTCGGCCATTTCTTACTGTTTATTCTTTCGCTATCCGAGTGCACACAAAGACGTCCACCACCACCCCCACCACCACCACCATCAGCGCCACCACCTCAAGTACACGATGCCTAAGGGAAGGCCTCTCTCTTTGCAGGTTCGTTTTCATTGACAACCCTGGTAATTAGTTGTGTTATCTTTCGCTTTTATTTTATTTTTTTTTGGTTTGCGTGGGGTAGAGGTATTTTGCGTTTTGCTTGAGCTTCCCTATGGGATTTCATTCTCCACTTTTTATGAAAAGGGAAGCTGGAAAAAACCAAAATGGACTTTCCAATTTGTTGTATGTCAAAATCTTATATGAGACTCATGATATGTTCAACTCTACGGTCCCTCCCTTCCCGTGCATTTTCAAACTACATACAAAAGCACGCTAGATGCATACTTTTGGCTCTCTTTTTTTTTTTTTGGACAATATGAACTTGTAGTACAAACTTTTTGAGTACTAATTCCAGATATTTTTGTTTAGATCGTCCTTGTCCTGATTCATTATTGTAGTTATCATTTGTTTACTCGTGATTCGGAGCTTTCATGATAAACAATCAACCGGGATGATGTACTCAATTAATCAATAATTACCCTTTAGATTGGTTGGTTGTGTTTTCACAAAATTCTTCAATAGTCCAAAGTTTGACAAGGTTCATCTCTAGATGTGAGAGATGTGCCCTTTGTCTCTTTGTATGATCACGCAAAGTATAATATCAAGATAAAGTTGCTTCTCATAAAGACATCACAAGTTGTAGGATCCATCCCAAATGTGAGATTCTCCCCATTAATCTACAAAGTACCTCAAATTAATCTTTCAAAACGAGGGTTTAGATGGCATACTGGCTGAAAACGTGCACGAATCGAGAAGAAAGTAAGTTTATATAGTAAAGGGCTAGATGAACAAAAAGAGATGAGAAGAAACAAGGCTTTTCTTAGTCCGGTTGGTTTCGTATAAGAGAATAAAGAGAACAAAGTTTGGGATAGCTTTCCACCAAACCTTTGGTTTCCTACATATGAATGCAATTGCAAAAAGCAAGAGAGCAGATGGAATATAATGAGAAAGGCTTGTGAGAACCGTGTACGCTTTAGTGGGAACAGCATCTTTGAAATTATTTTTGCTTTTTGTGTGTTTCGCTGTTTAGACTGTGGAGCTCAAAGTTAGGATGTGCTGCACTGGCTGCGAGAGAGTCGTCAAAAACGCCATTTACAAGCTCAGAGGTCTCTCTCTCCCTCTCCCTCTCTCTCTCTCTCTCTCTCTCTCTCTCTCTCTCTCTCTCTCTCTCTCTCCCTCTCTTATAGTCAGTTTAACTATTTGAGTTCATATATGTACATATGTCTATGTAGATAGTACTAGAAGATGAGTAAAATGTTCTGCAAAAGTAGTTTCTCCACAGAACAAGAATCTAATTTAATGATTTTAGGGGTCGATTCGGTGGAAGTGAACTTGGAGATGGAAAAGGTGACGGTCGTAGGATATGTCGACCGGAACAAGGTGTTGAAGGCGGTGAGGAGGGCGGGGAAAAGAGCCGAGTTTTGGCCCTACCCTAACCCACCGCTCTACTTCACCTCCACCGAGAACTACTTCAGAGACACGACCAAGGAGTTCAAAGAGAGCTACAACTACTACCGCCACGGCTACAATATCGGCGAGAGGCACGGCAACATCCGGTGACTCACCGCGGGGACGACAAAGTCAGCAACATGTTCAACGACGACAACGTCAACGCCTGTTGCCTCATGTAAATAATGAATTAAAAAAAAAACCAGAAAAATGGAATGTAAAATAACATGTAATGACATGGGGAGGGTCTAGTTAAGGGATGTGTTCGACTGTGTGATGGTGTTTGTAAAGAGGAAGTGTCACGTGGGATTATTAGCCTTGGACCATGTTAATTGCCAGTGTCAAAGGCTTTAATTTCTTTGCTTTAAGGATGGTTCTACAGGAATATATTCAAATGGAATATTTCCCAAGCTTGGTGTGATGTGGCTTTCAATTCATTTCTATTGTGAGAATATGTATGTTTCAGAAACATAAAGGAAATGCCATATGTCTCAGAATTATTGCATTTTAATCGGGTTTGAGTTGATTTCTTTTCTCTTCCATTACATTTTCTACTACATGAAGTTCGACGACCGAGGGATCATGCATGCGAAATAAATTGGAGCATATACTTTTAAGTTAGTGGGTTGAAGAATATCATATGTATATAAGCAGCATATAAATCTTATAAACAAACGATGAGGGACGTTTTAACATGAATTATTTGTTGACAACTACAAAAAGATAGGGATTTTTTTTTCCCTTTTAGGTAACAAATTCTTATTTATGATGGGGTGAAGTGGTCTTTTATTAACTGGACTAAGCACGTAATAATAGGGACTTACCTAATAAATCATAAATTTGTTGTATAAATGTCACTTCAGTCATAAATATTTTAATAACCATTGCACAAAGTTCCAATATAGTCCCTCCGGTCAAATTTAGCCTAAAAATAGTGACGTGGACATCTAGTCATGTCAATCATCTTATGTGATCTAGCCGACTTTTAATATAAACAAACTTATGCAAAATAATGTTTTTTTTATCTTCTTTTTTAAAATAAAATTTAGAAAATTTTTCCTTCCCTTTAGGTATTGTTCGTCTTCCTCTTCCTTCATTTCTTGTAATATTCATCTCTAGCTCACCATGCCAATTAGGTGTAAACGGTTCCAGGTTTTGTACAGATTTCACTTGAAACCTAAAACCTAGAACCTAAAACTTACCCGCTAAAACATGTTCCTTATTTTTTGAAACTCAAACCTACCTTTTATGCTTCAGAACTTGAAACTAATCATGTCACAAGTTTCAAGGTCAGTTCCATATTCTATCCATGTTAAATTTTATATTAATTGAACGATTGTAGTGAATCATCACCTTTAATGACCACTACTTGTTGTTCCAATTCCCCAACCGTAACTTATATTTAGATGCACGAATTATGTAAAATTAACAAAGTGAAGGTCTCACTCATGAAATGGAAACTCAGATTAGTGATTCTAGATTATACACTTGTTATTAGATGCCATGGAATACCGTAAAATCACACAAAAATATAAACCAAGAAATAAACACAAAAACTTGTACTAGGTTCTAGGTTTTACCTATCTAGAACTTAGAACTTACAATCGAAACAAGTTTCCTAATTTTCAGAATTTGGAACTTACCCTACAAATCTTGAAAACGAATAGGTTCTCACCGGTCCGGTTCTTCAATTATAGATTTTATCTTGGAACCATGGTCACCCCTAATGCCAACCTTGATCTAGCCTTAAGTGACTTACCAGCAATCATCTCAACCATGACAGCATGGACCTAGAGCCCCCATAACTCCGAAATCGCTGAAAATTTCTCTTTGGTTTTTGTGATTAACTCCAATTTGATTTATGTGGAGAGCAAGGTGAGCCATGGGGTGTGGGATTAGAGGTTGGGCATATGAAGTCCACATGAGGCCCGGGGAGGGAAGAGGACTGGAATCTCGGAGGGTCCCAAGGCGATAGCGTAGTAGTCATCCTATTTTGATTTAAATAGTATATGGAAAAATCATGCTTTGTAAAGCACTTTTTTGTTATTATTTTTGTAAATAAAATAACCTTAAAACCGGCAAAGGGCTTAACGGTTGATGAGACCAAATCTAGTTGTTGGTGAGCCAAATATAACTCCAGTAGCCACCATGGCCCTAGGAGACACGGCCTAAAGTCTCATGACCTTAAGTGACTGTTGCTTGGGTTGCTCAAACCCAAGTGGCCATCACCTTGGGTTGCAAGTCACACGAACCTAGGTGACTGTCACTTGGGTTAGCACGACCCCGGGCAACGATTGCCTATGGTAGCACAACTTCAGGTGAGTTTGTCTAGCATTAGAATAGCTTGTCGGCAATCAAATCTAGCCTTGTTGGCTAGCCTCATGCAAGTCTCAACGAAGCTATCTATGTAGAAAGATGAACAATTCTTATGAGGTTAAAATCGAAAAATGAAAAATTGGTGAGAGTAGTTTTGGAAGGAAAAAAATTATTTAACCCTAGAAAATGACCTTTCGAAAATGCCAAAAGCCCAAGGCGCCTTGGGCATTCAGCTTTGCCAAGGCTAGCATTTGACCAAAGGGGTCCCAAAAAAATTTGCCAAACACCTCAAGTTTTCCCTAAGAAGCTTACAAAAGAAAAGAAAAAAAAAAGGGAAAAAACTAGAAAATTAAAAAAAAAAATTAAACAAAATTACATTGTTTTGTTTAAAATTGTCCATATCATATGGCCGATTGTGCCCTGTAGAACAACTAGCAATGTCCAAACGATACGTTAGCATTTTCAAGCCAAAAATGGCTGAAATGATTAAAAAAATTATTAAAAAATTTAAAATTAAACGATCAAATTAAAATGTTTGGAATTGAGTTGAAAGTCATATAACTTGTTGCATCCACCTAGAAAAAAAAAAAAAAAAAAAAACTCAATTACTTATCTTTTGCAGTTGGCTTTTAATATTGATAAGTGTGCCGCACAAAATCATTGCAGTGAATCAATAATAATAATAAAAAAAGAATAACGAAATGAAATATTAAAGCACATGATAATCATTTTATTTTTGTTCCAGATTTATTTCTAGAACAAAAGTCCATTTGATAATGCAATTTCATTTTTCTATTTCTAGAATAAATATTTAGTCTAGAAATAGGTTTGAAATAAAAATGAGAAATAATTTATTCCTAGAATAGATTTGAGAAATAAAAATCTTCTTATTATTTGTCTTTGCTACTAGCCAACTGCCCACCTACTGCCATCGATCACCACCACCGTCCGCCGCCACCGTTGGTGGTTGCCACCAGCCACCCGCTGTAGTCCGCCGTCGTTAGGGAGGGAGAAAATTTATGTCATTATTAAACACGTATTTTTACTTCAAAAATCATCTAAAAATAGAAATAGAAAAAACTATTTATGTTCCATAAATTAATTTCTAGTCAGAATAGTTATCATTCAAGCCACCAACTACTTAATCAAAAATAGAATTAATCGTAGTGAGTAACATAAAGAACTATGATGCCCGTGACTCTATGTACACACGAGCACAAAGTTGTGATCAATTGGTGTCCTTTTACAGCAAAAATCTCGTAAATCACTGGATTATATTATAAAGCCACCACGAGACAAGTTATGCTAACACATTTTTCTTTTTAATTGAAAGGCTTAAAAAGGTGCGACATGCAGCGCGGTACAATGTTAGCTTCTTTGGATCAATAATCAAGTTCTCAATAGACAAAACGCAACCTTATTAAATAATGTCGATTTCAATATGATTCTTCGTCATAGATTAAGATTCTTAAGCCGCCCCAACTATATAAATGTAGCTCGTGCCTCCGGATTGCAACGTGCTACTTAAATTAGGTCAGAGGACTGCAGAGATGGGCTAACCTGGTCTGAACAAAATCTTATTCTTGAACAGGCCCATGTAACTTTCTCAACCTTAAAGAACAACAGGCTTCTTACAAACTGTTCGAAAGCCCATTATGGTAAGATCGAGACAACTTGTTCCTCGTTGGAACGATGTAAACGCAAAGGTTGCTAATGTGGTCACATCTTCGTCGATCGGGGAACGGCCAGACAGAGGAGAGAGAGACACCAAATTGAAAGTGTCAATGGTCCATGTCTCCAAACAAAACCCTGTTTTGTAGTATGGTAAGTCAAGACTACTTGTTTCTAGTTAGAACAATGTAAATGCGAAGTTAGAATGATGTAAATGCGAAGGTAGCTAATGTCATATCTTTGTCGATTGGGGAAAGGTTGAGAGAGAGAGAAACTAATGTCATATCTTTGTCGATTGGGGAAAGGTCAGAGAGAGAGAGAGAGAGAGAGAGAGAGAGAGAGTTGAAAGTGTGAACAAGGCTAATCATATAAAGCCCATTTCTCCAAAGAAAACCCTCCTTCATAATATGGTAAGATGGAGACCACTTATTTCTAGTTAGAATGATGTAAATGCGAAGGTCACTAAGGTCACATCTTTGTCGATGGGGGAAAGGAGAGAGAGAGACCAAATTGAAAGTACGAATAGGGCTGATCATACAATCGCACGCAGACAAAACTAGAGCAAATGTGGGGAGGGAGAGCGAAAAGGACTAGTCATAACTTGGGGACCTCGATCTAACTTGGATCGTCGAGACTGGCCCACACCTCGTTTCACACTACTGAAGATGATGCATATCTATGTAGTCATGGCATCAAAAGTCCAGGAGTTTAGGCCAGAAAATAAAATAATATAGAGCTTTGGAAAGCAAAAAGAAAGGAAAAAAGAAGAAGAGAGTAAATATATACCACGTCGTGTCAATTTGAGCAGCTGGCAGAGAGCAAGATCTAGGGTTTGGCTCGAAAACACTCCTCTCCCTCTCTCATGGTCCATTTGGAATTCATGTTCATGGTCCATACCGTGTGGTCGCAATCCCATGCTCTCTAGAGCGTGATTTAGATGCCACTATGATCATGGAGTAATGCCAAGGAGGGGGACAAGTATCCGCATACTAAAGTGATGCCGTGCATTCCGCGTGACTTCCAATCTAAAAGCTTCGGATGGTTATATTTGAACAAGCATACCATATTCATGAACTCATTGACAATTTCCTGCCATGTTACTTTGGTATTCGGTTCTGGGATTTGTGTTTTATATAAATGGCTAGTACCTTTCACCCTAAAATTTTGAAAAGCGAGTGGGGTTTACGCAAAAAGAAAAGCGATAGGTTTGGGACTGTGGAGTGATAAAGAAAAGAGAGACGCGTGATGTGTTGGGGAAGTTTGGCAACCTTTGGTGTACCTGACATTAAATGAGGGAGAGGTATCATATGGACTTATTTTATGCCGACATAGCACGGTACGACATACAGCACTCTACTTACACGCAAATTAGCTTCCGAGGTCGAGTGGTCTTGATTTCACTACGAGCTATGAATGCACTTTCCACTAATTCTATCTTGAGCCTTGAATGAACTACATTCGATTCCTTTGCTGAACCTAGGAAACATATTAATCTAATCAAGTTATAGCTATTTTAGTAATATTCTATGTCATGGTAACATTCACCATTACTTTATCTTCAGAAAACTTGCGGAGTAATATTCTGGGACATTGATTGTCCTATGAGTAAAATTTGGGTAAAATCATCTCAGGGGTTAGCTTCACGATAAAGGCATAGAATTCCTAGCACTATCAAAATGCACGCGATTTGAATTAAATCATTTATCGAGTTAAAATTTATGCTCTTATCCAATCCATGAGATTGGCAAAATATTTTATGCAAGGCAGGCTTGGTCCAATAATTTCTAGAAACATGACTAATCATTGGAACCTCTCATAGCCCCATGAAGATTCCTAAAAGCATGGTGCCCATCGAATTTTGCTAAAGCTAACATGGAGTGTCTGAGATTTTCCTCAAAAATAAATTGACATCTCGGCATAAAGCGGAGATACACTCACTTCGACGCGAGCGAAATTTAGTGGGATTTCACTAAAGTACATGTTATAACAAAACTATGGAAAGTATGGTTGTATGATTGTTCGCTGGTGGCGGCATTTATTACAAGAAACACCTAGAATCGATAATTTTTTCGTCATCTCATCGGGAGAGATCTTCATATACCCTCCTCTGTGCTTCAATTGATGGGGGAAAAACATTATCGTCGCTAATGTCCAAATTCGAAACGAACAGAGTCAGATGTTCATGATCGTCCTTAGCAAACATAATGAATTTGTTGCAAAATTGAAATTAGCATCCCCAGCATCATTAAATTCCTCCGCTTTCAGGCCCACCCTCGCCCACTGCAAAAGCCTCCTCCTCCAGCCCCCCTCGATCTTCTTCTTACGGCCATTTACATGGCAGAGTTTAAATACAAATTGAATTGTCGACGCACCTTCCCCCATCGACGTGTGGTCGCTGTCGTCCTCTCTGCAAGTTTTTTTTCTACGATTGCGGTTTGTTTTCCTGGGATCTGCCGCCCGTCGTTGAATGCTCCCTGTCACATTTATGCAAAAGCCATAGATCGCAGGACACTGTAAAACGCTTTATTTGTAGATGATGGACAGATAAATGAGCATAGACCCTTTTTCTCTCTTTTCTTCTCTCTCTCTCTCTCTCTCTCTCTCTATATTTTTCTTTAGGTTTATGTTCTGATTTTCCCTTTCTTTCTCTTTCTTTCATTCCCCTCCTCTTTCCTGCTGCTGTCCGGCTTCTATTCCCCTTTTCTTTTCCATCTTGTTTTGTTCTCCTTCCTGTCACGACAGAGGATCCGATCGTCTGATTGTCGACGTCGTCGTCGTGACCCACTTGATCGTAGGGCGGTCCATTTTTCTTGCCATGTTCTGGATGTTAATAATTTCCTTGAACTTTGCTTCCTCGAAACACAAGGAAGGAAAAACGTGGTAAGGGTCTCATTATCGAAGAGCCCCAACATCATTTCATGTGGAAAAGGTTGATGTCAAGAGAAGCATTAAAATCAAAAGAAAAAGTTATCAACGTGGTCCAAGCAGAAGACTAGATATCGCACGCCTCCTCTCTGAAAGGCAAAAGCTTGAGAGAGAGAGAGAGAGAGAGAGAGAGAGAAATAGCGACGAAAACTGCTTTTGTTTTGTCTTTATGTTTTTTCTCTCTTTTATCGTCGTCATTGATTACGCTTCGTGCATAAACCCTAAAACCTATGCACCAACACGTCTCTATCTAGTGTGGGGACTTGTCTGTGTTTGCGGGAAGGAATCTCGTTGGGGGTTCATTTTGCTCGCGCAACTATGTACTTAGCTTCATTGACTAGTCCTCCAAAGACTCGTCCTGGGCTGGTTCGCGAATTTCGACTTTGCGACCATTTAAGCATAAAGGATGTGACATAGGATCGATGACTTGCTAGAACGATCCTAGTGCTGTCAAAATTTTCAACGAAGGGTATCTCGTTTAGCAGAGACGCAACGACAAAAGAAGATCGGAAGATAGATGTCCAAACAAATCTCACCTATTAAAAACCCCAACCTGGATCTCTCTCTCTCTCCGTGTGGCTAGGCACACGTCCTCTATTGACCCACCTATAAAGAGGTTAGGGGAGCAAAGAGTATCAAGTTCGAACCTGCATAGGAGTTTAAAAAAAAAGAAGAGAAGTTTGAGTGATTCTTACGAGCTAAGTTGACCTCTGGCCTTCCATATGAGATGGACGGTTTGAGACTTTTTGTCATTTTAAATATGACCACAGTATAAACTAGTAGTCATATGGATGAGGGTGAATTACAAAAAGCTCGTTCGAGATCCGCGTAGCCTTGTCGCATTTCTAGTATCAACCGACACCTTTCATGTTGCAATCATATCGGAAGCCTTAAACTTTCCATAAGACAATGATATTCCATAGATTACATCGACCGGGTTTGACAGCGAATGACACAGCATTTGCCATCTCTTGGAGTGGTTGGGAGAATCATGAGGTGATGAGACCAGACAGATAAGAACATCTACGTCTCTCTCTCTCTCTCTCTCTCTCTCTCTCTCTCTTCCGACTTTGTTGAAGCGTGCTTATGGACAGGTGCTAAATTATGGTTAGCTATAGATGGGTCGGTTTTAGCATGTCGGCAATATTGAGCTATCTTCTTCACTGTCAAACGTGAATGGATGAGAATCATAGACACGACTGTCGTGACACACTACTTTGAAAATGCCCCGAATCTGAAAACAGGAATTTAGGCTATTAGAAACCCTCATAAATGGCTATAAGATACTTGGCCCTTAAATCCTCAAAATACCAGCGTAATTAATTAGCGATAATAAATTGCATGAAGTAATCATGGTTTTGTCGCAATCCGATACCTCAAGTCCACAGTCGTACATCGAGAATTTGCAATAACTGTGTATGGGTCAGCCTCGCTATTGAGTGAATGGGGCCATCAACTAAGTAATTCAACACCTTAAGACCCATCAGATCACAGTTATGCACAAAACATAATTTGCGTGTCCAATCCAATTCTGGTCAGGAAATATGACACTTACCTAATTGACTTGACCCACGAAGAAGAATAACTTTTTTATCAAGGTCTCAAACGCCAAGAGACCTACTTTGATATCTCTTAATATGACTTAAGAACTCTCAAGTTCTCAAAACACCAAAAAAAGATCGAAAGAGACTTCGATATCCCTTAAAATGGCTCAGAATCCCCCCCACGTTTTAGTGAACTGTTCTCCCTGGTCGGCTTGAAATACTGTGAAAAATTCCAATAGCTGCTCCATCATCAATTCCAAATAAATGATGATTACAAGTCTAATCTTTTATCATTATGGCATCCCAAAGGACATTTTCATTATATTATGTTAATCTCCCACGTGTAAAACCTTCAAAGGACACAAACACTTACTTCCTTAATACACAATAGGGCATAAAATTTCAAGACTTTACATACATCTACAAGGGAAAGTGGCTTAGAATTATGCATTAAACATGGAGAAACTACGGTTTATCGATGTATATAACCTAAAGTGACAGTCACGAAACACAACCCGAGATTTCGTACCAAAACCCTACTAGACCACCGATAAGGAAACAATATAATGGTCGACCTAAACACGTGTACATAATTGGTCGAGGTCGTCAAATAGCCCATGGCACCATTTTCAAGCCCCAGCAAAACACTTGCACATTTGCGTTGAAGCAGGTAGACACGTTCACTTTTCATCCCACGTACTGTTCATCTGTAAACTTGCTTAAATTCATCAATAAGGGCATCCTTTTGCAAGTGGCAAGTTCAGTTTAGTACATTAGAGTTCCAAAACCACCCCAAAATAGGTATTGGCTGGGCTACAGTTCGAAACCGCAGCTAGCTCTTCCCCTTTTGGCTAAGGTAGAGCTATCTCTAATGTTGTGGAGTCGTCGAGTCCACCCAAGACAAGATGATAAGCAATGAAATAATAAACTTTTTAGGGGTGTGTGTCTGTCTAGACGAGTGAAGAGCACGTAATGCATGCATAGTGGGGTTTAATTGATAATAAGAACAAAGATCTTCCAGGGACACAAATGGTGATCTAAGTGTAAAAGTGTCAATTGATGGCAAAAAAACAAAGAAAAATTGCAGTTAAGCTTTCAGAATTCACATGAGAGAGAGAGAGAGAGAGAGAGAGAGAGAGTGATTCCTAACGAAAGAAGGAGGCTTTTGGAAGTTCGTAAAACTTGGTTAGGATTGTCCGTTTTGTTTCCGGAGTGGTATATGCAGGCCCATTCTCTTAAAGTGGAACAGTCACTGAGAACTGTATCACTGCCTCTCCATCACTTAGACGCTCAGACCCTAGATGCTATTTAGAGAGAAAGAGACCATCGCCATCACCATTGTACGTGATGCCAGGTACAAAATTTATTAGGTTGTATTCGCATTTGCACAACTGTCATGTTTGCGACAATTCTTATTCGTTCAATTAAATATTACAATACCGTTCTTTTGACGCATATATATAAAATAAAAAGCAAATATATGCTTAATTATTGGTGATATTGACATTTTCACGTGTATGATCGCGACACAATGGGCTTTTGTGCTATGATGAGCTAACGTCACTCTGTCAGTTCTTATGTCTTAATAAATCATGCGGGATTGAAATTTTTCCTAGAAAAACATGTGACCATGCATAGGGTTGCTGGGGTCACGGGTCACATGCTGTTTGGTGAATGTAGAATGAGCAGACGCTGTGTGATAATGTGCACTACGTCCATCAATTGTTGTCAACAGAGCTCCAGTGCTCCTTGAAACTTCATATATGCACGCTCCAAAGTGGAAACTGGCAGGGCTTTGAAAAAGGAGTCCTCATAAAGGGTGAATCCCAAAGCAGCTATCTGCTATGTGCCTAGTTTCCAGAACAAAGGGACAACATAAGCTCAACCTTGCACTTCATTGAAGATTGTGAGGCGTAAAAAGTAAATTGGCAGCGATTGTTTAAGTGGGTACTTAATTGTCCAGTTATTTACGGGATTTGGGTTTCTTAATTGTCCAATTGTTTTTTATATATTATATATATTCGGAAACTTTCGAAAAGTTTTCAATTTAAAAAGTTTGAATTTCCAGACACTGGCATGAGCTATGTTTCATATCTTAACAATTTAATCTTTTGATCATTAATTATAACCATAAAGTTTCATTGTTCATTTGCATGCTATTTGGATTTCTTGATGCTTCTGATCAGGCATCCATTTCTCTCATTCAAAGATCATAAGTGGTGTGGTTTAATCAACCGATTTATTGTATATTCAAATTGAATCTATGGATATGAATTTTTCACTAGAGTAATTACAGGATACATAAGAAAATCATGAGGTAAAATGGTTAGGGGCAATATATGCCTAAGTTTAGGGCAAATGAATTCCCAACGCTATCATCATTTTTCATTCAAATACCATCTTAGCAAAAACCTGGGCAAGTCCATATCCTTAGTGTAAGAAGTGAGAAAAACCATACTCATTCTGAATCATTAGCAAATTAGCTGGAAAAGTCATTGAGTTGACTGAGCAGCTGGATTATCAAATCTTAAAAGATGCTATTGTTGGGTATTTTGTGTTAGAATATCGTGCGTTAACAGGGGAAAAAAGGGGTGATTATGATTGATATCTGATAAGAACTCAACACACAACACCCAATCATACTTATGGAGTCTAGGACAATCGATCATCATTAGTACCTTGCTTCGCATGACATGTTTCCGATCTCTCTGAAAGAAAGTATATCACATAGACAATATTAATATATATTTATGTA
Source organism: Eucalyptus decipiens (assembly GCA_014182575.1). Taxonomy (NCBI): domain Eukaryota; kingdom Viridiplantae; phylum Streptophyta; class Magnoliopsida; order Myrtales; family Myrtaceae; genus Eucalyptus; species Eucalyptus decipiens. Next base: position 12,036,098 of record CM024613.1, on the reverse strand, counting down.
TAGAAGAATGGTAAAAACCCTAGAACCCCAAGCTACACGAAAGCTACACTTAGGGTTTTTGCATCAATCACCGCGAAATTGTCTTATCTTTCGGTGGCGACCACATGCCTTCCACGAAAAATGACAATCTCTTGTCAAATTTGTCCAGTCAAGCCTCGTTAATGATTGTTAATTAGCAGTTGATTACGTGTTTTAACACACATCGATTGGTGCGCAATGTTAGGTGGACTACAAGACAAAGTGGCAACCAGTGCTCTCTAATTCTCAATTTGTCCCATCGTGGCGGTGATCCTAAAAGGTAGAACTCCATTAATGCACGTGGTGGATTCCACACCCCCCCCCCCCACCTCCCCATGACATGGTCTCGTATGATCCTCAATCTGATGGGCGAGAGCGAGAGAGAGAGAGATGACTGGGAAGAGGCGTACCGATCTTGCCAAGCAAGGTCGGCTCATCAGAAACGTGATGAACTTTTGGCTGACCACCAAAGATTATAAAGAAAAATAAATAAATTCGTATAGAGAGAAGGCAAGACCAAAAATCTCTCGTAGAACTAGCTAGTGTCAACTGAGACGCCATTCTAGCCATAAGCCAAAATAAAAAAAATTACAATAAGGGTCAAAATAAGTTGAAAAGTGTTTCCGAAATGTTGCGGCGATTTTGAATAGCCGATGTTCAAAACTGCAGCAGTTTTGCAATCACCAAATCTTTTTAGTCAAATTTAAGATCTTGTTCAGCTTTTGTAAGTCGAGAGAATAGAGTATCAAAGCAGCTCGAGGAATTAAGAGCACCCGTGAAAACAAGTCCAGCAATCCATGCACGTTATTCTTTCTGTAAAATCAAATTATGTCTGTAAACAAGAACAATTTTCATCTACTTGGCATAGGTTCAGCTCTAAAGATTGTAACAGCTTAAAGGAATTTCATAGATGGCAATAGACTAATACACAACTCTCTAATCGTATGCTAGGAGAGCGATCAGTACATACAGGACTGCACTACAATAAAGTAGTAGCTTTAGAAATGAATACATTTGAAGGAATAAGTGATTTATAGTTGTAACGACGTAAAAGATAGGTCTAATTCGATATATCAACCGGTCGTAAGATCATGGTCTATTTCCGTATGAGCTTATGCACGCAATTGCTTGATCTCCAAACTGATTTAGAGAGATTATGCGAAGCTCTGGAATTTGGAAAGGATTTAGATAAGAACTCGGACGATGAGAGAATTAGAGTGATGTGAAGGATAAAGAGCCAAGTAGTTCCAGAGAGTAATTTGAAGAAGCTATGACGGGTACTCTAGGAAAGAGGAAGCACGTATATGTAGAGGATCCAACCCTTGATCTTATATTTCGCTAAAGTATGTATAAGTGCAAAAATATCTCTTCATAAGACCGTCCGATCAATCATCAAGTGAAAAGAACTTATGTTGGAATGATTTAATTGTTGGCCTAAATTGAGATCTGCCTTAGTCAAAAATCGAGGCTCTCGGTTTGATTTCATATTTCCTCCCAAAAAAGGAAAGAGGAAGGAACAAATCACAAAGTCCTCTTGATAAGCTAAGCCAGATAAGAAATCCTCCTCTTCGTGGAAACTCAAAAGTCAGACAACTGATGTTACCTAGTATGTTAGTTTAGGTCATATATTAGTGCAACCGGACTAAGCTCTTCATGCAACAGGAAAACTTTCTTGCTTTAGCGGAAATTTAAGATCAAGCTAGGCTTCAATCACCAGGTGAGCAAGCAAATATTTTCCATGATGAGCTCAAAACTTAATGACGACAAAAGAGCCTATTATGGACAAGCGAGCAAGATGGATTGAACTCTCAGCTCATCGCCATCAAAGATATTCACAAGCAACACGAAAAGAATTAAGCTGGAAAAGAGTCAAGACTTACAAGAATAGATGCAGATATGGGCATTGCACAAAGATAAGGAGCTCTCACCTTAATTTCAAATCTCCCTTGTGCTTTCTCCAATCTCTCTCTGGGCATGCTGATGCAGCAATAAGAACCACAACCTAAAGGAATTCGCATATCATACAGAAAAAGGAAAAGCTAAGTATCAAATCATGCTTTTGCCCTTAATGATGTTACTACACATTTTTATATATCTAGGGCGTATGAGAAATTATGATCGGTCTTAATCTCTAATCAGTATATGTAGCATAAGAGGTCTAGCTCATAGGAAGATTCATACTTTACAGTCTACACACATAATGGTGATCCAAAATGCTTGTCCTAAATTATTAAAATCAAATCAATAAATAGAGATGTAGAGAGAGAGAGGGAGGGAGGGAAGGCCAGAGAAGAAAGAGTAGCATGACAAGTGAGAGTTAAGAGACCTTGAGAGGAAACCATGTCATAAATACATATTGCTGCGTGAACCGAGCCCTACAGGGAGGGGAAAAACCGAAAGAAAATAATATAAAAGACAAAAACATGAAATCTTGGACTTGATGGATCTCTGTCTCCATTCAATAATAACAATAATCCCTTGACTGATGTTAAAGTATATTTATGCACAAAGTTTAAAGAAGAGAGTAATGAAAATAGGTGGCGGCTCTCTTGTCTGTTTCCATTTCTGATGATCCTTCCCAGTAGAGAGAGCTAAGTCACCTGTGAATTATGACTAAGTAGAAGCAGAAAACAAAGAACTAGCTCAGCTGATCATGGTGCTTGCCTTTGACACAAACTTTGTATCCTCCTTTTTTGCTCATCTTTCTTCTCTAACTTTCTCAGATTTCCAAATCCAAGGACATGGATGATGCCTTGTCTTTGCTCGGTCCGTTCAGAAGTGGCCACCCGTCATAGACCCTCAATTGGTGCGAAGGGTACTGCGAAGGAGTTGCAGAAATCTGAGGGGCTTGCAATGAGGATGTGCTGGGTTCGCTGGACTCCGAATCGGGACACTCCATATTGACGCCGAAAAGCCTAAACTTCTTCGCAGCAGCCTTATTCCCATGGACCACCGGCACTGAATCAAACACCACAGGCTCGACGCCTCTTCCGCCACCAAGAAGACCGCCAGCGCCTCCACCTTGTACCTCCATATTCTCCATTATCCCCAGTTGCCGTGGGGCCACGCTCGGTCTGAGGAAAAACACCGATGAGCCCCCATAATTCGAACTATTTATGATGTCGCCATGCCCATAAGGGTGATTGCTCGTGCTTCCATAGCTCTGGTAAGGGTTCCCAAGGAAAGTAGTACTGGATGGGACGGCTGAACCTACAAGCGACGTTAGTCCCCACGGAACCGAGCGGTGGAACGAGAGTTGATGATGGGGAAGTGGGAGATTGGGAAAGACCGAGGTGTGCTCCGGCGGATTGGGTCTCCTCCTCCAATCAATGTATAACCGGTCCTTCCCTGACTCGCCGGCCCCTCGTTGGAATGACACGATATCACCGGCATCGAGCTTCTTCTCCTTCACGAAGCGGCTCCAACCCTTGGTCATCACATAGCTCTGGCTGCTGTTCCAATAGGAGTACCGGAACCGCCATGGCTTCCCGTTTCGGTCTTCAAAGTTCAGGAGGAGCCCCTTGTCGCTCGTGGATGAGTCAAGGGGGAAGTACTTCTCGGCATGCTGCTTCGGGATGACGAGGCGGTTGAGCTTGCCCACATCGCTAGGGGTCACGACTTTGTCGAACATGTGCTCTTTCTCGATCTCGGCACATGGGGTGTAGCTCTCTTGTGTGATGTAGCCGTCGTTCCGCGGGGATAGGTCCATAAATTCTAGAGGGAGAACAAGGTCTTGAACTGAGAAGAAAAAAGAGAAGATGAGGATGAAGGGGAAGCAAAAGGGCAGTGGTTACCTCGAATCATCTGCTGGTGGTTGTCGAAGAAATTAAAACCCTTGATTTGTTCACACTTTTGTCTCCTCTTTGTGGATCTAGTCCAGGAATTGAAAAGGAGATAACTGGAGCAAGAAAATCAAACAACACATATGAGATACTACAAGAAACGCAGTGGGAAAAAAATGTGTGATTGGTGTAGGGATGTGAGTGATATATATGTGGATGAGAACAGAATAATATAGAACAAACTCACCGCAAATGTACTGGCGCTGGTTTTTGTTTGTGTGGTTACTAGGGTGAAGATTCTTCAGGAGATCTTGGAGACCCAAAAGTGGAAGGAGGAGGAAGCTCTCACCACAATGAAGATCGGTCCTTTTGCTTCTTTGACCACCAGGACACTCTTGAACAGGCCATGGACGTTTCAAAGACGGCAAGTTCTTCCTCTTGTTGTTGACCTTGAAAGTTGAAACTTGAGCATGTGAACTATATACATGGAGAGAGAGAGAGAGAGAGAGAGAGAGAGGCAGGGAGGGAGGAAGGGAGACCAGTGGAGCTCGCAGAGAAGTACTGGGGGCAAGAAAAAACAAAAGCTAGAAGGAAAATTTAGAGAGAGAAAGAGAAAGAGAAAGAGAGAGAAAAACCATATGGGGGTTATGATATTTTTCTTCTCAAGGTACCTCCCTGGAAGTTTCTCAAAGTTTGGATATTTAATTTACATTTTCCCTTACCCCTCATTTTCTTGATTAAATTCTCTCTTGAAAGAGAGAGGAAGATTATTAGTAGGGACCCCATGTATTATCTGGTTGGCTCATGTGACCTCGTCCTTGTCATCATCCAGGGTGGACTATTCTGTCTCTCTTTCTCACATTTTCAAAGCACAAAAAGAAATCATTTTTAAAGGCTTTGAGATAAGGCCCAAGAAAAGGACCAGCTGTTTTGGAGAGAGAGCAAGAGCTATATACTTTTCAATAAGTACAACAATTGAGCAACCGCTAGCCTTAAATCAAGAATAAGACAGACAAATTATTGTTTCAAAGCAAAGAAGAAAGTTGTATTAGTCTAATGGGGAGTATCTAACTGTTCTGGGGGGGGTGTGATATGCGTTTTTTTTATTATTTTGTATTTGTAGGGACCATTGCATTCTGTGGGGGTGGTCGCGGTGTGGCTATATAACCCAAGATTCAAAGAGCATATATAACTTTGCCAATTGACTGCTATGTGCTAACTTGCCGTGAAGCATGCTGCACCTATATGAGCCACATCCTCTCTCTCTCTCTCTCTCTCTCTCTCTCTCTCTCTCTCATAATAACTCTTTATAATTGTGTAGTCATTCTATGAGCCACACTTGTATTAAGTTCTCTGAAGGAGATAAGTCCTCAGGCTTTTGTGCATATAGTTTCTATGCATTCTATCCATTATTTCTTCAGGAAAAAAAAAGGACTTTACACTTCTACAGAACCCCAGTATGCTAGGGCTTAAATGAAATTCCCATATCCTTTCATTTTCTCCAATTATCTCTGCTGATGGTGGGGATTTTGTTGCAAAATAGAGATTGATTGAAAAATCTGAATATTCGTTGGAAATCACACGCCTGCTAATAGAAGGAAAGATTGGTTCTTTTCCTCTTTTCCAATTTGGCATTTGATGTGAGGCTTTTAAGGGAAGCCAAATTAGTCTAAACCTGACCGATTATACAAAATTGGACCTGGACCGATCATCTTGACCAATTTAACTGAGACTCTAGCCTAGTTTTACCCTTGAGGTTTAGTTTCTTTTTACAGCAAAATGGGGATAGTGATATATTATGGGGTGAAGCTATTGTTGAAAACAACTGTAAAAGTTGATTGATCAGCCGCCTCAATTGATTTGTCATGCATCCATTTATATAATCTAATAAATATCTGAAAGAAGTAGTACATATTATGAAACATCATCAATCAATGTTCTATGCTCTGCAAGACGATAATTGACAACCCTCTCATATGCACATGTCTTTCTTCTATATCAATAATACAAAATGTATTTTTGAGAATGATTATCCAAAAAATCCTAAACTTATTATACGGTAGTTAGTTCAATTACAAACCTTTTGATTGTACTAATTTAATCTTAAACCTTTCAATTGTGTCAATTTAGTCCTATATCTTTTGAAAATTTTCCAATTTAGTGATAAACCTATTATTTGAATATTTGGCTGGAATGACTACATTGACAAATTGTCAAAAGATTTAGAACTAAATTAGTATAATTAAAAACTTTATAACTGAATTAGCCTATGTACAATAGGTTTAGATCTTGTTGGACAATTTTCCCTATCTTGGAATGAATCCCTAGGTAATAATATGCCACAGAATATACCTTGAGAAACCCTAGCTTAAAAAAAATCCTATACAAGGAAAGCAAATGCCTATCAGCTGAGCTAAGCAAGCGGTAGCACGTCCCACTTGGGAATTTCTAATCCCACTTGTGACTTACTAAGCAGTTCTTAGTAAATGAAAACGTAGACTTTGGCTCTTAATTCACCAGGGTCGTCATATTTAATAATATGCATATGCCAATTTGAGCACATTAGTTTTATTCAGAGGAACAAAGGGGCCCAATTCGAGACCGGGCACGTTTCAAAACTAGACTCAGGAACAACCAAACATCATTAGTATTAGTTTTTCCAAAATCAGACTTGTCACCATCCCAGCAAACATGCAAGTTGCCCTTCTCCTTTTCCATAACTTTAGAAACACCCCAAGTCCAAAACCACACCTCTCTCTCTCCCTCCCTCGCTCCCTCCTTGCTTTGATTATGTTAATCAAGGATCAGCAATTTGGATCGCCATTTTCAAGTATTGAAATAGAGTCTTGTGTCAGTTAAATGAATTCACCGAATGTGATAATTAATGCCGGGCTCTTGCTCATGCTTCATTTTGGATCTTTTCATGACTAGGTATTGAATTTGCACTGCACTCTTCCTAATACGATTCACACAATCAAGTCATATATACCCTCTTCAACTGCCAAGTTGGTGTATTTTCCATGGAATAATTCCCGCCCAGCTCACAAAGCTGACTACCCTAGCAGACAGTTTTTGATGAAATGGACAGAAAACCATTGTCTCCACACCTGGATTAAAGTACTGTTGAGGATCCAGAAAGTTAGCATTATGCTTTAAGGGCTTTCTAATCGATTCTCTATATCAATGTATAAATAATTGAAGGTCGTTATCCCATCATCATGGACTTATATTGGCCAATGAACATGACGCGACCCCAATAATCTCAAAGTCAAAAGCTAGATGCACAAGTGTGTATTAATGAGGAGTACCAAAAAAAAAAAAAAAAAAATTGGGGGGCATTTCTAGGGCCAGTTCAAGTGGAGCAAATTGATGATGAGTGCTGCCTAACGGATGAAAGTGCTATACATATCCTTTTTCGCTTCCCAATTCCCCTTCTTCGAGAGGAAAGTGAAGGGATCTCCGGAGGCTACTCGATCGAAAATTAAAGCGTTTCAGCAGTAGCAGGCGCGCGGCACGTGTTATTTCATTTCGTTCCGTATCTCAAACCTAGGTCAAAGATTTACTCAGAGGACGATAAAAAGGTAACCAACTAACGTCATCCTTGAATTCGGGAGAGGTCGAAAGTATGGTCGCCACTATAGTTTAAGATAATGGGAATCTGGGCAAACCCTGCTTCCACGAGTCTGACTTCTTCCATATTTCGTGCCCTGTTCTAGCTTCGGTGACACCTGGAGTGTCCGTACATTCATCAGATCTCGCTTCCACTTGGGGATTATTTTTTAATCTACGATGCAATAATATAGCACGCCTTGGATAATCTAAACCAAGAGGGCCCATATACGCATATACACATATATTATATCCATATATTATACACATAAATTATGTTGGGTATTGGGCTTTTCGTTTCCGTTACGAGACTTTCTATTCGTCGGGACACAGCCAAAGGGGAAAAGATTATTTAATCATTGATGAGTTATTACGAAATGCGTCATGACCTTATTAGTTAGATTAATCAATCACGTTTGATTCTCGAGCTGTACCCTCTCGTCATCCACCTGGATTAAGGTGACGTTCGCCCCCATTGGTGAACTAATCACCCAATCAGCAACGAAAGGAATCGCCTCGCTTAGGGTTAATTTAACTTTCGCGGTTTGATTCTTTTATCTTCTTGTTTGGCGTTCAAGATTTGAATCTTTTTGACTTGGTATCCAGGCCAAGTTGCCCTAATTTCCCGACCCAGTTGCTAATCCCACTTGCCTCGGTCCTCCACCTCGAAGGTTCTCGTTGGATTATTTATCTCCATAACACGAGATAATCCTATGTTAAATTAACCCAAAAAGCCCTTCTCTTTTGGAGCGGTTTACCTCTTTGATACTATGCTTTTTCTTTCTTTCTTTGCACTTCAACTTCTCTTATTTATATGTTAATGCAGAATGTTACCTGTAAGTTCAAATCTCGGGTTGGCTTTTGGCATTTTGCACGAGAAACGAACAGGAGGCAGCATGCTTGAGGTTTAGTACATAATCAAAGTTTGAATCGAAATAATGGGCGTGCCCCTATATATTAGATTGGAAACCTTAAATTAAAGTGAAGTGGAGTATACTTTATTATTATCTCAAGGACTAGGTCAAAATGTAAATAGAGGGAGAATTACCACAAAAAGCCTTTAAAAAATTGTCAAAAAAGTCATAAACTTATTATATATGTTTCAATTCTAAAACTTTCACAGTTTAATCTTAATCCATTTCATGCTTTACTAATTGAGTCTATCCGGCCAATTTTGGTTGGAAACCATTGACATGGACGTTGTCTGTCCTACGTGACACGGCCAATATTTATAACTTAAATTGAGATTAGTTGGTAAAAAAAATGGTAATTATTTTTTTAATAAGATTTTCAATTAGTTGAATAAAATAATCATTTTTCCCCATTTGGGGTAATCCATTTCAGGGCCACTAGTTGAGGCCACTAAATAGTAAAAACGAATATCACCGCTTTTGAAAAATTGAAAAGAACATATTCCTCATATAAAAAAAAAAGATTGTATTTTCAAAATACAATTAATGACCCTTAAGAAGTGCTTTGGGTGTATTTTTTTAGTAACTTCCATTTATTAAAACCAGGGAAAAAACCATAGAGCAACTCTCATAGAAAATTAGCAAACTTTGGTCAAGAGATTAATGTATCAAAGTTCTTATGGGCATTGACTGCGTATCTTCTCCACGAAATACGTGTTATTCCCAAACATCGGCGTATAAGTATTGGGTAAGATTTCTTCTGAAGAATTAGGCCATGTAATAATTTAAATTATAATCATAAGATGCATGCGGGAGGAATAAAAAATAATGTATAGTCGAGGTGGTTTTAAATCACTATACTACATCAAGTCAACTTCAAGGAATTATTCACAAGCTTATAATAATGCAAATATAAATTGTATATATAGAGATTCCTTTTCCAACCATTTATGATGGTTTATGATGGGATGTCTTATGTAATAAGTCTTCACATGATATGAGACTTTCCAAAAGCATAGTGTCTGATTCATCACAAACCACAAATAGCTGCTTACCCTCCTAATTGGGATAATTATCAAATAAAAACCTATTGGAGGGATGTCAATTCAATTCTAAATTTTTTAATTTGACCAATACAATCTTAAATCTTTTGACAATTTGACAATATAGTCATTCCGACCAATTTTTCCTATTTTTTTTATTGAAAAAATGAATTATATTTATTTATTTATTTATTATTGTTGTGGCTTACTAAGGTCACCTATAGCCCTCCTCGGCCATTGGGTGAGCTGCAAACCTCATCGACCGCTGGCAAGGGTAAAGTTGTCACCTAAACTCTTGCTAGCCACAACGAAAAGAAAAATAGTAAAAATTTTACAAAAATTATATATGTTAGCGCTACATTGCCAACGTCCACATCAAATAATTTTGGGTAAAATTATCGAAAATTTTAGTAATAAATTAAAAGGTTTATAATTGAATTGACATTTGTACAATAATTTTATGACCTTTTTTGGTAAGTTTCTCCCTTCTCATTATAACATCAAACCCATGTCACATCACTAAATCAGATGAAAGTAAGCCCTATTTGCTCCGGTAGAACCCTTTCATGGTCCGACGTATCCCGAGTTTTCAAGAGAGGAATGCCAAATCTACCTAGCGATCTTAATAAAAATTCTTTTACTGAGCGACGTGCGTAGTCAAGCAAACCCCGGGCGCGGGGCAGTTGGACTCCAAGGACAAAGCGCACGGTGCAACCTGGCCACGCGTTTCCTGTCTTTCGGCGTGCGTGAATGGCTACATACTAATTAAGCAACTTAAATGGCCCACAAAGATGTATTAATTAAAGATGGCTCAAGAGAGGGAATTGGAAAGTGCCTGAGGGTTAGGTCATGTAAAAGGACAAGAATCCACTTTGCTGCTGATGATGATGCTAAGCTAGAAGAGACTCGCCATCAGATGGTAATGTCACAGGCAACTTTGCTGAAGTGACATGTTATCAAACGTGGTGCTTACAGCTCGTTGGTTTTAGTCAGATTCCTCTTGAGGGTGCGTGGTTTTGTTTTGTTTTTTTTTTTTAATTTTCTACTAGTAGGAAATGTAGTCGGCAACATTTAATTACAGAATTATTTTGGCGATCCGACTATTTTAGTAATGCTAATAAAGTTATCTAAAAGATGATGCGCTGTCTAATCTTTGCTTGACCACCCTAATTCGTTCGCGTGGATCTATCGCTAATTTAAACATCATGTTGTCTCTCATCACTTAATAAACTAATTTCGATGAGATTTCTTGTGGTGCCGCGGCTATCGTTTTATATTGTGCTGCAGAAGAAGAGCAACAATGGATATAGAGAACTGCATATGTATTCATCAATGGAAGGAGAAGACAAACGAGTGACAGCCAGGCCCGACCCTTATCTATTAAAAATAAAGAGAGCGAATGAGAAGATGGAAAGGGACGGTAGGTGGCCTAGATGCTGATTAATGACGGGTAACTAGTTTTTTATGGTTTCAATTGCTGGAGAATTGAAAACCAACTTGCTAGAGAGAGAGAAAGAGAGAGCCGCCAAAGAGAAGAAGAAAATGCAGTTTGCCTTGGTGGTCCTATGCTTGTAGCGTTTGGAATCGGAGCCCTAGTGGTCCTTTAACTATCGTCACGCTTTCAACTCTTATTGCCCATCTCTCTCTCTCTCTCTCTCTCTCTCTCTCAACCTACACGGTCCTTGCACTTTGAGCCTTTTGTTCTTTTCATTGCTTTCAGACATAAAGACCTTACAACTGCAGCACTTTGGGCTTTCAGCTCATGGGCGTGTGTAGGGGACTAAAGTCTAAAGATGTATAATTATTCCTTCTCTGCGAGCCAAAAGAAGGCACACCAGCATTAAATGGTCTTAAGAGAAAAGTGAAAGTGAAGCCTTTATTATGTAACTAATCTGGAGAGGATATAGAAGCAAGCCGGCATCTTATCTGCTCCTCTGGACTTCGAGGGCTCATACATAGCTAAGCAAACTACAACGATAAGGAAATTGTACATCCGCACATGCGATGCCTTATCGAGACATAAATAAAAAGGATAAGTCTCTGCTGAGCTTCTCGGGTGATATCTTAACTAAAATATCTCTTCACTTGGTAAAGAATCGATTTGAAGTGCATAAGCAGAAGCCAATCAGTATTGATGTACCAAGTATATCATCTAAAATTGGCCGATATCCAACTAACTTTCTCTTATAAAGGAATAGGAAATTTTGAGAAGATGATGCAATTTAACTGGGTTTCGATGCAAGTGCGATGTTTTGCAAATAATGCAAGACATCCAAAAGCTTTTATTCGAATCTCTATAGTAACAAAACATAGTGCACTATCTCAGCGAAGCTCGGACCCAGTTTCACTTGTTTAATCACTTACTTAAACGCCCACATAAATTTTGTGATATTACTTACCTAACATGCTGTTAATGTAATTGTGTGCATGAATCTGGAGGGATTGCTCCTGTAAGGATGGCATTGCAAAGAAAAGAGGAAATAGCTAGCTATGCTTCTAACTCATAGGCCTTTGAAATTTCGGGAAAAAAAAAAAGAAGGCTAGATGATAATGGAGCTAATGGCCTTTTGTTGGGAAATTGATACCCAACATAATTCAAACCTAAATGGATAAAGCGTCAACCTAACTTTCTTGCTGTGTTCCTGCAATTGGCCCTCCTAATTTTCTCCGGCTAATATGATTGTGATATATCCCGAAAAGAGAAATGCCTGGACATAACCTTTCTATCAATCAATCATTGCGTCTCCAAATAGATACTTTGTCCATCTTGATGGTACAGATTTCATCCATGTTCATGTTCATCATACCCATGATCAAGCATTGCTTGCCGAACACTCGAATCTAATGGCGCTAGTCATCTTCTTCATTATTTGGTGAATCAATACCATATGCTCAACATATTTCATGATCTTGATATTAAGATATAATGTTAAGTGAAGAGAGTATCAAATATTTTCACATGTGTTTACTATAAGATATGTGAGATTCCGCCAATCTAACTAATGTTTTAAGCATTTTGGTATCAATGATCCTATGATTGAGTTACAGAAAAGAGAGGGTCATTTTGAATAATGTATAGCAATTATTAGTCGATTAATTCTTGTAAATTGAAGATCTTAAACATGACTATCTTCGAAACTTAACAAGCTAGGTAGGCATGGGCCTTTCCTACTGGGCCGAAACGTAGTGCACTTTACTTGGACCTGCTTAATATTGGGTTCTGTTGGGCTTCCCACTTGAAAGGTGGGCCATTTCTTGCCACCCATGATGGGACCACATTTCGGTCCCTTTGTCTTGTCCATTTCTATTTTGCTTAATCATTTTCAATCTGCAAAGATTGATCTACAAAATTGATGTCGGAGATCATGTGGCCAACTCGGATCGAGTGTCAGATGCGCCTGTGCCACCAGCTAGCATTTTGTCACGTCAACTTGTTAACCGATTTTACGTAAAACGACCCAAGTATCCCTTGCATTGCTTGTACAAGTTAAGCGTGAGAAGATTCCGAAAACGAAAATAACAGTCAAGTCATTCATATATTATTAGCTAGGGTTTGCATCTAAAGAGAGTGCATTCGTGAATGGCAGAAAGGAAATGGAAACATGAGATATCCAGGGCGAGACATTCTCTTCATTGCGATTAATCATTGAGCATTTGTAGTTGGGTTACCTTAAGGAGACAGACAACTTAAAAACAGCTTACTTCGCTTTTGGTGCATGGAATGGATATATAAAGATTTTTTTTTTTTTTTATGACCCAGGGAACCCATGCACCGTACCAACACGGACAGCCCGACAGGCCCGGGATAACGGGGGGTAAAACCTGGGGCGACGCTAGCGGAGGACCCACCACCCCGACGTCGCACTTAAGATCCCGTGCGGCCAGCGGGATTTGAACTCCTCTCCTCCTCGCAAAGGATCATGTGAACTTTATCCAACTGGGCCACCGCAGATGGTAGTAGATATATAAAGAGTTGATAGATATTAATAAGAGGATTTTGGCAAATCCATTAATCTAAATTGATCACTAACATTCCAACCACTTCATTCTTTTCTTTGATGACGGGCTTACTTCAGTCATTCCAGCTTCGAAGAAAAACTAAAAAAATGATTTATTTGCGCTTTAGTATGATACTTTAATCAATTTACTCAAGATGAGGAGGTAGACATGGAGACCATCCTATTGGGCATGCCAATCAAAACACGTTAACTATTTTTGGGAGATACATATCCTAAGATGGAAGACTTTTATAGCCATCATATGAGACAAGTTAAGACAAGATAAGATAAAATGTTATAAGAAATGACAAATTGTGCTCATTGTATGTATTGCAATATCTTAATATTATCAAAAGTAGACGTTGAATTGGGAGGATGAAAATATGGAGATCCAAAATAAATTTGACTCCACCTCGGAGACCTTTCCCCCCGAAAAGCAATAAAGTTTTTCCTGTTCTAGAACCAAATCTATGTGGCAACTTGAAGAACGCAGTCGTAGAGAAAAGTTGTCGGTCAAGAGGTCAGACCCCAAATCGATTCAGAACTCTTCACACGTTGACCGACCAAAAAATCGTACGCAATGAAAAGGGCACAAACGTTAATCTGCAACGTGCACGACAACGTGAACCCTCGATATTGTTTTTTCTTTCCAGAAATCAGCTGACGTTCTTGTTTCATCGGCGTTGAGTAAAAGCTTGGACGGTCAAGAAACTCCATGGACAAACACAAGATGATAGCTATCGACAAGGAAGATGAGTCATCATCGTCACCGATCCCACTCTACGCCATGCAACTAGCGACTTCATCTGTCCTGCCCATGGCCCTGAAGGCAACTGTCGAACTGGCTGCGCTTGATATCTTGGAGAGAGAAGGCCCAGGTGCCATGCTGGCCCCATTTGGTTCAATTTTCCCAAGGGGCTTTGGGATTAGGTGTTTTGCCAAATGTCAACATTGGGAATGTTAAAATCCAATGCAGATCTAGACCAACTTTGAATTTTCCGCATTTTGGAAACGCAAATCTACTGTTCATCTACATCACTGTGCATCTTCTTCCCCATTCATCTTGGTCTGCCTTGATTTGCCACCTAAGAGTCAGGCATTTTTGACAGCCGCCACTACCGCTTGAGGGTCGCGCATCCTCGGTGACCACCGCTTGGGGTGGCGCGACCCGCGACCCAGACAATGTCGCCTAGTGTTCACAAACCAAGCGACACCGCCTGAGGTCGCAACCTCACCTCACCTGATTTGGCCTTTGCGACCTCAGGCGACATCGCCTAGGTTCACATGACCCAAGCGGCATCACCTGAGGTTGCGGCGTCACTTGAGGTTGCGACCAAATCTGACCTCTATAACCCTAGACGATGGCATCACCTGAGGTCACGCTCCCAAGCGGTGTTGCCTAAGGTTGCAATCTCAAGCGGCCAGATTTAGCCATCTGATGGCTGACTTTGATTTTCAAACTGAAAAAAAAAAAAACAATAAAAGCCTTTTACAAATGTGGATTTTGCCAAATGATATTTATATTAAATTTAATTTTCAATGCTATTTGATATTATAATTTGTCAAATGGTATAACATTTGGAAAAATCTTTTTACCTTAAAGATATTTATATTTTTTTAAAATCATTTTTTCAAAACTGAACCAAATGGGTTGCTTTCCCTTCACATATCGCTTCCAAGGTTCCCGTTAGGAACAACCGGGACGCGCATGACGTGATTGATAAGATGCTTACCCTACTCGCTAGCCACTCAATTCTCAGCGTCTCTTCAGGAAAAGATGGCCTGGGTGGTGGGGTTTGCAGAGTATGGTTTGGCACCTGTGGCCGAGTACTTCTTGAGGAATCGAGAAGACGGGTCATTGAGTGACCTGATGTTCATGGTTCAGGACAGGGTCATGATTGATTTGTGGTAATGATTCCTTTCCCCTTTAAAAATGAAGAATTAGTTGGACCTTGAAAGCTGCATCTTTAGAGAAAATTTCAGACTCTAATTTGACATCTCCACCTTCATTATTATTTGGATAAAGTACTAAGAGTAACGAATCTTCTTCACAGTCTCTTCATGCTATTTGATATCTTACAAGGTCGAGTTATCCCAAGTTCATTCAGACTGAATGCAGAAGACTCGTATATAAATCATTTTTATAGTGGTAGACTGTTGTATCATATCTTGTGAAAAGGTATTTGCCTTTTGTGCACTATGCTGTCGCGACCTTCCCGAATTTTTTGAATGGCGAATTACCTAAAGAAAGCTAATGGTTTACTAAGTCCGAAGACTTGGCACGAACCCTCCCAAGTCCTACCAATTGCGACTTGATAGAAATTAACTCATTTAAACATGCAATTATATTTAATTTGGAGCCGCCACTAACCAATTAGGGTTAGTTAGAAACCCAAGTAAAGTATGGAAGAATACTTTACTTTTGCGAACCAGAGATTCAGTAGGTCCGGGGACATGATTATGCTAGATTAGTCTAACGCCCTTTCGATACCTTTTATTTTAATTTTAAAAATATTTTGCAGGCAATGTTGATTAATTTTAATCTAAGCTACTAACATGCAAATGGTGGTCATGCAGGTGCACAATCAATAAAATAACATTCAAATAAAAATGCTAATAAAAATGCATGTCCTAAACATGATTTCTAAATGACATGACACCTAATTTTTCTTTTTCCTTTTTAAAAAAAATGTTAATTATATACAATCTTAATTTAACTTAATATGCATGAATTTATTTTAATGCCATGTGAGATGCAATTCATATGATATGACTTAAACTTATCACTATATATATGCAATCTAATTTATATAATCCTAAATATGCATGTGCTACGTGATATGGGACGTATGACGTGGTAATTCTATATGCATGTTCTTTTTATGATTTTTTATTACACAAATGCAACCTGCACTAACAATGATGACATGAAATGAGATTAATTATGAACTAACATATTAACTAACCAAATAAATGACCTTTTGTGTTTTTTTTTTTTTTAATTAAAATGAAATGACCTGATAATTTTTATTAAAAAAGTAATGTAATGATGCAATGCTAATTTTTGGCATTTTTTATTTTTTATATTTTAAAAAAAATACTACATGATGAGAATGTTAAAGCATTAACCTATGACCCACTAACTAAAGCGCAACATGTGGTGTGCACATTATGAATTCTATATAACCTAAATAACATTTTTTTTTTTTTTGTTTTTTTTTTTAAATATTTTTTTTGTGTTTTGGTTTTATTAAAGGAAAATCATCCTAATTCTATATGAATCTTAAAAAACTAAAATGTGTTGCTTCAAATGTGAAATGTATATAGACCTAAATACCTAGTATGATGTATGATATGTGATGAGTAAATAAATAATAACACGCCAAAATAAAAATCCATCAATGTAAATCAATGGCATTTTAATATGAATCAATGATGCAAAGTAATTCATGAATTTTGCCATAAAAAGTCGAAATAATCAAAAATCTAACCCGACGTCGCGGGTCAATATTTTTTATTATCATAACTTTATATGACAAATTTCCTAATGATAAAAATAAATCAAATCAAATCAAGTTAGAATATAAACAAAACATGAAATCAAATATCTAAAAAATCACCTAGTCTAGCTCACGATTGGCTTGAGGAATGGCGAGGAGCAGCTGGTGGTTCGGTGATGGGTCGTCGTTCGGAACAAGGGCTGTCCATCGGAGCTCCGGCAAGGTTCGGTAGTAACCAGACCTGCAGCAAAACAGAGGAGGTAGCAGATGGTTCTGTTCGGGCGTGGAGCCGGCGTCGGTTGTTGCAGAGGTGGGGATGCGGCTTCGACTGAGGAAGAGGCTCCAACGCGGTGGTGAGCGACGGACTGAACTCGGCGACGGCAGGGATGCAAGCTGTGGTAGCGGCGGCAGTGCTGCGAATGCACGAGCAGAGGGCTGATCACGGTGAAGTAGGCTTCGGATGCTGGTGCAGGCGTGGCAGCAGGGCTTCGGTGCGGCGGTGGGCTGCTACGGCGTCGACGCTCGTGGGTTGTCGGCGGAATCTGGAACTCGAAGACAGTGGCGCCAGCGATCGATCGTTGGGCGCGGTTAGCAACAGTAGGCACAGGCGGTGCGAGACTCCGGCGAAAGGTAGCTGACGCGTCGCGGGCGGAAGTCACCAGCGAGGGGGATTCAACAGGCCGATTGGGGACGACACGGATGGAGTGGCGAGGGCTGGCGTCGGCCTCCTGGGTCGCGAGTAGCAGCAACTTCGAGGCCGACACGGGCCTTTAGATGCGATGGCGCTGGAGGCAAGATCGGGGGGGAGTGGCGTTGGCGTCGGAGGTGGAGCGGGGGCTGCAGGCGGTCACCGATCTGTTGGTGACGAGCTGCGGTGGTACTTCTGTAAGGACCTAGGCCCCATCGTGTGATATTATCCGCTTTGAGTCACGTCCTGGCGCAAACAAATCGCCATCCCAGCCACGGTCTTTTCCCTCACGGTTTTAAAACGCGTCACACAATTAAAGGGACCCAAGCCTTATAAACAAGGCCCAGGTATCCCCCCTATGCGATGTGGGATAGGAGAAATGCCCTTAACCTCGCCCGCATATTGCCGAGGCGATCTTAGTCCCGTCCCTCCATACTGCCCCGGGTCTGGATCGTTACATTCTCCCCCCCTTAAGGCATAGCGCCCTCGCTGTGGCCCCACACGCTGCGAGAGTCGGCTCTGATACCATTTGTAAGGACCTGGGCCCCACCGTGTGATATTGTCTGCTTTGAGTCACCCACCCTGGCGCGGACAAACCGCCATCCCAGCCACGGTCTTTTCCCTCACGGTTTTAAAATGCGTCACACAATTAAAGGGACCCAAGCCTTATAAACAAGGCCCAAGACTCCTCCCTAAGCGATGTGGGAAAGGAGAAATGCCCTTAACCTCGCCCGCGTACTTGCCGAGGCGATCTTAGTCCGTCCCTCCGTACTACCCCGGGTCTGGGTTGTTACAACTTCAGAGACGGCGAGCAAGCGGTCGAAGGCGTGGTGGTCGCTCGGGTCGTCAAGTGGAGCAGCGATGCGGTGTCTGGAGGGGTAGTCTCAGCAACGGGAGGCACAATGATCAACAGCGGAGTCAGCGGGGACCTTTCGGAGAAGAAGCATCCTCAGGTCTCTCTCACGTCCTCTCACATTTCTCTTTCCCTACGAACTCTCTGCCCCTTCTCTGTCTTCTGTCTTCTGCTTTTCAGAAAAGAACTTTGTTGATTTCTCTCTCCCAAAACTCCATTCCCTCTTTGTGAATATTTCGAAAACTCAGTCAAAAACCCCCCAAAAGGTGAAGAGGAGCCCCTATTTATAAAGTGAAAACTCGAATTCATTTCGCCGGTGGAGATTTTCGCTCAACCTCTCAACAACAAAGTGGCTCCAAAATTTCACGGTTGAGTTTTTGTGAATTCAAAAAAATTTTAAAAAATTTTCCCTCTAACCAAAGATTATCCTTTATTCCTAAAAATTAAATTTAAATACGTGTCAACAACTATGTTGAGTTACTACATTGTCGCCATCATTCTTGGCCTTTAAACCGCATTAACGTACTTTTGATCTTAATCTTTATAAGTTCTTTGTTTAGGATTTAAAGATTTTTTGTTCTAAAATATTTCATATTCATAACTGTGATTTTGATGCATCATTTGTGAATCACACTTTATCTCCATTAATTTGAATACTGAAAGTGTAATTCTCAAAAGTAACTTTGTAGGTAAAAGGCGAGCATTTCCTTTTTCCTGTTTTGGGGGTTTTTGTTGTTATTGAAGTTTCCATAAAATTCTTTGATCAGGTTCCACTTATAAGATGCTGTTCTGGAAGGAGGAGTTCCATTTGAAAGGGAACATGGGATGAACACAGTCTCATACTTAAGGAAGGATACGAAATTCTCTGAGATTTTCAAGAACTAAATGAAAGAATACAACAAATTGTTCATGTCGAAAATCTTTGATGCATACAATGGTTTTGAAGGGCTCAGCTCACTGGTTGATGTAGAACGTGGTGATAGTTC
Organism: Eucalyptus decipiens; assembly: GCA_014182575.1. Classification (NCBI taxonomy): domain Eukaryota; kingdom Viridiplantae; phylum Streptophyta; class Magnoliopsida; order Myrtales; family Myrtaceae; genus Eucalyptus; species Eucalyptus decipiens. Next base: position 12,016,710 of record CM024613.1, on the reverse strand, counting down.
TAGTCCCTAAACGTGGTGAGTACAACTAATCAACGGTAAAGATCCACCAAACTACACAATGCAACAAGCAAGACAATCAAGATATCACGAGTAAAGCACATATCATTCATGCTATCAAGCATACATCACCATGCAGTCGTGCATATATTACCATGCAGTCATGCATATCTTACCATTGCAGCAAGATTGTTTCCAAGTACCCTCACATTAAGGCGATCAACTTTGATCTGGCGTCGATCATCGAGAAGTCACCTTCTTATTCAAGTATGGAAGCGAAGGAGAATTTGCATACAGACTTTGCAACGGTTGACATTGTTAGCAAAGTCAACCAGTGTTGTGTCCTGTTCGAAATGCTCATGTGGAATCTGTGTGAATTTTTGCAGCTCTTTTTATGACATAAACGTCCTTCCATGAACAGGTCATTACGGCAAGAGGGATAATAATCCCTTTAATGAGTGCCTGATGTCACTGTTTAAGAACCAAATTGCCTTATCAATCTCTTATGGAATACTTCTTCCATACTCGCTTGCTACATGAGTCTCTAGCAATCCTAAGCGAAACTTTCATTTGCCAACAATAGTGAAGTTTCTTCATTAGGATTGCATCGATGTCAATTATGGGCAGTGGCGTACTATAGAATACCAAAAAGAAAGTCCATCTTCCTTCATTTTAATCACTATGAAGAGCCTAAGTATCAGCACTTAAAGACACATGATAGTCCAGTGATTTGCAAATTGATTGCTTGGATCTTGATGGACACTACGATGTGGTACAGGTATCGAGTACATTGCGGGAGATATGTTTGAAAGTATTCCAAAAGGAGATGCGATTTTCACTAAGGTTAGTCTAGATAATCCAACAGCTCCATATTGCTTCAGGGAGATTGCAGAACAAGTAGCTAGAAGAATGGTTCATTTGTCATTATCCACAAATTCTCGTTGACTTCTCAAGTTCTAGGTCGATTTTGTAGATTTCTGTGTATTTATAAAAATACATCTTAAGTGCTAACACCGGTGTTATATGATAGTGGATACTTCACATGTTTGATTATGAACACTGTATCAAGATCCTCAAGAACTGCTACTACGCTTTACCAGACAGCAGGAAGGTAATGGTGGTCGGTCTGGTGATTCTAGATGCGCCTGAAGCCAATCTTGCTGCTCGGAGCCTGTTCCAACTGTACGTGTTCATGTGGAATATGAATCCGATGGGGAAAGAGAGAACTGAGAACGAGTTTGAGACTCTAGCGAAAGAGGGGAGATTTCGCAGCGTTCAAGTGGCGTATTCTGCTCATAATTTGTCCCTTGTTGAGCTATACAAGAATGGCAATTCTTGCTAATCGCATGCTCTCATCAGTAGAGAGGAATGCTTAACAAAGATTGTATGCTTGATCATGGGGAGAAGTACACTATCAGTGCCATAAGTTGTGTACGGCGCTCACTTTGGTACCAAGAGTTTCCATTGGATCACTTTAAGTGCCAAATCGGAGAAAAAACGATCACTTTGGTGCCACTAACGAGAGATTCCGGCCAGATTAATTACGTGGCTTTTATATTTAAAAAAAAAAAGTTCCGATTGCTTTAAAACGACGTCGTTTTTGGTCCTCCTTAAGAAAACAACATCATTTTGCCGTCTTACATGAATGGCCTCATGAAAACGACACCGTTTAACTCATTTTGGGATTTTTTTTTTATTTGGAGATTGAAATTGTGATTTTTCCAACCTAGCTTGCTCGGCCGTCGTCGCTCGACCTTTGCCGTCGCTCGCTCGGCCGCTGTTGCTTGGTGATATTCGAACGCCCTCGATAGCACACGAGGGAGCACCAGCCCCAATCGCCGAAACCTAAGTACTGGAAGACATAGGCCAGGCACTCGTCGGGAGATCGGAGATGGAGAGGGAGACGTCAATGGCGACGCACTCATTGGCGGCCTCCCGAGCACCGACCAGATCACGGCCTTCGACTTGGCTGCCGAGTGGCCATTGTCGGGGTCGGGGTCGGGGTCGAGGTCGAGGTCAAGGTCGGAGCTGCGACCGCCGAGTGGCCATCGTCGGGGTCGGAGTCGGGGTCGGGGTCGAAGCCATGGTTGCCGAGTGGCCATCGTTAAGGTCGGGGTCGGGGTCGGGGTCGGAGCCGCAGCTGCCGAGTGGCCATCATCGAGGTCGGGGTCAGGGTCGGAGCTGTGGCGGCTGAGTGGCCATCGTCAGGGTCAGGGTTGGGGTCGGAGTCGCAGCTACCGAGTGGCCATCGTTGGGGTCAGGGTCGGGGCCGCCGAGCGCGAAGGTTGTCGAGGACGGCGACTAGCTAGAGATTTAGGGTTTTGAATTGGGGGAGACACCAAACGACGTCGTTTTGGTGTTAGGATGCTAATTGTACTCTCCGACGAGCCACATCAGTTTCAAAAATTAATAAAAAAAGTGCAACGTCGGATTTCCAGCCAACCAAATCCGAGTTGACACTAAAATGATCGTTTTTCAAATTTTTTGGCACTTAAGTAATCCGACAGAAACTTTTGGCACTAAAGTAAGCACCGTACATAACTTATGGCACTGATAGTGTACTTATCTCCTTGATCATGTATACTAAAGTGATTAGCTGCCAAGTGACAACGCCCTTGAATTTTCTCATAGAGATAGAGAGAGACGATATTCTGTAAACCGCTGTTTACAAAAGGTATTTTACCTAATAAAAATGGGACAATACCATCAGTAATCCATCTACTTTGCCCAAAATTCAAAACCGTATGTAATGTTTTTTTTTTTTTAATTGTCATTATTCTTTTTCTTTAGAAAAAAATAAAATTTTCAAGCCAGCAAATTTGTGATGTTAAACCAAGTCTTCAAATTTCGTCCTTGAAACCACGCACAAGCAAATGGTGAACTGATGACCCATTTTAAAAAGCACAAGGATCATTTTGAAATAACAAAAAGAAAAAAGTAGAGGGACAATTTGAATTTTCATTAGAGCGATCAGTGACAGCATTATTTCAATAAAATTTATATTGGCGGGCAATAAACTATGCAATTTACCTTGTTACGCTTAAGTAGATGATGAATTAGAAAAGGAAACATGGAGATGCAAAAATTGCTTTACAAAATTGATGTTAAAAATCATGTGGTCAACTCGGATTGGGTGTCAAATGCGCAAGCGCCACAAGTTAGGAGCTTGTCACATCGCCTTCTCAATTGATATTACACGTCAATCGATCCAAGTATCCCTTGCATAGATCATATAAGTTTAGCGGGAAAAGATTCTGAAAAGGAAAACGACATTCGAGTCATCCACATATTATTAGCTAGGGCTTGCACCTAAAGAGAGAGCATTCGTGAATGGCAAAGAGGAAATGGAAACATGAGATATCCTAGGCGAGACATCCTCTTCATCGTGACCCTTTTATTGCACATTTGTGGATCGGTTGCCCTAATGAGAAAGATAACTTGAAAACAGCCTACTTCACTTTTGACCCAAGGAATAATTACATAAAGAGTTTATATTAATAAGAAGATCTTGGCAGATCCATTTAATCACAAGCTCACATTTGCGGAGCTTAATAGCCCAGCCAATATACTTGAGGTGTTCTAGTCATGGAGAAAAACTACATAAGTAGTTTATTTCATTTCACTAGTCAGTGCTATATCTTAAACACTTTCTCAAGATGACGAATTAAACATGTAAACCGTTTTTATCAAACATGCAGATCGAGATACGTTAACTATTTTTAGAAGATGTATATCGGAACATTGAAAACTTTAAATATTCATCATACTAGACAAGATAAAATATGACAAAAAAAAAAAAAAGATAAATCGCGCTATATACATATATTTCTTATATCTTTATTTCTTAAACTGAGATGTTAGACTTTGGAGAATGAAAACATGGAGATGCCAAAAATGGACTCTTTCACTGGAAAGCAGCAAGGTTTGACCGTTTCTAGAACCAAAACCATGTAAGCAGCCGTTGAGAAAAGTCGTCGGTCAACGAGTCAAACTCCGAAACGGTTTAGGACTCTTTACCCCCTCGCCTAGTCAAACAAGACGACAAAGGCAAAAACCAATTCTAACCCCGTCTTGACCAGCAACAGCAACATCGAACCCCATGAAAGCGGCGCAAGATCTTGCAGCAGCATCCATCACGACAGAAACCCAACATCAGAATTTGTTCTCCCTTGAAATCAGCTTCTGAAGTTTCTTGTTTCATCAACGTTAACTCGAGCTAGACAGTCAAGAGACTCCATGGACAAACACGAGATGATATCCAACAGCAAGGAAGGTGAATCATCGGCCTCATCGGTCCCCCTCTACGCTATGCAGCTGGCGACTTCATCGGTCCTGCCCATGGTCCTGAAGGCAACGGTCGAACTTGGGGTGCTCGAGATCTTGGAGAGAGAAGGCCCCGGCGCCATGCTCTCTCCTTCGCAGATCGCTTCCAAGATTCCCGCCAGGAACAACCCGGAGGCGCGCGACATGCTCGATAAGATGCTTAGCCTCCTCGCTACCCACTCGATTCTCAGCGTCTCCTTGGGAAAAGATGGCCCGGGTGATGGGGGTTGCAGAGTCTATGGCTTGGCACCTGTGGCCGAGTACTTCTTGAGGAACCGAGAAGGGGGGTCGTTGAGTGATCTGATGTTCATGGTTCAGGACAGGGTCATGATTGATTTCTGGTAATGATTCTTTTTCCCTTGGAAAACAGAAGAATTAGTAGGATTTTGATAGATGATGAGTCTGATTGTCATCAAAGCTGATTCTTTTTAGAAAGTTTTACCTCCTGATTTTAATACTCCAACTTTACTATGAGTATGACAAAGTATTAGCACTCACAAATTTGCTTCACGGTTTGTTCATGCTCTTTGTTCGTAAGGATGTTGAGTTATTTCAAATTCATTCGGTCTGAATGGAAAAGACATGTATTTGAATCATTTCCTAGCGTGGAAATTGTATGATATCCTGTTAAGTTACTGCCTTTTCTGCACTATGTTGAGTTACTAAGTCGTCACCGTCATTCTTGGCCTTAGACCGCATTAACGTACTTTCAATCTCAATGTCATAAGTTCTTTGTTTAGGATGTAAAGAATCTATATTGAAATATCCCATATTCATTACTATGATTTTGATGCATCGTCTGTGAATCATGCTTTATCTCCATCATTTTGTATACTGAAAGTGTAATTCTCAAAAGTAATTCAGTAGGTAAAAGGCGAGCATTTTTTTCTTTTCTTTTTTGGGGAGCTTTTGTTGGTATTCAAATTTCCATAAAATTCCTTGGGCAGGTTCCACTTAAAAGATGCAGTTCTGGAAGGAGGAGTTCCATTTGAAAGGGCGCATGGTATGACCGCACCGTCGTACTTGGGGAAGGATGCAAGATTCTCTGAGATTTTCAAGAACTCGATGAAAGAATACAACAAATTGTTCATGTCAAAAATCTTTGATACATACAAGGGTTTTGAAGGGCTCAGCTCACTGGTTGATGTAGGAGGTGGCGATGGTTCCATTCTTAGCATGATCATTTCCAAGTACCCTCGAATTAAGGCAATCAACTTCGATCTGGAATCGGTTATCAAGAAGTCGCCTTCTTATCCAGGTATGGAAGAGAGGGAAATTTCTCATACGGACTTATCTACTGATGACATTATTAGCAAAGTCAAACCATGTCCTGATCGAAATGCTAATGTAGAATCTGTCTGATTTTTGAAATGTATAGAGAAGGCCTGCCTAGCAGCTCTTTTTTTCTCCCATCACTCCTTCCGCGAATTTGTTATTATGGCAAGAAAGATGGCAATCCCTTTGACGAGGGCCTGCATGTCATTGGTTAAGAACCAAATTGCCTTGTTAATCCTTTTTAAGGGATATTTCTACCATAAACTAGTCACCAAGTTCTGGTTTGCTATGTAAGTCTCTAGCAACCCTAAGTGTAATTTTCAAATGCACATTTGCCAACAGTAATGTATAATAGGAATTAAGGGCAATGGCATATTACAGTAAACCAAAGTGTCCTTCCTACTTCATTTTAATCGCAATGAAGGACCCAAAGCATCATTACTTGAGACACAAGATAGTTTGCTGAATTATAAATTGATTAATTTTGGAGTTTGATGGAGTATGCAGGTATCGAGTACATTGCTGGAGATATGTTTGAAAGCATACCAAAAGGAGATGCAATTTTCATTAAGGTTAGTCTAGACAAACCAACAACTTCATATTGCTTCAGCAGGATTGCAGAATAAGTAGCTAGAAGAATTTCTTATTTGCCATCATCTGATTCTTGTTAGCTTCAAGGTCAATTTTGTAGACGTCTGTGCATTTGTGCAAATGCAATTTAAGCACTAACACTGGTCATATATGACAGTGGGTACTTCACATGTTTGATGATGAACACTGTATCAAGATCCTCAAGAACTGCTACAACGCGCTGCCATGTGATGGGAAAGTGATGGCGGTCGATCTGGTGATTCCGGAAGTGCCTGAAGCCAATCTTGCTGCTGGAAGCCTGTTTCAAATATACCTGTTCATAAGGGGCATGAATGCGATGGGAAAAGAGAGAACCGAGAAAGAGTTTGAGACTCTAGCAAAGGAGGCGGGATTCTGCAGCATCCGAGTGGCGTATTCTGCTCATAATTTCTCCCTTGTTGAGCTATACAAGAATGCCGAATCTTGCTGACTGGATGCTTCACACTGGCCAGTGCTTGCCCAGCTCATCATTAGAGAGGAATGCTCAACAAATTATTTATGCTTGATCATGTACAATAGAGAGATAAGCTGCTAAGTGACACGCCCTTTCAAATTTCCTCAGAGAGAGAGAGAGAGAGAGAGACGACATTATGTAAACCGCTGTTTGCAGAACGTATTTTGCCTAATAAAAGTGGGATAATATCATCAGTGATCTATCAACTTTGCCCAAAATTCAAAACCATCTCTCTAATTTTTTATTTTTTAAATTGTCCTAATACTTTTTTTCTTTAAATAATAATTTTTTCAAGTGATCGAAGTTTTAACAAAGTTGAGAGGAATGCTCAACAAATTCTGTCCTCAAAACGGTGCACAGACAAACGGTGAATTAGTGATCCATTTTAAAAGGTAAGATGGTCCTTTCGAAACAACCCAAATGAAGTAAAGGAACAGTTGAATTTTCAATTAAACAATCACTGATGGCATTATTTCAATAAAATTTATACTGCGGGCAATATATTAAGCAATCCACCCAGTTATGCATGCTTGAGTAAATGCCTAAATCAGAAAAAGAAACATGGAGATAGTCATCTTGGAGATTTTTGGGATAATTATACAATGCTCTTTGAACTTTGGCCTAATATGCTATGTCATCCTTAAACTTTTAATTTATTCTATGATCATTGAACTTTTAGTAGATGTTCAATTTAGTCCATATAATATATGAAAATATCCAATGTTATCCTTTAATTAATTTAAGTTAATAGAATTTACTAATTTAACTTCCAATCCAAACAATAGACAAAAAATAGCGTTTATTCATGTATAATATCCAACTCAAATTAGGACATAATAATCAATGTCATCAATTGTTAAAAGAATTGTTATGTTATAATTGGAATTGAATATCTTATATAAATAATCCAAGTAAGATTTTTTTTTTTTTTTACCATTCACCATTCAAACGTACTTGATTGAAAGTAAAATCAGCAAATTCTATTAATTTGAATTAATAGAAGGGCGACATCAAATATTTTCATATAATTTATGGACTAAATTTTGAACATGTAACAAAACTTCTGAAATCATATTGAACAAATAAAAGTTCAAGGATCACATTGAACAAATTAAAAATTCGAGAATAAATAATATATTAAGTTAAAATTCAATGATCACATTTGAATAAATTAAAAGTTTAACAAATGATATTACACATTGGGCCAAAAGTCAAAGGCCATTTGTGTCATATTCCCCAAACCCTTTTACCTGAAATTGGAAGCACAAATATTCTTATTCTAGAAAACCAAGTCAGACCTCACCTAAGAGTACCAACACCAACATGCGACACGACATGACGCACCGACACGTCATTTCTAAATAAGTAAATAAATAAAGAGAATTTCAACATGTTGGGACACGTTGTATAATAAATTGATATTTTTTACAATTATGTAATTAAATTAAATTAATGCAAATTCACAAATAAATAAATAATAATAAAAATAACCTAAAATGAATTTACACTAAAAACATTAATCCACTATTTGTTAATATCATTCATTATTTCAAATTGACAAATTCAATTCCATTGCCATAAAACTTGGAGGAAAAAAATAAACATTTCACATTCTGGACTTACATGTCAGAGAATGTCAAAAAAGAAGAGAAAAAATAAAGTTGAGGGGTGAATTATGTGTCACGAGAAGTGAAAATCAAAAGAAAATAGAAGACTAGGTTTTTCTTTTTTCCTCATTTTATTATTTTTTTCATATTTAAATTTTAACCTCTCATTTATTGAAAAATTTTAAAATTGACCTTATGCATGTCGGAATTCTGAACTCGCATATTGAAATTCTGGACTCGAGTATTCGACAGTATCTACCAAATGTCAAATTTTCTGACATGTGTTGACCGAGTGTCGAATATATGTCAAAATATCCAATATGTTACAAAGGCTTTCAGAGGGTATCGGTGCTTCATAAGATCCCCACAACGATTCAAAACTCTTCGTCAAACAAAGCCAGTCAAATCCCTCACCACGTGATCAAGAAAAAAAAACACAACAATTGAGCACATGTTGACCAACAACAACAGCGTACCCATTAGAAAGACTACAAAACTCCACCCTAACACGACGTTACAACATCAACCCGTCATTTTGTTCTCCCCTGAAATTAGCTGTAAAAAAAATTTGTTGACTTGAGCTGAATAGTCAATAAACTCCATCGACAAACATAAGATGATGGCCAGCTGCAGCAGCAATGAAGATGAATCGTCATCGATCGCACTGTATGCCATGCAACTAGCGACTTCATCGGTCGTGCCCAGGCCCCATGGTCCTGAAAGCGACGGTCGAGCTGGGCGTGCTCGAGATACTGGAGAGAGAAGGCCCGGACACCATGCTCTCTCCTTCGCAGATCGCTTCCAAGATTCCCGTCAAGAACAACCCGAACGCACACAACACGCTGGACAAAATGCTTAGCCTCCTCGCAAGCATACCTGCAGAAAATTGTTCTTGGCTCTCCCTGGTTCTAAGTCTAGGTCCATTCACTGGTATCAGAGCCATGGTTTCGTTTTTAAGGTTATCCATTCCATGCGCTTGGTAGGTGAATCCAGTATTGAGAAGATCTTTTCTCATCATGTCTACATAAGTAGAAATTCTTGAAGCATCTGTTTCTCTTACTTCATCTCCTTCATCTTTAACCTCTCCCGAGTTTCGTGTTTCTAATGCTTCTAAGATAGACTGTCTCTATGAAGTCTCTCTTAGTGATGAAACCAAGATCTCTGAAACTCAACTTCCCCTTATGAATCCTTACTTAGCTTTTGCCAAACCACATACATCTTTCTCACCCATCCGTTCCATCCGCCAACTAATCCACCAAACCCCAAAGCAAGTAAAGGAGTACGTCCAGTCATCCAAATTCGACCAGCATCCTATTCCTGCTACTGAGAAGGAATACTTTGTTACTCTCCAGATCCCTCCAGAGTTTCCCAGACAATGGGCTCAACAGGGATATACCCATGTCCATTATGGCGTTGTTTGTCTGGCTCTCACCTTCCATGGTCGTAAAGGCTTGCCGGTTGTGGCAAGAATAGCATTGTTGGATACCAGGTTTTTACAATACCAGCATGCTTGCATCGGCACTGTCCAAACCACTTTGAATGCTGGAACAGTCTTCGTGACTTTGTATCCGAACTTCAACATCGCTCTTTGAGATCCTCAGCTACTCTCTTTTCTAAAAGTTCAAGTCCAGCTCACTGGAGCCCCTCAAATTGCTGAATCAGTTGCTGCAACACTTCACTATCAGATGGTCTATCGAGTGCGTAACCATGCCCTTGATCTCAACTTCAATAATGGTAATGAAGATGCTCTGTTTATCTCCATGCAAAATGATCAGGCATCATGCATCCATGTTCCTAGACAGATCCCAAAGGATACGTTGGCCAAGCTCCTCCCAGAGACTTGGATTACCAACTACGAGAAGCTACACCAGCATAACAAGCCTTTCCAATCCGCGGACTCAGAGTTCGTTCGGAAAAAAGATGGAACTGTTTCCATCAAATTTGGCAAGGAAAAGGAAGAAAGTCCCTCTATTTTCCAAACTCTCTTCATGATTGAACCATGCGTTCCTCAATCCATTTTTGAGCCAGATCCAAAAAAGCTTGTTAGACACTTTGACGGTGATGGACATCCTGTCCATTACTATAAAGACAATTATGGTCATTGCTTTTGGGATCCTTTTTGCCAATGTTCCCATTGCACAAATTCCCCTGACGAAATAGATCCTTTAGCAAGAAAACTCCACCTCGGCGGAAAAAGTCAAAAAATAAGGTGTACCAAAGATACTTAAACGGAGATCCCTCCGTTGATACTCTTGGTAAGTGTGACAAGTACCAGTACATGGTTTCTTATGCTCCACCTCCACCACCAGAGTTCAATACTACACCTGAAGTCCCACCAGATCTACCAAAATCACCTCCACCATCTCCTCCTCAGAAAAAGCAAGCCCTCTCCCCGTTTTATAAGCCAATCCAAAAATGGGCCAAGAAACATTCTTACCCATTTGAGGCTCCAGCCGAAACACCTCCCACTTCTTCTATTGCCATGTTCCAAGAAACTGATTTTCCCCCTCTTACTAGAGAAAGTTCAAAACTTTCATTTCCTGCTCCAGAGGAATTCATTGATTCACAAAACAGATATCGTCATGTTCCGAAAATAGCAACCCCCACTGATGTGGATGAACAGGGAAGACATAAAAAGATTTCTGCTGCTGAAGCTGTTCTCAATTGGCAATCAGAGACTCTGTTGGCACAAAACAATGCCTTTAAGGTAATTGATTCCAAAATTGGAAACGTGCAACAAGATCTCCGAAGATATGATGAAAGCACAAAGAAGATACTTTCGAGTTCCGAAACGGCTTCATGCCCGGAATCGGGACAACATCTTGGGTATCATTACCTTGAAAGTCCAAAGCCATAAATTGAAAAACTCAAGAAGCAAATCCAACTTCTTGAAGAAGGAAGGTTTAGACCTTTCGATCCATTGGCACCTTCTGTTAGAACCGAGTATGTACCTCCACCACCACACCCCTCTATTTTTGCCACTATCCCAGAAGATCCCTACAGAAGAGAACCAGACATGGCACAAATACGAAATCGCCTCAAGGCCCTGCAAAAGGATAAAGGGAAAGAAAAAATGGCGCCTACAGAATCAAGTTCGCTTGTGATAAGGGAGAGGCCAGATCATATGATGTTATCAAATCCATTGGAATCATTTCTAAAGGATTTGAGTACTCGAGAATCTAACCCCGCCATACAACAACAGATTCTCGCCATTCCGTAAAAAACAGACCTTGCTTCCAAAGAGAACAAACTTCTCCCGATACCGAGTCGATTCGGTATCTCTCTCCTCCTCTTCATCCTTCTCAATTCCCTACAGTTGATCCCCTTCCGTTGATTCCCTTCCTATTGTGTCAGTCACTTCATCAATATTCATGGCTGATCCTCCAGATGATGAAATGGAATCAAACTATTCTGACCCAGAATATGGTCAGACAAGCAATCCTGCTCGACCTACATCCATAGCATCTAAAAAATTCTTCACCATTGATGATATTCCTTATCCCAAATGGCCAGACAGAATTGAAGAATTTCATACTTGGTTGAATACCCAGTCCATTACCAACCATGACACGAATGATGTCCTTTACCACTTTGTTACAAGATTCACAGGAAGTCTCAAACTTTGGTGGCAATCACTTTTAGAACAAGACCAGATACATTTTCTGATGTCACCAAACTTCAGCAATGCCATTACCCTCTTATATCATGTTTTTGTGGGAAAACCCACTGATCTCATAGAGATAAAAAGGAGAGAATTCTTTGAAAGAATATGCTGCTCCCTCCGTAAAAGGCATCTTGACAAGCATTACCGACTAATGCTTCAACTTTTTATCAAGTCGGAGCGGATCCAAATCAAGCATGTTTTCCTTACTTCAATTCCTAAAGAACTATCTCGATGGTTGAAAGATCGTTCTTCGGAAAACAAAGGAGAGTACAAGATATTCCCTTGGGAGAAATACAACAAGAAATCCACTCGTGCCTTGAAGAATTGTGTTTAAAGCGCCGGATGGTCCGCACCTACATCACAGATGACAAGCGCCTTGAATCAGCTTGTTCCCGTCAGAAGTTAAAAATCAAATGCTCTAAGCAAGATTGTGATGGTACTTGTGGCAAGTATTCCAGAAAAAAGAAGCATTACAAGAAGTTCTGGTGGAACAAACCCAAACATGGTTCCAAGCATTTCCGGAAAAAGAAGAAATGGCGATACCTACGCAAAAGGAAAGATCGCACAGGCCGCAAGAAATCAAACCGTTGCTACATCTGCAACCAGAAAGGACATTTTGCCAAAAATTGTCCTCAAGCGAGAAAATGTCAGAATCATCTAATTCATCACATTAAGAATGAAACAGACATTTCTCTTGAAAATGATGATATTGAATCATTATTCTCTCTTTGAAGAAGAACCATCTCGAACAAACTCTTTGTGCCATTCCACAGTATCAAACTTCTAGTGAGAATGAGTCGGACTCGAGTCCGAAGACATTTTTCACATTTCACCCACATCTACGGAACCAAATCTTGATATCTTCTCAAGCCAAACTCATTGTCCTCACTTCCCAGTAAAAATTCTCACATCAAAGTTTGCCAAACCAATCACTGTTATTGCTCTCATTGATACTGGAGCAAGTTGTTCCATTTTAGATACTAAAGTTCTTCCCTGAAGAATTCTCGGACTCCTTATATCAAATATTTCAACTCGGCTTCGGAGATACCTTCTCCACAAGCGTCGAACCACTCCGAAGAATCGTCAGCTTTTTTTCCTCGGTGTTCCATAACCACAAAAATATTTGGATCAAGTCTCCCGAATAAAGATCTCGATAATTGGATGGGATATTATGACTCAAATCTCTCGGCTTCGCATCATTCTGGAAAAGGTCTTAGATATAAAAAAATTCTCGAGTTTGTCAACATTCGAGACTTTTTCCATTCGATGAGTCTACTCGATCCAATCATGCAAAAGTTGTTAGAATCTTGTTCGGAATCCCATTCAGAATTTGCCCAAAAATGTCCCCATCCCTCGTGGAAAAATCCAGAGTTCTTTGTTTGCCTTCCCTTCAAGAAAAATGAAGATATAAATCCGACCAAGGCGAGTCATATGTGAATGAATCCAGAGCATCTGGTTTTAGCCCAAAGAGAATGCTCAGACCTATTGCAACAAGGCCTTATTGAAATCTCCAATTCTCAATGGGCTTGTGAAGCTTTTTATGTCAATAAACGTGCTGAGCAAAATAGAGGGAAAATGAGACTGGTAATCAACTATCGCCTCTCAATCTTTTTCTCCAGGATGATAAATTCCCTCTACCATCCGAGACTCTCTCTTTCTTTGGCCCGACCAAGGCCCATATCTATTCCAAATTCGACCTTAAAGCCGGATTTTGGCAATAGGCATCCACCCTGAAGACAAATCCAAAACAGGATTTTGTATCCCGAACCAGCATTTCCAGTGGAAAGTCCTTCCTTTTGGCCTAAAGGTAGCACCATCCCTTTTTCAAAAGGCCATGTGTCGTATTTTCCAACCAATCTTGTCAACTGCAGCCGTATACATTGACGACATTCTGCTCTACAGTCCTGATGAGCTATCACACTGTCAACTCCTTGAGCAATTTGCAGAAATTGTGAAGAAACATGGTATCATGCTCTCTCAAAGAAAGATGAATATCGCCCAGACAAAAATCGAATTTCTTGGTATGCACCTTAACAAAGGTACGTACTACCCAGGGCCACATATTACTCAAGAATTATTGAAGTTTCTGAAGACAACTTCACCACAAAACAAGTTCAGCAATTTCTTGGGATAATTAATTATCTTAGAGATTTTGTCCCAAATATTGCAAAGCTTTTGATTCCTTTGCAATCCATGCTTTGAAGAAGAATTCCCCACCTTGGGGAAAACCTCAGATCGAAAGCGATTCTTGAGCTTAAGGAGATTATGCAAAATCTCCCACCACTGCAAATACCATCAACAAGAAGAAGAATTCTTCAAACAGACGCCAGTGATGAATACTGGGCAGCCATCCTATTTGAAGAAATTGATGGTAAGAGACACCTCTGTGCTCATAAAAGTGGAAAGTTTTCTCAAGCTGAAATGCATTACCACTCCACTTTTAAAGAAATCTTGACAGTAAAAAATGGAATCAAAAAGTTTGAGTTTCATCTCATCGGCCATCACTTCTTGGTAGAATTAGACATGGCATCTTTTCCTCAGATGACCAAGTTTAAACAGAAGCATATTCCAAATTCTCTGCTTCGATGGGCTGAATGGTTTTCAAAATACTCTTTTGAAACCAAACGCATTCCTGGCAAAAAGAATGTACTTGTTGACTTTTTGTCAAGACCCAAAGCACCAGCTGAAATCAACATGTACATCAAGCGACCTGCCTTCCATATGCTCAATTATGGTGTAAAATACAAGATTGAGAATATCAAAGACTTGTCAAGCTGGAAATATCCCCAGGAAATTGTTCAACACATCCAGAATGACAATCTTGCTGAAAATCTGGAAAATCTTATGTGGCAATGTCACACAGATTTGTTCAAATTCAATGGAGGTTCGATTCTCTATCCTTCTAGGTTAAATTTAAATTATCCTTTCATTCATCCTCTCATCTGGAAGGAAGATGATTTCCCTGACCAGCTCAAGACGCTGTTATGGTACTTAACCAATAAGTACTTAATAGCTATTGAAATTCCAACCAGGAGTTTCATTGCAAACCTCACCAGGATATTTTTACTCGGAAGGAATGTAGAAAAGAAAGTGATAAAAACCTCTTAGACTTTCTTAATTGGTTTTATCATCCTACATGTTGGAAACAAGACTTGGAAA
The DNA here is from genome assembly GCA_014182575.1 of Eucalyptus decipiens. Classification (NCBI taxonomy): domain Eukaryota; kingdom Viridiplantae; phylum Streptophyta; class Magnoliopsida; order Myrtales; family Myrtaceae; genus Eucalyptus; species Eucalyptus decipiens. The sequence goes on along the minus strand of CM024613.1, from coordinate 12,001,601 downwards.
GAGAACCGAGAACCATGACACCAAATCCCGAAGTCCACACCATCCCCTTTTCCGACGTCCATGGCATTTTTTCACAAATAATGGCACCATTATCGATAATGCACAGGAAATAGGGACCACATCTTACAAACCCCATCTGAACAGCAGGGAAGCCCGGATTTACAAATCTTATCCAAGATCTGTTAAATTCTGCGAAAATGAGTACCGACAACTCCAGAGAATCCTGTGTCAAGAAAACAAAACCATTCCTGAAGACGTTTGGAATAATGCACCCACTACGTGGGATCATTATGACCTAGCACCAGAAGCTAGGGAAGCACTCGAGTAATACAGACAAGCTGCATTGTCTCAAGAGCATGAAATGACAGGAACATATGATATTGTCCAATCCACCCAGGACCCCTATGCACGCTTTGGAGGTCCTCTATCCCAGGATCCCTACGACCAAGGACCTTCGTCCTTGTTCCAGAATATGGACATATCTTTTTATGCACAACCATCCAACTGGCCTCAGCCAAGCATCCCTACCAACACTCAAGAAGATGACAACACAAACTGGGCTGAAGAAGAAGCATCCCATTGGGCTCATGAAAAAGCATCCTCATCACGAAGGTTGAGCCAAATCCTCTCACCTAAAGACCTTGAAGCCCTTGAACAAAAGTACGAGGCACATCTCCTAGAAGACAGTTCTGATGACTCAGTCTGTAGCTACAATGCTCGTGACGGACGAGATCACTGAATCCGTACATCTTCACTGTAGCAAGTCAATTGATCACTTTTACTGTAGCACTAGGCTAGGGAAAGTACTGTTCACAATACGGTCACTGTTCATAGTGTGCTAATAATTCCCTCCCGGAAGTTTCCGGTGCCTCTGTTTGTATCCGGACCTATTACTTAGGTCCTTGTTTGTATCTTTGTGACATCTTATCATCTATATAAGACGAGGATGGTGTAATGTGTTGGGCAGAGTCCCCTGAAGTAAAGTGTGTGCTTTGGAATTCTCTTATGGCTTTCTAAATCTCTCTTCTTCTCCAGCCTGGTAGGATCCTCCAAGAAATGCAGCTTGGATAGGTTAGAAACGTTTCCATCCCGGCATCTCCGGGTGTCTCTAGGCTCGAACTAAAGGGCTGAGTGGTTTTCTGCTTAAAGGCTATCCCTGAAGGGCTTGAACGGGAGTTGTTCGCCCACTGTGGGAAGGCATACCTGCAGAAAATTGTTCTTGGCTCTCCCTGGTTCTAAGTCTAGGTCCATTCACTGGTATCTATCTTGGAAAAGATCACCAGGGTGAGGGGGGCTGTAGGGTCTATGGTTTGGCACCCGTGGCCACAAGTATTTCTTGAGGAACCGGGAAGGTGGTTCATTGAGTGGTCAGGTGCTGATGGTTCAGGACAAGGTTATGATTGATATGTGGTAATTGTTCTTTCCATACAAGAGAAGAAATTAGGTTCTTTCCATACATATCTGGATCCTATTTGCCGATAAGGAATCTTTATGGTGCAAATGGATTCACTCGATCTTCTTAAAAAGATCAAATTTCTGGGTGGCCAAAAAGCCGACCTGTTGTTCGTGGGCTTAGAAGAAAATCCTCCAATCGAAACTCCTTCTATTGGAAAATCGGGGATGGTTGCTCGGTGTCCCTCCAGTTTGATAACTAGCACCCCAAGGATCCTCTCAACTTGTATTTTCCGAACTTAGCCATATATACATCTGGCCTCTCTAGGCAAGCGATGGTGGCGGACTTATTCACCGACCATGGAGCTTTAACCAAGTTGGTCTTGGACTCTTGGGCAGAACCTCTTCCCACCCTTTCTCACCTCTCCAATCCTTTTGGTTGGAAGGGAAACACCTCCCACGTGTTCACGGTGGTCTCGGCTTGGGATTTGACTAGGAGGAGGAAGACTCGGGTCTCCTGGCACATGTTCATATGGAACAACTCGATTACTCCAAGGTACCAACTAAACCTTTGGCTTATTGCCAAACGCAAGCTTCCTACCTAAGCTCTATTATTATCTTATGGTAGGATAGATAATGCCTTGTGTCCCTCCTACAATGAGGTGCTAGATTCCATAGACCATCTATTTTTTCGATGCCACATCTCTGCTAGCATTGCCTTCTTTTGGGCCTTCAAATGCAATCTACCGTGGCGGAACAGCTCGTGGATCGAGAACCTCAACTGGGTCGTCTCCTTCCTTGCGGGCAAAGACTTTTACAAGTGCATTGCTCACTTCTCTTTTTGTGGTCTTTGTTATTTCATTTGGAAGCACAAGAACGGCATCCTCTTTAGAGAGCAACGCTTATCCATTCCAACGGTGAAGAATCAACTCATCAAGGTCTCAGAGACAAGGCCACCAACTTCAGGAGTGTGGATGATACTTATAGAAAGCGGAGATTGCAGCATAGCTGGGGTATTGATTCGATCTTTTTTTCAACTGGGGAGTCTTCAACTTCGGTAGGGCCCTAGCTTGGTGTTTGCTGTCTGGATACTCTTCCTCTAGCTTGGTGTTTGCTATCTGGATACTCTTCCTCCGCGTGGGTGCTTCCTTGATGGCTCTTCACTTTTGTCGTTGGCGGATGCGGGCGTAGATTGTGGTTCATTTGGCCTTTCTATGACCTCCCGCTGCTTTCCTTTTCCTTTCGCCATTGTTTTGGCTATTTCTGCTTCCTTGGGCCTGCTCTTGTGGTCCTCTTTTGCATTCGGCTCCCTTCCACTCACTTTGACTAACTTGTTGTCTTGTTGAATGCAAGTTTTATGGTGCCGAATATTATGTAATTGTTGGTTTAAGCTTTATATTCTTACCATTTATCAAAAAAAAAAAAATTAGGTTCTCCGTGGATGATATGAAAGCTGCTTTTTTGAAAGTTAGATTCTCACCTTGAGTTTATGTCCGTCCACCTTAAATAGGACTAAGCCTGACAGATTTGCTCTATGGAATTATGTTTTAGCCTTTGATTCATTTTCATATGGATTTGATTTCTCCCAAATTCCTTCTTTCTAAAAGGTATAGACATGTACTTTGCATTGTCTTCATAGTTTAGACATCTCATGTCCTGTGGTATGAAATGTCGAGTTACAAGGCCGTTGCTACAGCTCTTTGCTTTAGAATTGTAGTTTCAATCTGAAACTTCAAATTTCAGTATTTGGGCGTGTGACGGCCCGAGCGGCGCTGTGCGGGGAGGAGAGATGGCGGTGCGTCCGCGCCTCAGTCCACGGACGTGCGCAAGGAAGGGGTCCCTGTCCCACATCGCCTAGGGAGGAAGTCTTGGGCCAGTTTATAATGGCTTGGGCCCCTCTAACCTGTATAACGCATTTTAAAGCCATGAAGACTCAGTGTCCAAAGCGAACAATATTATACAGTGGAGCTCAAGTCCTTACAAATGGTATCAGAGCCGACTCCCGACCATGTGTGGGGCCACAGCGAGGGCGCTGTGCTCCCAAGGGAGGGAGAGAGTGACGGCCCGAGCGGCAGTGCGCGGGGAGGAAGGATGGCCGTGCGTCCGCGCCTCGGTCCCCAGACATGCGCAAGGAATGGGTCCCTGTCCCACATCGCTTAGGGAGGAAGTCTTGGGCCAGTTTATAATGGCTTGGGCCCCTGAGAGTGTGACGGCTCGAGCGGCAGTGCGCGGGGAGGAGGGATGGCGGTGCGTCCGCGCCTCGGTCCCCGGACATGCGCAAGGAATGGGTCCCTGTCCCACATTGCTTAGGGAGGAAGTCTTGGGCCATTTTATAATGGCTTGGGCCCCTCTAACCTGTATAACGCATTTTAAAGCCGTGATGACTCAGTGTCCAAAGAGGACAATATTATACAGTGGGGTCCGGGTCGTTACAGAATGCATTGTTATACATAGGGAAGAATGCCAGATTTTCCGAGTTTTTCAAGGACTCGATGAAAGAATACAGCGAGCTGTTCATGTCGGCGATCTTGGATGCCTACAAAGGTGTTGAAGGGCTCGACTCACCGGTTGATGTAGACGTGGTGAAGGTTCCATTCTTAGCATGATCATTTCCAAATACCCTCACATTAAGGGGATCAACTTCGACCTGGCATCAGTTATCGAGAAGTCGCCTTCTTATACAGGAACGGAAGCGAGGGAGAATTCTCAGACTCATCGGCGGTTGACATTGTTAGAAAAGTCAAAACGGTCCAGACTTCCTATGAAGTCCCGAAGGTTTTATGTAGCACCTGCATAAACTTTTAAAGGTATCTCTAGCGGTTTTTTTATCATATAGACCTCCTTCCACAAATGCGATTGCGTTGGGAGAAACAGATAGCATTTCTGCCATAAACTATTCATTAATTTTTTGCTATCGCAACCAACCCTAAGTTGAATTTTCATTTGGGAGCAGTGATGCAGTTTCTTAACTAGTATTGCATCAATGTGAATTATGGTCAAGGACATAATGCAAACCAACAGAGACATTCCTTCCTACTTCCTTTTAATCACAATGAAGAATATAAAGCATCATTGTTTGAGACACATGACAGTTTAGTAATTTATAAATTGATTAATTTCGAAATCTGATAGAGACTATGACTTGCTACTGGTGTTGAGAACATTGCAGGAGATATGTTTGTGAGTATTCCTAAAAGAGATGCCATTTTCATGGAGGTTAGTCTTAGATGCTACAGGAAGTTTGCAGAACAAGGAGCTAGAAGAATGCTTTTTTCCTTATCATCAGAGTTCTAGTTAACTTCCCTAAATTCCAAGTCTCGTGTAAATTTCAGCTCTTTGCACGTTATGAGCACTAACTCGGTAATTGATGACAGTGAATACTTCATAGATGGAGCCGCGAACTCTGTATCAAGATACTGAAGAACTGCTGCAACACTTCGCCTGACTGCAGGAAAGTCATGGTGGTTGATCTGGTGATTCCAGAAACACCTGGAGGTAATCTTGCTTCTGCGAGCCTGTTTCAATTGTTCATGTTCAGCACGAGCATGTTTCAAGGTGGAAAAGAGAGGACCGAGAAAGAGTTCAAGACTATAGCAACGGAGGCAGGGTTTTCTGGCATTCGAGTGGCAAGTCGTGCTCACAACTTCTTACAAGAATGCCGAATCCTGCCAATTGCATGCTCAAGCAGGCTAGTACATTGCCCAGCTCAACAATTCATGTATGATTGATCATGTATAATAAAGAGATTAGTCACACGCACGCATGTATAGATAGTACATGATGTAAACCTCTGTTTACAGGATGTAATTGGCTCACCAAAAGTCAATTTGGGAGCATTATTAAACTAAGCAACGTTGGATGGTTTAGAACGAATGAACATCCCGGTATTTCGTTGCTTTTCCTTCATGCAAATTTTGGACAACTAGTTAAAATTGCAACTAATAAATGGCAAATCAATGTCTTCCTAGTACTGAGTAAACAACATCATATCAAACGAGCTTGAGCAGCAATGTAATCTTGGAATTCTACATGTCATGTCAAGTAGTCTCTCCTATCAACATGATCACTACAAAACCACTTGACTTGTATGTGCTTCTGTATCCCTCCCGAATTCTTCATGAAAGTTCCATCAGACGGGCATATTTCTGCATGGCAGAATGCAGAAAGGTACACGGCCTCAAGCAAATTATTTCCTAATGATAAGTGGATTTTGCTTTCCTACTAATGTTGTCATCTTGAGCTTTCTGCAATTAATAGTTAAGAGTTGAATCATCCAATCACAGATATTTGGATTAGTAGAGGCACGTAACCCTAAATGCCCTCAGCAGCCAAGGTACATCGGCACAGGCAAATTATTTTACTAACATGAATCTTCAACCAAACTAATGAAATTCAATGATGCGAAGATTCGAAAGCTTACTGAACTAGTAATCAGGGCGAAAGAAACTTACTGAACTAGTAATCATTGTTAAAGACCCAATTCAGCTGAATTGGAACAGCTCTCTTTAATACTTACTGAACCAGTAATCATGGTGAAAGAAACTTAGACAGAAAGTGAGGACATTACATCATACTCCTGAAGGGCCTCAAAGGCCCAGCTACAAGAAAAAGGCCATAACGGCAACATCCAAACAAATTAGAAGCCAAATTGTGACCCCAACGCTACCATCCATATACAATGCCATAACTAAATCATTCACCTTCCGACATCTACTCTCTTTCTACTTGAATGGTGACGTGACTTATCTTGTACTCTCTTCTGATGTAGTCCACGACCTTGTCCAGGACCATATCGGCATTGGCGTCACGCTTTATTTTGACATGGCAGGCTAATAGCACCTTTCCAACTGTTATAGCCCAGATGTGTAATTCATGAACTGCAATCACTTCATCCATCTTGCAAAGTCCACTCTCGAGCCTAGTGGCATCAATCTCTCTAGGCGTACTCTCCATCAAAACCTCCAGAATGCTACGGAGCATCCTTATTGTTGTCCCAAGCACAATTACTGAGAATATCAGGGTGCAAATCAAGTCGACAATCTTCCACTCAGGCTTAATCCATATAATTGCACCACCAATCATCACACCCACACTTTGAATGGAATCCCCAAGTACATGAAGATAAGCACCTTGCATGTTAATATTACGTTGCTGCTTCTGTTTGGCTCCAAGTTTTGAGTCACCTTCAGCTTCCGAGCAAGTCTGCAAAAGAGGCTCAGTTTGATCTGTTTCATGGTCATGAAGTTGATCAGCATGTCCTTTAGAATCTTCTCCATGATGATGATGGTCATGTTTCTTGATGGTTAATCCATGAGTATGCAAATCACCACGATCCTCATGGCTATGAGCATGATCACTATGTTCATGTGCATCATCATGCCCATGACTATGTCCATGCCCATGGTCATGACCATGACCATGACCATGGCTGTGATCGTGACCCAGTAACAGCGCCATGGCAATATTCACAAGAAGACCAAAGGCAGCAATAATGAACATGAGAAAGCCATGAACTTGCGTTGTACCATTGATAAGTCTTTCTATTGCTTCATACACAAGAATCCCAGCAAGTAGCCATATAATCTGGATGGAGACAAGTGCACCAAGAATTTCAATTCGGAAGAAACCATAAGACTGGCGTGGAGTTGCCTCCCAACCTGATGCCCAAAGAGAGAAGAAGGATATCGCATATGCGGCAACATCCGACAGCAAATGCGCTGCATCTGTGAGAATGGCAAGACTGTTGGCTTCAATACCACCAACTACTTCTATGCTCATGAAGATAATACAAAGCACCACCGCAATCAAAAGTTTCTTCATAGAGGTTGACCTCTCTCTTGCATCTTTTGAACTATTTCTAGCATCTGAAAAACCACAAGGTGCCTCTGCACATACCTTACTACCAACCTGGCTTGTTTCCATGGCTGGCACATCTCGACACACTTCAATGATGTGTCCATGTTCAGAATCATGCGTGCTCATCTGCAGCAAAAGAAACAACCAAGTGAGTCGAATATAGTGATGGCCGCATAGCTAAAGGTACACTGAAGGATACCAGAGTAAGACTAAGCCTATACCAAGAAATCTTTATGGTTGATTTCATTTCCTCGTCTAAAGTTGGATGGTTCCACTAAAAGGAAAAAGAGATGACAAATTGAAGTTTGCCAGATATAGTGAGACGATTGCATTCCCCAAATTTACACTGGCACTCTTGGGCCTCGTCCAACCCAAGATATGATCCCCCCTGTCAGACCAGAATTAACAAGTATTTTCACTTGGTTTTTGTGTAATGTTGATGTAGTTAATCCTCACACAAAGGCCATAACAACTCATGGCACCACATTATAGGCCGAAATGCTTGCCCAAAAATGAAATATACTGGTCTACTTTGATTCTTAGTTTACCTATTTCATTTTGGCCAAGCTTTTCCACCGATGGTGAGACACCACGTGTTGCTATGAGCTGTATATTAGGACCGGTTGCAGATAGACTAGACTAACATCAATCTTTCGGGTTCGCTTAAATTAGAAAAGGACACAGCAAATAAGTCAGACATAATTTATTTATTTGGTCTGAGAAATACACTTTCTTCACTAAGGTTTAAATGCAATGATGGATTGCTGCGCTATCAAACTCAATATGAGAGAGAGTATTTCTCGACATTCTTCAGCAACATCATCTGTCTCAACATACCTATGGAAGTCCACTTAGATCCTACATGTGGTCACTGAACAGTATATGTCACATCCACAACCGTATGACATGCTATAAAAGTTGGATGTTAACAGTGACGACATTGATATACAGTGTACGCACTTAAAAACTCCTTTTATAGGTTTGGATCTGCCCTTCATTTCGTTGTTGACATCAACAATCCTCCAACATACTAGAGCAACTCGAAGCGCTAGCTTATATATTTAAAAGGTCTTTTCTAGCAACTGTTCCGTTGCCTGCATCCCGCATCATAGTCTATAAAGTCCTCGAAACATGTCAACATCCTAAAATAACATAACCAAATTCCATAATTAGATCCTAGAAACCTAGCCCAGCCTCCTATGCCACATTCTATCACAAACCCTCATGCTTATTCATGGTGCATCATGCCCAAATATTTCCCCCATTCCTCTTTCTTCTAACTTTTGCGGCTGCAAAATCTAACTGCGAAACCCTTCGAATGAATGGAGAATGACGAGCTTATAACTAAGGTCAATAATAAAATTTTCCCACGAAAAAGTATGAAGCAATCAATTTATTGGTCATTGAAGACCAGGGACATCTAAAACCAGCATCGAGCAACAAATTTAAGTCACAGCTCAAGTACAATTACCCAGATGACTGGCCTGATACTCACGACATATAGGTGAAGAAAAATCTCATAAGCAAAGATACCATAAGAAGAAATATCGGCAACAGGTCAATCGAATCAACTAATGATACCGCCAGCTAACAAGAGGATAAACACACAAGTCCTAAGGACCAAGGAGATATGCCATACAAGTCAACTTATGACAGAACACTACAAACATGCACGGATGATAGATCTTTGTCACAAAAGGCTAAGGACAGCCGAATCCCCAAACCAAAAACAGAATTACACAATCACACCTGAACATTCGCACCCGAAAAATTCTAAAAGAGGCCAAAACAAGGGGGGCCCAGTAACCCCCTGCAAGAATTAGGCCTCTGTAATACAAGCAAAACGGACCTCATCATCTTCTTCAAAGCCAAGAAAGCCCACACCCATCAAGTTCCCAGTAGCGTAATTCTTAATTCAGTTACAACCAGACTCTAAGCCACTGAAAGCAGCTCCCCTGGCTCATAATCAGCAAAATTCACTCGCACACTGCATCGAATCCAATATCTCGAAAAGCTCATCATCAAGTCAACACTCGAAGTCACCCTCGAATTCCCACATAATCGCATCAAAAAAAAAAAAAAAAAAAAAAAAGAAACCCTCCAACAAAACCCTTTTATCAGCTCGAGCCGAATTCGACACCGATCGACATTACAGCATCAAACCACGAATCCGAACCCAAAAGAGAAAAAGAAAGAAAAAGAAAAAAAAAGAAAAAAACCACCGAAGTCAAGGCGAATGGGAGAAAAACAACAAACCTTGCCGCTCCGGACTGAGCTCCGGAGATGGAGAGATCGACGCGGCCGCCGGTGCTTTTCGCGGCGGAGGCGGTTGCGCTCCGACTAGGTCTCCCTCGTCTTCATCTCCTTCCGTCGAGAGCTTCGACTGTTCTCCCCTCTTATAACCGAGGCTCGGGAGGGAGTTTGGCGTCCTCGATTATAATTCCCAAAATAGAAAGAGTAAAACAAATTAAAAATTCCTCTCTTTTTTAATCTAATTTGATTCAAGTATATCATCATGCGGTCCCTGCCCCGGTCAGATCATTATCCAAGTTCAATGCATGCACAATCATTGCTTGCCAACTCACAACCAAAACATATTCTTTCGCAATATTTTTATCGAGTCAATATCACGAGAGCCCTAAATCAATATGGTTGTAATATATTTATTTCAAATTAATTTTTCTCATCATAAATTCCTAATTAGTATACATGTAATAAATTTACTATTCATTAAATTTTTATCATCAAATTTTTTTTAGAAATTTAAGATTATTCCTCCTCGGTTAGGTCGTTGTATACCAATTTGAGTTTTTTTTATGTGATATTAATTCAATCTAATAGAAAATAATGAAAAGCAAATTTGTTATAAATATACTATTTAAAAATTTTTGGTAAAGACAAATTTGTCACAATTGTATCTATCTAGGGTTTTTGCTAGTCAAAAAAATTAATTTATGATAAATTGATCAAACTAATTTGAAGTTTTTTGTGCTATTAAATCATTTTATTTTGGGATATTTGCTATTCAACATATTACGATTGTCTCGATGTGATTGAAGCTTAGTATGATTTGACTAGTAGGAGAAATGTGCTGACTGGTTGGAATTGAAAAATGAAATGAAAAATATTGCCCGCCTAGAAACATAATAAAATTAAGGGTTAATACGACAGATGGCTTAGTTGGCACATTAATAAACTAATATACACATAATAAATTTATCTCAAACTAATTTTTTAACTAATCAAAAACTCTAAACTGATATACGTTTGACAAATTTACTCTAAATTAATATATTTATAATAAATTTACCTTCCTATTAGTTTTTATTAAATTTTCACTGTCAAATTACCGAATTTGATGACATCTAACAATTGACCGATATATTTATTTGGGATTTTACTTTGTATGTCATATTTGCACCAATTTTATGATTTTTTGTGACATTAATTCAATTTAACGGATGATATATTTATCACAAATGTATTAATTTAGGGTTTTTACAATTAAAAAAAAATTATTTTTTTGTTAAATTTATCAATTTTATAGTTTAGAGTTTTTTACAGTTAAACAAATAAGTTTTTGATAAATTTATTACATATATATATATTATATTAGTTTGAGGGTTTTGTGGTTATTTTGGTAAATTTATTATATGTGTACTAGTTTAGAATTTTTATGATCAAAAAATTAGTTTGAAATAAATTTATGATTGAAGTATATTAATTTGAAGTTTTTCAAAGTATTAACATTAAAATTAAGCAGAGAACGACAAAAGAGAAATGAAACGACAAACACTTATGCCCTATGGGACCGTCATTTTATGATGAATAGCCATGATTCAAGCGATCGTGTAAATAGAGTTGAGGGTGGTATCCATTTCTTTTGGCACTAGGGGATCGTATAAAAGTCAGTGTTATAATTGGACAAAACTCAGAAAACCAAACAAGGCAGGGAGGACTTAGCTTCGGTTTTCCTACTGAACAGCGGGAAACGCAGATGATTCTTCTTTGACAGCAGGCCGGGAACCTCCATCACCGGACCACCACCAGCACCACCCGCCAGCCGTTCAGGAGCTCCTTCGCCACGATTGACACGAGCCGACGGAGCATACGGTGGCCTCACATCCAGTTCGTGCAGTTGAACCCCAATCAAGCGCAACAAGCTCTGGCTCCGGGGCCTGCGCGCGAGACGCGAACAGCAAAAGCACGGCTTGTCTCGTGGGTCAATGTCGAGCGATTCGTGAGGGTTCAAGCTCATCAGCAGGAGTACCCCCAGAACGCGAGCATGGACGGCATCGCTCCGTATAGTTTCACGGGTCGAGACGAATTTGTCTCCATTGCGAAACGCTAGCAAAAATGGATGCCTCTGATTTTGCCATCGGTGGTGTCTTGATGCAAGAAGGTCATGTGGGGTCGAAAAGTTCGGATGAGCAAAGCGGCGATACACGGTCAAGAGAAGGAAATGACCGCGGTGGTGCACGCCTCCGCACATGGAGGCATTATCTCTTGGGATCCGGTTCGTCGTAAGGACCGATAACGTGGCCACGAGCTACTTCCAAACTCGAAGAAGCTCAGCCCGAAACAAGCTCGGTGGCAAGACTTCTGGCCGAGTTTGATTATGCGTTGGAATATAAGCCGGGAAGTCCAATTCCGTGGCCGACGCCTTAAACGGGAAGTTCGAATTGGCTAGTGCGGTGAGTCGACCCGATTGCCCATGGGTTGATCGTATCAAGGAAGGGTCTGCCAACAAGACAAGATAGAGCAACGGTCCCCCGCGGGGCTCCTTGAGCCGTTGCCGATCCCGGAACGTCCCCTTTTCGCTTTTCGCTTTAGTCTCGTATGCTCTTGCCTTTGAGCGTTAGAATCACCATTGAAAGCATAAAGCTTCCCTCTTTTCCTCTCATTCTCTCCTGCTCTCATTGTCCACCGCAGCCCCCTAGAAAGCACGCCCTCACCTGCTTCGAACCACCACCATCCGTCGCGCCTCCCACGTCTTCGACTCCGGATCCTTGCGAGCCATCTTGGGCACGAGCGCTTGTCGAGCTTCGATCAGAAAGCGAAGAGCTTTCCGGATTTGCGGTCTCGTCTTCCTCTTCGAGCTCTGCCCAAAGCGAAAAGCCAGGTTCCTTCACCGCGAGGCTTGAGGATGTCAGCTGGGCGTGGTCGTCGGACGGAATTCGTGCGTGGCGCGGTTGCCACCAGAGCCTCTCTCTCTCTCTCCCTTTCTGCCCTCGCTCGAACCCTCTTCCCCCTTGGACTTCTTCTTCCCCGATGCTTCTCCTTCACCGAGACCTTGCTTCCTCATCAAAAGCTCACCCAAACCAACGGCACATAAACTGCCAGCCATGAACTCCGGCGGCCATTAATCCACTTGCCGGAACAAATAAAACCGCGCCAACTCGATGATACACAATTCTAAGATCGAAAGATATACTCGAAGGAAGAAGAACTGTCTGCAAAAAAACATTTATAAAACCGACGCCATAGCCTTTATGGGTGTGTTTTTGGGGAAAGTCTTTGAGGAATGCAAAGGCCCTTGAGTAAAAGATATTTTCAAAATGCAAGTTGTGTTTGGTAAATTGTATTTAAAAGTCATTTGTGAAGTAGTTTTGAGTAAAATTGTGTTTGGAAAAAAGAAGAGTTGTCGCCGACGAGGAGTAAGCGGTCCGACGAAGGGCGGGCGGTCTAATGCAAGCCGTCCGGCGAGGGTCGCGGCGACCAAATCTACGACCAGATGGATCGCGTGAAGGTCGTGACCTCCGCAAAGGTCGCCTGAAGGTCGCACGGCCGACAACCAGGTCGCAGCTAGCGACCCATCTGGTCGCGCACGAAGTTTGCGGCCAGTCACCACATCTAGTCGCGACCAGATCTGCGACTAGATGGGTCGCGCAAAGGTCGCGACCTCCGCGGAGGTTGACTAAAGCATGGCCAGCAACGCAAATCTGGTCGCTACCAAATCTGCGTCGCGACCTTCACAAAGGTTGCAGTCAGCGACCCATCTGGTCACAGCGCAAAGGTCGCGACCTCCGCAGAGGTTGCTGAAGCGGCGACGACGCAGATTTGGTAGCGATCTGATCACTACTAGATCTGCGTCGTGACCTCCACGAAGGTCACAGCCAACGACCCATCTGGTCGCGATCGGCGACCCATCTGGTCGCAGCGTGAAGGTCGCGGCCAGCAACCAGATCTACAATCAAATGGGTCGCGGTCGCGACCTCCGCAACGACCTCTCGAGCGAGGTCACGCGACCCTCGCCGAAGGGTCGCATGGCCACGGCGGAGGTTGTGCCGTGGTGGGTCGGCGTGGCATGCGCAATGGTCGCCGGCAACTGCGTGCCTTCATCAGCAACCGCTCACGAAGAAGAAAAAAGAAGAAGATGAACAGTCAAGGTAAAAACGAAAAAACAAAAAAATCAATGAGGACAATTTGGGAAGAAATTTTGTTATTTAGGCTCAGCTCTCAGAATGCCAAGATGCAGCCCCCCACCCTTGGGAGAAGGCTTGGCATTCCCCAAATGGGGTTTGAAAATTTTTACCAAACACCCATAAATTAGCCCAATGAGCCTATATAGGCACATTTCTCCTACTAAATGCCACTCCCAAAAGCACCCATAAATTTTTACAAGTGGCTTCCAAATGCCACTCCCAAAAGCACCCTATATAGGCTTTACACCAACAAATAACTACCACAGCCCACTAACTTAACACGTATAGTAATAAACCCACATAATAGGAGTTATTAATAGACTATTAACACATGAAAAACAACAAAAAAGAAATTGACTCATTCAACATTCCCTCCCTTAAACTGATGTTGCAAACAATCAATTTAAATGACCTTCTCTCAATTTGGAATATCCAACAAACGGACACCAAGGAGCTTTCTCAGCTTCTGAAACATGGGCAACTTTCGGGGCTTGGTGAATATATCAACCACTTGATCTTCACTTCTACAAAAAAACTAGCTCAACTACTTCATCCTTTGTAAGATCTCTTACAGAAAACTAGCTCAACTACTTCATCATTAGTAAGATCTCTTAAGAAGTGGTACTTCACATCTATATGCTTGCTCCTCCCATGTAGAACTGGATTTTTGGACAGCTTGATAGTTGAGCTGTTGTCACAATAGATTATAATTGCTTCTTGCTGTTTGAACTGAAGCTCTCCAAGAATCTTCCGTAACCATATGGCTTGACAAGCGCATGAAGTTGCAGCAACAAATTCTGCTTCAGTTGTTGATAAAGTGATGATTGATTGCTTTTTTGAAGACCATGAAATCGCCCCTAAACCAAGCATGAAGACATACCCCGAAGCACTTCTTCTATCATCAACATCTCCAGCATAATTGCTATCTGTAAATCCAAACAAATTTGACTTTTCCCCATTTTTATGGAACAACTCAAAATTTTTAGTTCCTTGCAAATAGCGAAAAATCATTTTTGCAGCTTGTAGATATAACTCTGTTGGGTGCTCCATATACCTGCTTATAAGGCTCATGGCATGCATGATATCTGGTCTTGTCCTCGTCAAATACATTAGGCCTCCAACAATTTGCTTGTAGAGAGTGCTATCCACCTTACTTCCATTAGGATTTTTCAAGAGCTTCAATCCAACTTCAGTTAAAGTAGTCATAGGGTTACAATTATTCATTTGAAACCTATCCAAAATCTCTTGAACATACTTCTTTTGAGACATAAAGATTCCGGCTGCAGATTGAATCACTTATATGCCCAAAAAATAATGCATCAATCCAAGATCAATTATCTCAAATTCATCCATCATAAACTCCTTGAAATTGTCAAACATGGCACTATCATTCCTAGTAAAAATAAGATCATCCACATAGAAGCATACGAGAAGTATACAAGAAGCAACTTTCCACCATCACCAATTTTATGAAAGAGTGTATGCTCATATAGACATTTTCTAAAACCTTTCTTCAAAAAATAGGCATCAATGCGACTATACCAAGCTCGGGGAGCTTGTTTTAACCCATATAGTGCCTTTTTTAATCTATAAACTTTATGTTCACTACCGAGCTTTACATAACCAGAAGGTTGATCAATAAATACCTTTTCTTGAAGATCACCGTGCAAAAATGCTGACTTCACATCCAATTGGAAGATAGGCCATGAATTTTGCGCTGCTAATGCAATTACTAATCTGATTGTGTCAAGTCTTGCTACAAGTGCAAATATTTCTTTATAATCCACTTCAAATTCTTGCTTGTAGCCTTTCGCCACCAAGAGTGCCTTATATTTGTCAACTTCACCACTCTTGTTCAATTTTGTCTTGTACACCCACTTGACCCTGATTGTTTTGCGTCTTTTTGGAAGATCTGTCAACTCCCAAGTGTTATTCCTCTCAATAGTTGCAATTTCTTCATCCATTGCTATCCTCCAATTTTCTTTTTGTACTACTTCATCAAAGGTTGTTGGATCACAATCTAAAAACAAAGCCAAATGGGTAAGTGGATCTTTATATTAATCAACTCCTATTACTTCATAGTCACTCATCCATGCAGGCCTCTGTCAAACACGATGAGGCCGATCTTCAAGTTCTGCAGCTGCTGTTGTACTTTGAACATTGCCTGTGGCAATTTGAGTTGTTGTGGGTTGCTGCACCAGCTCATCTTCATCTTCAAAATTCGTTGGAATTTGCTTACCAACACCTTGCTCACCCCACAACCAAGTTTGTTCTTCATCAAAAATCACATCACGGCTGATAAGATTTTCTTGGTCATAGGATCATAAAGTTTATAGGCTTTTGATTGATCACTAATACTAAGAAAAACACATTTGACTCCCTTGTCATCTAGCTTCTTCCTCTTTTGGTCATGAACATGGGCGTAGGCAATACACCCAAAAATTCTAAAGTGATCTACTGCAGATCTTTGGCCGCTCTAAGTTTCTTCTAGTGTCATATTTTGAATAGCTAGAGTGGGACTTCTATTTAAAATATGAATGCTCCAATTGACTGCTTCAAGCCAGAAACTTTTTGGAATTCCACTTCCCCTCAAGAGACTTCGCACCATATTCAAAATGGTACGATTCTTCCTTTCACATATGCCATTTTGTTGTGGTGTATAGGCTGCTATAAGTTGTCTCTTGATATCATGCTTCACACAAAAATCTATAAACTCAAATGAGTTGTACTCTCCACCACGATCCATGCGAAAGACCTTTATTTGATTTCCTCCATCTTTTTTAATAAGTGCTTTGAAGTTCTTGAAAGTTGCAAAAGCTTCAGATTTTCTTGCAAGAAATACACCCAAATCTTCCGGCTAAAATCATCGATGAAGGTAAAATGATATACCATTTACCTCCATTGGAAATTGGAGAGATATCTGAATGGTCCTTTACCAAAAATATATATAAATATCTTAATAGACCAACGCCAACAGGCTTTTTGCTCTCCATGATTTTTTTTTTTTGGGAAATTGAGCACGATGTTGCTTGCTAACAACACAATCTTCACAAATTTCCAAAGGAGCGGAGATTTGAGGAAGACCCTCCACCATCTCTTTTTTACGTAGTGTTCGCAACCCAACGAAATTGAGATGCCCATAGTGAAAATGCCATAGCCAAGCTTCCTCCTTCAATCTTGTAGAGAAACATGAATTTGTAGTGTTGTGGAGATAGAGTGGAAACATCCGATTGCCCATCATTTTGACTTTGGCAATTAAACCCAACTTCTCATCTTGGATTCTGTAAATCCCACATTTCATAGACATTTCATATCCCTTCTCTTGCAGTTGACCAACACTTAATATATTAGTCTTCAATTCAGGGACATACAACACATTTGAAATGGTTTGTACCAAAGCCCCTTTTGGATGAATTTCCACCGTTCATTTCCCCATCACCGACACAATAGAATTGTCACCAAACTTCACGGTGTTGTGGTACAATTCATCTAGATCAGAAAACATCTTCTTGTCTCCACACATGTGGTTGCTACAACTAGTGTTGATATACCACATGTTTGATTGAGTTTCTTCCTTCTCATGACACACCATCAAAAGAGATACTTCTTCTTCTTTTTCAACAAAGTTAGTTCTTTCCATACTTTGTCTATTCAAATTAGTTCAGCATTTAGATTTATAATGCCCATACATGTGGCATCTAAAACACTTCACTTTGGATTTTTCTGCTGACCTTGGCCTAAAACCAGTTGAATGTCGTCCTCCACGACCTCTTCCTCTCCCTTGGAAATCACAATAGGAATGGCTTTCAGATTTTTTGATCAAAGCTCAAGCTGCTACGATCGTTGTTCCCTCTTCCTTTGCCTCTTCCTCTATTCACCCTTGCTGCTGATAAAGAATGATCTCCAGTTGAGGCCTTCAAAGCTTTTTCTTCCGTCTCTTGATGTAGGAGTTTTTGTTCGCGAACTAACAAGGATCCTTGCAACTCATCAATGGAGAGTTCTTTAATGTCCTTGGCTTCTTCTATGGAACAAACAACAAAGTTGAACTTTGGTGTCAAAGATCGAAGAATCTTTTCAATGATGGTGACATCCTCCATCTTGTTGCCATGAATCCGCATCTTATTAACTATTCCCATTGTCCGAGAGAAGAAATCTGTGATTGTCTCTCCCGACTTCATTCGTAGCATTTCAAACTCTGAACGAAGCATTTGAAGCTACTACCTCTTTGCTCTTGCTGAGCCTTGATACTTTCTCTTCATGGAATCCCATATTTGCTTGGAGGTATCCTCGCAAAGAATTGTCTCCAAAATGGATCTGTCAATGGCTTGGAAAAGGTAGTTTTTGGCCTTGAGATCCTTCAATTTTGATGCATCCAAAGCTATTCTTTGCGCTGCTGTTAACATAGCTCCTTCTTCAGGTTCGGCAACTCCCGAGGAAACAACATCCCAATACTCCTTGGACTTGAGAAAATTCTCCATTGGCATGCTCCAATGATCATAGTGATTGTCAAAGTGTGGAATAGCTGGCTGTACAAATGTTTTGAGGCCATTATTGCTTTTTTAGCACTCAAACACACACTTTTCTTCATAACCTTGCTCTGATACCATTGTTGAAAATAGAAGGTTGAAAGATATACTCAAAGGAAGAAAAACTATCTGCAGAAAAACATTTATAAAATTGACGCCATAGCCTTTATATAGGCTTTACACCAACAGGGAACTACCACAACCCACTAACTTAACACGTACAACAACAAACCCACATAATAGGAGTGCTTAATAAACTATTAACACATGAAAAACAAACCAAAAAGAAATTGACTCATTCATTGAGCCTCATTCAACAGCGTGCTTGGCTTCGCCGCCACCAACTCACCGCCAGCCCGACCCCGACCCGCGAATCACGCCACCATGCGGCTCGTGCCTCTTTCCGACTTGTTGTGATAGCCTCTCTCTCTCTCTCTCTCCACCACCAACTCACTGGCCAGCTTGACCCCGACCCGCAGATCACGCCACCATCTGCAACTCGTGATCCTCTTACCTCTTTCCGACTTGTTGTGAGGCGGTACTCTTTTCCGCAAAGGTGGAGGATAAAAACCCACGCACCGACTGGGCCTAGAGAAAGGAATGAGGTTGGGCTTGGGCCCAGGCGAAAAGAGATATAGAGGAGAGAAGAACGGAAAAGGACCGAGCCTAGCTTGATCCCCTTTTCTAATTTTTTTTTTATTTTTTATTGATTTTTTAAAATTTTAATAATTAGTGATAGTAATGTAGATGGTCCTAATGTCTACGTGCAATGCATTTCAATGCAATGCATTTTAATGAAAATTATTCATTTTACTTTTCTATTTTTTAGAAACTAATCCCTAATTTTCTATGCAAAGGGAAAAATTTAGGCATCAATAATATGTTTTTATACAAATTATACAACATATAAATGTGATGCTAATTCTGTTTTACAAAAATCATCACGAATTGAACGGAGGCCCCGAAGTTCAATTTGGAGAAATGTTGAGTTGGATCTCTTTTCTAGAGGCCCCAATGACTCAGGCCATTCCCACGATAGAACCTCCATAATTGCTCCGTCGCGGCTGTCGGGTGAGGGCAAAATACTGTAGTTTCGTACGCAATTTGTGATGGGTCGGGGTAAATCGTCGTATCAAGACGGTTATCGGTCTAATATAAAATGACATGTGACCTAACTGTGTTGTTCAAAAAAAAACAACTGTGCTCCCGTGCAATCCCGAACTCGACGCCAAATGGGCTCCCAACACAACCCATTTGCCGCTTTCCTGGGCCTTGAATACCTTTCACTTTCTTTTTCCCTGTTCCAGTTGCCTCTTGCTTCAAGCAAAATCGAGCTACGAGCCCACAAGCGAGGAATGGCTTCTCGATAGGGACCCTTCGGGATGTTTGGCATCCCGTACGTTGCCACGTCGCCTGTCTACGGGATTTGCACACTCTTTATCTACGTGTATGGTCCATTTATTTGAAGGAAAATCGTTCTTGAGAAGTTGTTTCCCGACTTTTCCAGTGTTTTCTTTTTTTTTTTTTTCCTTTTTGTTGGAGAAACTGGTATTATTGAATAAAAGAGCTTTTAAACATAAGATTCTAACAAAGGAGAAGCGAACATTACATCATAGGCCCAGCTTAGAGAAAAAGGCCGAAACGGCAACATCCAAACAAATTAGAAGCCTAATTGTGACCCCAACGCTACCATCCATATACAATGCCATAACTAAATCATTCACCTTCCGACATCTACTCTCTTTCTACTTGAATGGTGACGTGACTTATCTTGTACTCTCTTCTGATGTAGTCCACGACCTTGTCCAGGACCATATCGGCATTGGCGTCCCGCTTTATTTTGACATGGCAGGCTAATAGCACCTTCCCAACCGTTATAGCCCAGATGTGCAATTCATGGACTGCAATCACTTCATCCATCCCGCGAAGTCCACTCTCGAGCCTAGTGGCATCAATCTCTCTAGGTGTACTCTCCATCAAAACCTCCAGAATGTTACGGAGCATCCTTATTGTTGTCCCAAGCACAATTACTGAGAATATCAGGGTGCAAATCAAGTCGACAATCTTCCACTCGGGCTTAATCCATATAATTGCACCGCCAATCATCACACCCACACTTTGAATGGAATCCCCAAGTACATGAAGATAAGCACCTTGTATGTTAATATTACGTTGCTGCTTCTGTTTGGTTCCAGGTTTTGAGTTACCTTCAGCTTCCGAGCAAGTCTGCAAAAGCGGCTCAGTTAGACCTGCTTCATGGTCATGACGTTGATCAGCATGTCCTTTAGAATCTTCTCCATGATGATGATGGTCATGTTTCTTGACGGTTAATCCATGAGTATGCAAATCACCATGATCCTCATGGCTATGAGCATGAGCACTATGTTCATGCGCATCATCATGCCCATGACTATGTCCATGCCCATGGTCATGACCATGACCATGACCATGGCTGTGATCGTGACCCAGTAACAGTGCCATGGCAATATTCACAAGAAGACCAAAGGCAGCAATAATGAACATGAGAAAGCCATGAACTTGCGTTGTACCATTGATTAGTCTTTCTATTGCTTCATACACAAGAATCCCAGCAAGTAGCCATATAATCTGGATGGAGACAAGTGCACCAAGAATTTCAATTCGGAAGAAACCATAAGACTGGCGTGGAGTTGCCTCCCAACCTGATGCCCAAATAGAGAATAAGGATATTGCAAATGAGGCAACATCCGACAGCAAATGCGCTGCATCTGTGAGAATGGCAAGACTGTTGGCTTCAATACCACCAACTACTTCTATGCTCATGAAGATAATACAAAGCACCACCACAATCAAAAGTTTCTTCATAGAGTTTGACCTCTCTCTTGCATCTTTCGAACTATTTCTAGCGTCTGAAAAACCACAAGGTGCCTCTGTGCATACCTTACTACCAACCTGGCTTGTTTCCATGGCTTGCACATCTCCACACACTTCAATGATCTGTCCATGTTCAGAATCATGTGTGCTCATCTGTAGCAAAAGAAACAACCAAGTGAGTCAAATACCCTAAGTAAGTGATGGCCGCATAGCTAAAGGTACACTGAAGGATACCAGCGTAAGAGTAAGCCTATACCAGGAAATCTTTATGGCTGATTTCATTTCCTCATCTAAAGTTGTATGGTTCCACTAAAAGAAAAAAGAAATGACAAATTGAAGTTTGCCAGAGATAGTGAGACGATTGCATTCCCCAAATTTACACTGGCACTCTTGGGCCTTGTCCAACCCAAGATATGATCCCCCCAGTCAGACAAGAATTAACGAGTATTTTTCACTTGGGTTTTGTGTCTTTTTTCATTCTAAGGGACTGAGAATGTTGATATAGTTAATCCTCACACATAGGCCATAACAACTCATGGCACCACATTATAGGCCAAAATGCTTGCCCAAAAATGAAATTTACCGGTCTACTTTGATTCCTAGTTTGCCTATTTCATTTTGGCCAAGCTTTTCCGCCGATGGTGAGGCACCAGGGGTTGTATGAGCTGTAGATTAGGACTGGTTGCAGATGGACTAGACTAATATCGATGTTTTGGGTTCGCTTAAATTAGAAAAGGACACAGCAAATAAGTCAGACATAATTTATATATTTGGTCTGAGAAATACACTTTCTTCGCTAAGGTTTAGATGCAATGATGGATCCCTGTGCTAGCAAACTCAATATGAGAGAGAGTATTTCTCGACATTCTTCAGCAACATCATCTGTCTCAACATACCTATGGAAGTCCACTTAGATCCTACATGTGGTCACTGAACAGTATATGTCACATCCACAACCATATGACATGCTATAAAAGTTGGATGTTAACAGTGACAACACTGATATAGAGTGGACGCACTTAAAAACTCCTTGTATAGGTTTGAATCTGCCCTTCATTACGTTGTTGACATCAACAATCCTCCAACATACTAGAGCAACTTGAAGCGCTAGCTTATATACTTAAAAAGGTCTTTTCTAGCATGCAACTGTTCCTTTGCCTGCATCCAGCATCACAGTCTATAAAGTCCTTGAAACGTGTCAACATCCTAAAATAACATAAGCAAATTCCATAATTAGATCCTAGAAACCTAGCCCAGCCGCCTATGCCACATTCTATCACAGACCCTCATGCTTATTCATGGTGCATCATGCCCAAATATTTCCCCCATTCCTCTTTCTTCTAACTTTTGTGGCTCCAAAATCTAACTGCAAAACCCTTCAAATGAATAGAGAATGACAAGCTTATAACTAAGGTCAATAAAAAATTCTTCCCACGAAAAAGTATGAAGCAATCAATTTGTTGGTCATTGAAGACCAGGGACATCTAAAACCAGCACCGAGCAACAAAGTTAAGTCACAGCTCCAGTACAAGTACCCAGATGACTGGCCTAATACTCACGACATATAGGTGAAGAAAATTCTCATAAGCAAAGATACCGTAGGAAGAAATATCGGCAATGGGTCGATAAAATCAACTAATGATACCGTCAGCTAAAAAGAGGATAAACGCAAGTCCTAAGGACGAAGGATATCTGCCATACAAGTCAACTTTTGACAGAACACCACAAACATGCACGGATGACAGATCTTTGTCATAAAAAACTAAGGACAGCCGAATCCCCAAACCAAAGATAGAATTACACAATCACACCTAAACATCCGTACCCGAAAAATTCTAAAAGAGGCTAAAAACAAGGAGCCCCAGTGACCCCCTGCAAGATTTAGGCCGCTGAAATCCAAGCAAAACGGACCTCATCATCTTCTTCAAAGCCGAGAAAGGTCCCACCGATCAACTTCCCAGTAGCGTAACTCTCGACCCAGATACAACCAGACTCTAAGCCATTGAAAGCAGCCTCTCTGGCTCGTAATCAGCAAAAATTCCACTCGCACACCGCATCGAATCCAATATCTTGAAAAAGCTCACCATCAAGTCAATGCTCGAAGACACCCTCAAGTTCCTACGTAATCGCATCAAGAAAAAGAAAAGAACCACCCTCCAACAAAACCCATTTACCAGCTCAAGCCGAATCCGACACCGACCGACGTTACAGCATCAAACCACGAATCCGAACCCAAAAAAGAGCGAAAAAAACAAAACAAAAAACAAAAAACCAACGAAATCAAGGCCAATGGGAGAAAAAAAAAACAAAAAAACCTTGCTGCTCCGGAGACGGAAAGATCGACGCGGTCGCCGGAGCTTCCCGGGGCTGCGGCGGCGGCGGCGGTACGACTAGGTCTCCCTCGTCTCCATCAACTTCCGTCGCGAGCTTCGACTCTTCTCCCACTTATCAGCGACGTTCGGCGGGGAGCTCGTTGTCGTGGTGCGAAATTTCCAAAAGTAAAAAGCAAAACAAATTAGAAATTCCTTTTTTCAAAAAAAAAAAAAAAATTAAGTTTGGTATCATGCGGATCCTGCGCAGTCGGATTATCAGGCGATGTCCATGTACTTATGCTTTTTGTCAGCCATTGCCTGTGGCGGTCGCAACGACAAAAAAACATTTTCTTTCACATTTTGTTTATTTGGCTTTTGTGGGGTGTAGCCCCGACACCCACGTTCGTTTAATTTTTTTATAATCAAAAACTGTAAATTGATATGCTGTCATAAATTTATCATTTATTAGTTTCAGTTAAAATTTATAGTTAGATTATTGAGTTAAATAATACTGAATATATTAATTTGAAACTCCACCTACCACCTATCACATATATTTATTTGGTTGGGATTTTTTTATGATATCGATCCAATTTAATGGGAACTAACGAATGATAAATTTGTCATGAATATATTAATTTAAAAATTTTTGTGATTGTATCAATTTAAAGTTTAAGTCGATCAACAGATTAATGTAAAGTAAATTTATTATGAATGGATAAATTAGAATCTTTTTTATGATATTAAATTAGTCATTGAGCGGATTATGAAAGTTTCGATGTGATGGAAACTTAGTAAGATCTGACTGGTAGGAGAAATATCCCAATCGGTTGGAGTTGAAAGTCGAAATGAAAAAGATTAGCCGCCAACCTGGAAAACATAATAATAATAGAGGGCGGACGGCAAAATAGGAACGAAACGACAAAACACTAATGGCCCATGTATGGCCCATGGGACCACCGTTTCATGATGAATAGCCACGACTCAAACCGTTTAATGATGAATAGCCATGATTCAAGGGTTGTATAAGTGCACAAATGATAATAATTCTAGTCAAAAATTGATTTATAAAAAAAAAATCATTTTTATTTCTCGATAAGATTTTAAGCAAAAATTCGTGTTTGATAACGATATAAAAAATTCTATTCAAAAAATGGAATTTCGTCAAATTTTTTCTCTCTTGGGAGACGACAAATGGTGGCAATAGCAGCAGAAGGCAACCAGCGACAACGATCGGCGCACGATGATGACAATCGATGAATGACAGCAACGATTAGCAACCAGCAGATGGCAGTGGCGACATGTGACCATCAACTGGTGGACGGGGGTAGCAACGACAAATGGGTAGCCAACTAGTACAGAGGACGAGCAATAAAGAGAGTTTTTATTTATCGTTTCTATTCCAAACATATTTTTAGACTAAAAATTCGTTTAAAAGAAATGAAATTGTATTACTATCGATTTATGTTCCAGAAATAAGTTAAAACAAAAAAATTATTCTAGAACAAAAACAGAATGGTTATCATACGCGCTCTAAGTAGAGTTAAGAGTAAAACTTCGACATGTCGTATCTAGTTCTTTTAGCGTTGGGGGAGCAAAGCTTGGCACGATCATTCTCAAGGTAGATAACATAAATGATCCTAAAATTTGACTAAATGTATAATGTAATTCCTAAATTTTAACTTTGTTAGTATGGTACCATAAGTTTAGTTCAATGTGCAACGTCATTTTTAAACTTTTAATTTATTCAATATGATGCGGGGACTTTTAGTACATATTTAATTTATTCCCTATACTATGTGAAATGTTCATCTTATTTATTTCAAGTTTAGGGATAATATTGAATTTTTTCATATAATCTAGGGGTTGCATTAAACAAATTAAAAGTTCAAGGATGATGTTACATAGTAGACTAAAGTTCATATACCACATTACATATTGAGTCAAAATTGAATGACCATTTGTGTCATTATTGTTAGGCTAAATTTATCACTTAAAGAAGGGTGAATAAGTGATAGTGTGGAATTTAAACAAGTTAAAACAATATTGCAATAGGACAACATATGACAAGTAGCTATGCAATCTTTAGATCTTATCGGTGTACAATAAACTTTCATAGAAATGTAAACAGGACTTTAGGGATAGAGAAAATTGTATACAGTAGAAGTATAGTGCTTCGGTATTCACAAATTTACGTCCACGCTCACATGCTAATAGTTTATCAACTAGATTCTATTAGTATGAATCAATAGGTTACAAGGATTGAGTAAGTGTTTCTCAAGCTCTTGTGAAAGATCTGCTAATCTCACACTTACAATCTAACAAATTATAATAATCAGCTCAAGTAAGAAAGAAGTATTTGGAATAAGACTTCACTTGTGTCCTTCAGCAATATGACTCCCTTTTTTATACTCCTTAGTGTCCAGGCTAATCGTTGGACCTTCAATCAGCCATCTAATCAAACCGTTGGACTTGAATTTTTAGGAAGATCTAATCACTTTTTGATTGCTGAGAGAGAAGTTCCTCGTAAGATCTATTGCCCATATAGCATATTAGGTTTCCATAAGTTGGGTCTTTCCTATGGAGAAATTTCTGCCTTCAATATGATTGTTCCATTGGTAGATTGAACATTCCATATGCACTAAGATTGATTTAGATAAATTCCTTTCGGAAAATCAAGGTATATTTAGTAGAAAATCCTTGCCAATCTTCTAGCCATTAGCACGAGATCCAATAGACTGTCCTTATTTTGAGATTGAATATAAAAGATAGGATATTTTTTACATCGTTGAATCTAATGAGTAACATCTGACAATACACATTAGAGTTTTTATCTGAAAGAACTTATCATTAGAATCAAATAACGATTGAATGAAGTTTGTCAATTTTCAAAATTAATAAGGGAATTTTCCCCAACAATTATTCCTTATTCTTATTATTTACATGGGGAAAAGTGCCAAAAAAGTCCTAAACCTTTTGGCTTTGTGCCGATTTAGTCCTAAACTTTTTTTTTGTGCCGATTTAGTCCTAAACATTTTTACGTTGTCTTAAATTCAGTCCTTCCGGCCAATTTTGGCCAGATTTTCTGACTGGACACCGGTAGTGACGTGGCTTGATCGATGCTGACGTGTACAATTTTTAATAATATTTTAATATTTTAAAATATTTTTATTTTCTTTTATTTTCTTTTTCTTTTTTTTTCTTTTTTTCATTTTCTTTTTTTTTCCTTCTCATCTTCTTCCTCCTCCCGGCCGCCGGAGCCGGGCGACCGGCCAAAGGCGACGGCCGGCGGGTCGACCTCGCCGGCCACCTCGCCAATGGGTCGCGAGGCTCGGCCTCGCCAGATCCGCTCGCCACCCGGGCCGCGAGGGCCTTGCGCGGGCGGGCGAGGCTCGGCCTTGGGGGATCCGGGCGAGGGTCGAGCCTCGCCCATGGCCGGCGAGGGCGAGCCCCGCCAGCTCGGCGCGAGGCCACCGCCTCGAAGAACCGGGAATCACAAAACCCCCACCCCGACGAATCGCCGCCACGGGAGAAACAGCGAAAATCCGGGCGGAGCTACGCGACCGAAGACACCCCGAGCTCCCGTAAACCCTAGAGACGACGACGACGAGCGGAGGAGGGAGGAAATTTCTAGAGCGAGATTGGGATCGGAGAATGGAGCCGGGAGGAGTCTAGCTGGCCTCGCGCCGAGCTGGCGGGGCTTGCCCTCGCCACCCGCCGTGAGGGCGGCCTCGTGCGGGCGGGCGAGCGAGGCTCGACCTCGCCAAATCCGGCGAGGGCGAGCCTCGCCGCTCGGCGCGAGGCCGCCCGCCGGCACCGGCGAGGTGGCCGGTGAGGTCGACCTCGCCGGCCGTCGCCTCTAGCCGGTCGTCGAGCTCGGCGACCGGCTGGAGGAAGAAGATGAGAAGGAAAAATAAAAATAAAAAATAAAATAAAATAAAAAATATTTAAAAATATTTAAAATTATTAAAAATTGTACACGTCGCCGCCGATAGCCACGTCGCCCGGCCGGCAGCTCCAGTCAGCAAAATCCGGCCAAAATTGGCCGGAAAGGACTGAATTGGCACAACGTAAAAGGTTTAAGACTAAATTGGCACCAAAAAGGTTTAGGGACTAAATCGGCACATGCCAAAAGGTTTAAAGACTTTTAAGCACTTTTCCCTATTTACATGATATGTTTCTATAAATATTCTGCGATCCATAAATGTTTAACAAAAAAGTAAAACACACAGCCTTTACAAATCACACGATCGTCACGGATCGGACGGAGGCCCTGAAGTTACAATCGGAAGAAATCTCGAGCCGAATCACTTTTCTCCAGGCCCCAATGGCTCGGGCCAATTCCCAAGAGAGATCGGGCCTAAGTTCTCCGCGAATGAACCTCTATATAATTGCCGTGCGTGGAAAATACCGTAGTTTCGTACGATCCCTGGCGGGTCGAGTAAAATCGCCGCATTGAAACGGTTGAGCGGTCTAATAGAAAACGACGCCTGACCTAATGGCCGTGCTCACGTGCAATCCCGATGCCAATTGGGCTCCCAACACAACCCATTTGTCGCTCTCGTGGGCCTTGAATACCTTTCACTTTCTTTTTCACTCTCCCGGTTGCCTCTTGCTTCAAGCAAAATCGAGCTACGAGCACGCAAGCAGAGGAATGCTTCTCGATAGGGATTAGGGACCATTCCGGGCGTTCGGCATCTTGTGCATTGCCACATCGCCCATCTACGGTATTTGCATGCTCTTTATCTACATGTAAGGTCCATTTATTTGAAGGAAAATTGTTCTAGGAAGTTGCATCCCAACTTTTTCTAGCGTTTTTTTTTTTTTGGTCGGAGAAACTAGTATTATTGGATAAAAGAGTTCCTACATATAAGATTTCAACAAAGGAGAAACAAAGTACCAATCAAAAAAAAAAAAAAAACAAAACAAAACAAAGGAGAAGCAAACGTTCTAATCATAGAGAACCACGGATTTTTGGGCTGGCTTAAGAAGGCCAGTTTTCTCATATGGGCTGTAGATTGAGTGGCTTTGTAGATTGAGTGACTAAAGCCCAGTGTTTCAATATTCTTTCCCTTAATTGAGTTATCCATCCCTTTAAGCTCTTGGGATTTAATATGTCTTTCTAGGTTGCGTTTGTCAATCAAAACAAAATTTATAATAGAATAAAATTTATCTTATTTTACGTTTGATGTTGCTCAAGATATGAATAAAGTCATATATAAAAGGGATATAGACAAGATAAAATGATCACGTGGAAGAGGTGAGATAAAGACAGATATGATTTCTAATATCTATAATAAGAAAGTTTTTTCTCAACTAACAAATTCCTTAAATTAACAAATTAAAATTATATTTCAATATAAATAATATTTGAATTCTAATATAAAAATTCAAAATAACAAAAAAAAAAAATATATTTTTAAATTTAATATTATTTTATTTATAAATTCTATCTTATAATATAAATTCAATATATAAATTACAATTAAATATATTAGGTTTTTAGTATTTTAGGTATATTAGTAGAATTTTTATTTAATAAAATTTTATTAGAGAATGATGGAAGGGGAAGAAAGAAATAAAAAAAAGAAATTAATTAATAAATAGAGGAAAATAAAATAAAAAAATAGACAAGAGTGTCATGAGAGATTTTTCTCATCTCCGTTTGTAAAATTTGTGCTTTATATAGGCGTTTCTACTAAATGTTATATATATAATATCCGACTTTATTATTGTAATTACCAAACAGTGAATAAGATATAGTAAAATTCCCTAGATTTCATATCATATCCAATTCAGTCATATTTTAGTTAGAAATTTAGACGATCAAACGTAACACTAGTATTTGAACGACGAAAAACTAATCGATCAACGGAAAACAATTCTCATGGACTAGAACGAGTTTAGATTGGAGGAGACTTCCATTTTTGGTAAGAAAGAAATTACTTTCTTTAAACTCCCAAATAAATGAAAACCAACTGTTTTCCTTAAAAAAATATTTTCTTTTTTCATGAAAATTTTAGTAAAACAAATTCATCATCTCCATCTACCTATAAGTTTATTTTTATTTTTATTTTTATTTTATTTTTATTTTTTTTTTTTACTTTTTGACATTATACCTAATGAGTCTTATCATATTTGAATTTTGGACCATCGAATGAAACAACAAAAAAGAAATTTAAATCCAAAATGAGTCATTTTTACACTATGCTTGTTGTGTTGAGATTCGAATATACCATCTTAAACTCTACTTATCAAATTAATTATTGAATATAAAAAGACTCATAATGTGTATCAAATAGGTTTGATTTGCCCTATTTGTGGATTCTTCCGAATTTCTTCCTCCTGACCCCTCAAGCACGTTTTGAATTATTTTGGAAATCGCTTTCGATTTTCTTAATTTAAAATCATAGAAATGAAAATGGTCTTTTGGGCGCTCTCATTCCCAAAAGAAAATTCTATTTTTTTATGATTCTGATGGAATAAATATATCTTTTCGTGTAAATTCGGACAACCATGTTTTCAAGAAAATAAAATGTAAATAAATAAATAAATAAATAAAACCTTTATTCAAATGTTATAAATGTCTCTGACTTGTGGCAAACGATTTATTTTTCGTTGCAGCGTGGAAACCGGTCCAAATAAAGCCACCGATCAAACTGAAAGTGATAGAAAATAATTATTTAACCAACATCCTCGGAAATTATTCGTTGATTGCAATCGGCTGTGAGTTCGGTATCCCTATCTCTTAGATTACCATAAGCTTTTTTTTTTTTTGGCTGTTAAGGTACAATCGTCTTAGGTATAATTCAGCTATCATTCCCTCCGAACATATATACTCTGCCGGTCACTTTTTAATTTTCCCGTTAGAGGATCTACGGCGACTGCCACGTGACTTGGAAGTCTGAATTTTCCTCTCCTCTCTTGAGGAAAAACTGATGTCCAAAATCACATGCAGATCGGCACAGTCGAATCTCGCCATCAGTTATGTATCTTTTTTTTGACATAATAACAGGTTTGGAGGATGATTTTGGGTTCGAAATCAGGTCGAGATATTCAATTCAAGCTCACTCATCGATTAGGTCTATTTCTAAGGTCACCTTGATGGGTTTAGTCTATGACTTGATGGGCCTAAGTAGGCCCGTCCGCCCTTGTTGGGCCTAAGAACCCGGCCCGCATGTTAATAACCCATGAATGAAGGGTTGAGATATGAAATGATGCGTTGAGGGTTGAGGGGTTGCGTCATTTGGAGAAGACGCTTTGAGGGAAAGAAACAAAAAGGGGAATATAACTTTGGTGTACGTACGTTAGAAGTTCTCTCCCCCTCCCAAAAGGAATGTAAAACAACAGTACCTAGAGATAGAGTTTTCTCCCCATAATAGCGACAGTACGCTTCTTGATAGAACATGATCAGAATTATTCCTCGAAGTTTAACATTGGTGTTTAATTTGTGGAAAATAAGGTACGTTCGATTTCGTGACGTGCTTTTCGATTGATGATACATGTGTTTCCTCATTCGTTTTAGGGATTCAATTGAGTATCGGATCCGTTTTAGGGAATCCGTTATTGCCGACATCACCTTATGCTAATGTTAGCGTTAGAGCTCTAGAGAATCATTAACTCCAAGTATACTGACCAACTACTTCAGAGGAGTCAACAGAGACATTACAGAGGAACGAAAAGGAAAGAGAAAAAAAGGAAAGGTTTCATCTTTCATTATCTTCTTCCGTGAGAAAACAAGAACTTCTTGTCCTCTCCCGTTTGGGGAGGGAACAGCAGAGACCGACAGAGGGGACAGGTCACTCGACTGTGGTCCACCCAGCGATCCAAGCACTCTCTGTGGAACGCGTGGGAGCAGTTGCGCAGCTCTCGGACCTCGTCCCTCTCCTCAATGCTGCTCAAGCACACTGCACACCCTCCTTCGTTGCTCCCTCCTTCGCGAGCTCCACGTACATGCCCGTGTCTTTCCAGGAATCTTGCGTACTGGACGACCGGGACTTGGGTCTTGATCATGGCCATCAGGGCTCGGACCGGGACTTGGACGAGCGACGGCGATAGGCCGTCCGTGATGAGTATGGGGCTGGGGATTTCTTCTCCTTCTTCTTCGTCTTCTTCTTGATCGTGTGGTTTGACCAGACCCAGTTGAGCGAGCGCTGAGATGAACATCAGCTTGAGCAGGCACAGGACGTCCATGGCGGCTCCACGAAACTCCAAAACAGTGAGAGAGAGAGAGAGACGTGAATGGAGAGGAGCAAAGAGCTGCAAGATCTTAAACGGGGTGCTTGAGCTTCTAGATGCATTTCGAAAAGAACATGATAGTTTATATGTTAATATGGCTGACACGTGAGACATATCATGATCACCCTTATTACATGGTGTTAACTTTTTCTTCTGTACGAGTTTCGTTATTTTATTTTTTTTGGTCGGTACAAGTTTCGTTAATTAGCGGAGGAAAATGTTGAAAAGAGTGCCATCATCAAATGTGAAAGATGCTTATTATATATTATTAAATGTGGTTTGAAAGTTCAAGTTTATATTAAATGAAGGGGCGACTATATTAAAATGTGTAACTCCATCATTCAAAGTGTCCTAGAAAAATATAATTTACTAATTCAGTTAACTTAACCAGTTGGCAAGACTCAACTTATTAATTTATCGAATCTGCATACGTTATTCATTTAAAAAAAAATCATACACATTTGTATTAATTTACAAAACCCTTATTGTAATAATCTAACTTATTCCACGTGGGTCAAGCCTCCAAAAAGAGTACTCCAAATAACTAAACAAAATGGTGATCATTGAGAAGTTGGTGTTAACTTATAAATTACTCAACATGACTTCTCACAATCGATATGAAACCTAGGATGTTGCAAATCTTGTTTTTGTAGAACTAATGCCCCAATGATAATACCCTATTCAATGTGGGGTCAATCCTTTCCTACTCCCCTTCTAGAAGATTGTTGAGAGTTATACTTTGTTCGAGCCCTCTTGCCTTGACTATCTCTCTTCGCCCCTATTGGATTGAGCATGGACCTAGCCCATCCATGGCTTATGAAATCAATAGGGCCTCATATAGGGTTATCCCATTTAAAGAAACAACGCCCGTCCTTGAGATTGTTGGTCATATATGTTATCAAAATCCCCTATTTAAAGAAACAACGCCCGTCCTTCTTACATTGTTGGTCATATATGTTAGGGAAATTTGATTGCGAATGAAGATAGAGAAGTAATAATAGATCATTGATACTTTAATGCGTGATAACAACTACTATCCTTAAGATATTATTTGCTTCCTATTGTTGCTAGCGGGTTTAAAACAAACATACTCCAAGATATATATCAAAGTTGTAGAGAATTGAGTTCAGCATTTACTCAATTTTCTCTCTTAGAATTTCATATGAAATATGTTAAAGTTGCATATATAAAAAGCGAAGAAGAGAAGTTATGAAGTAATAGCATTTACGAACAATTTTGATTATTATAAATAATATGTTAATTAATCTCTATTCACAGACAATTAATTAACACATCTCTTAGGAATAGGTATTTTATCCCCAACTATTACCACTCGTTTTTTCAAAAATAACTTTTTTTCATAACTATCGCTAACCTCCTTTTAAGATGAAGAGTTATTTCATTTCATAACCAAGAGTCACGTCTTCTTTGATTAAGAGTCATTTATTCTCTTAATCATGAGACACATCTTTTATGATAACAAATTGTTTCAATGGTATATTGTCTACGTTACCTCCATCATGTCCGGATATGGGGAATTACATTGTATGTGGCTCGACAAAGCAGGGATCACGTAACTGTTAAAGATGCTTTTGAGCAAATTGCAGTTAAGGTCCTCAGAGGAATACGAAGCTTTCTTTAATTAGTGTTTAATGAAAGACTTTTGTACTGAGGACCGTCGTTAATGCAGGATGACAGGTGATCCTCACGATCGTCTATGCCCTTAAACTAAAGAATCGGCTTTACACGTGCTTAGAGATTTGCGCATATGCTATGACCAGATGGTCCAACATGGTCCCTGGTACTAGAAGGTGTGCTAAATCTCTAACACAATCGCTCTCAGGAAATTTCACTGTGGTCGGTGATTGTTTAAGGTAGGTAGCCGTTCCCTGTGACAATAAAGAAATGAGAGTAATTTCCCAGCTAATGTCGGAGCTTCGAGCTTTCCGATAGTCACGTGAGTGTACAGACGATGTTAGTTGAGATGTGGGTTTCAGTCAAATCGTGGAGGCAACATGTTTTTTGTCGGATGAAGTCCTCCCGCTGTTGAACACGTGAAGCTTGACACCGATGAGGCCTCTAACGGCAACTCGGGCTTGGCAGCTGGTGGTGGACCCATTCGCGACGAAAGTTGGGAACTGGCTAGGTGGATTCCGACCGTGAGGTTCTGCTCTGCGCTGCATGCATGATTTGAATTAGGGATTTAATTTGAGCCTCAAATTGCCTATTTTCATTAGGGTTTGACAAAAAGAGAGTTGGAAATTGATTCTCCAGGGGATTTTGTCTTCAATTCAATCAGGACATATCAGCATTAGTATTGTGGATTAATCTATTGGGGGCGAACTTGTGAAATTTTGGACAACTATCCGACAATTCAGATAGCTTATGTGCCTACGGAGGGCAAACAAATGTGCTGATTTTTCTGGGAAATTTTGCTTAAGATTTAGGGAGAGTCGAGAGTTCGGTTTCTGCCCACCGAAACAATTGGTACCTCTTCTTTTAGGGGATCAAGTTTGATTCCTTTGGACATCGTACAGTTATGATTTAATAAATTAAGTTGAAACTTCCTTTTTATAAAAAAGAAAATGAATCAACGTCATCATCAATATTAATTAATGTCGCTAGCAATACTCCTCCAATTGAATGTGCGACTTAATCTATTCATGCTCCCTCTACTATCCTGAAAACTTGTCAAGAGCTGTACCTTTTCCAAACCCACTTACTCTGCCGATCACCCACGCCCTTGTTGGATCGGGTATGGGCATAGATCATCTACGAACCACATCATATGTTGGAGGGGTTTCTGCCTTAACAATATATATAACGACTCAACCTATTTCACGTGAGTCAAGACCTTAATAGGAGTACTATGAGCAATCATACAAGGTAATAATCATTTAGAAGTAGATGTTGATTTATGAATCACTCAACAGAGTCTCTTCCTAAATATCTATTCAACGGCAAAAGTTTAAGTAATGATAACTCTCATGCAATTGGTTTTTATGTATGATATATATATATCGGTATATGGTTAGTGATGGGGCAAATGTTTGATTATTTGAATTGGGTTAGCTAGAAGCTAAGACTAAAATGAGTAGAAAACTTAGCATGGGCAATGATCTTGATCACGTTGAAAATTGATTTTGAAAGACAATCGAAATTAATCATTTTCTACTCAAAAGGTCATTACAATAGCGTGTGCGCAAGTTTTTTTTTTTATTTATTCGATAATCCTCCTAGCCATAAAATTAAACGTTCTTCTCCAATTCATATTGAAATGTGAAAATTGCAGAGCTCACCGATGCTCTTTGGAGACTGTAATTAAGTTCATCATTGAAAAAAAAATCAAAGTTTGGATATGTTCTTGACATCAAGCCTTGCCGGTGGTCAAATCTTGCCATTACTTTTGACAAAATCACTTGATGTTAATGTTAGAGCTCTGGGGAACCATTAATTCAATGCGCATTGACATTCGTCAGGCTACTTGAAAGTCGTCGTTCTTTTTCTTTTCTTGGTTTCTTGGGTATACTGACAATAGTCGAATGCCTAGATAAATGGAGAAAGAATAGAGAAAATCCGGGGGAAGGAAAAAGAAAAGAAAAGAAAAGGCCTCAATTTTCATTATCTTTTCCCTCAGAAAACAAGGACATCTTGTTCTCTCCCGCTTGGAAGGGAACAGCAGAGACCGACAGAGTGGACAGGTCGCTTGATTGTAGTCCACCCAATGATCCAAGCACTCCCTGTGGAACGCGTGGGAGCAGTTGCTCCGCTCTCTGACCTCGTCCCTCTCCTCGATGCTGCTCAAGCACACCGCGCACCCTCCATCGTTGCTCGCTCCTTTGCCAACCCCGAGTCCATGTCTTTCCAGGAACCTTACGTACTCGACGACGGGGACTTGGCTCTTGATCATGGCCCTCAAGGCTTGGACCGGGATTTGGACGAGCGACGGCAACGAGCCGTCCATGATGAGTACAGGGCTGAGGATTTCTTCTTCTTCTTGTTCTTCTCGATCATGTGATTTGCCCATACCCAGTTCAGGGGAAAAGTACCAAAAAAGTCTTAAATCTATTGTATTGGTACCAATTCAGTCATAAACTTTTCAATTGAACCAATTTAGTCATAAACATTTTATTATTGGTACCAATTCAGTCCATCCGGCCAATTTTGGCCGGCCGATGCTGACGTGGACGTCGGCCGGTGGCCGGATGCTGACGTGGCAATTTTTATGATTTTTTAATTATTTTTTCGAAATTTTTATTAAATTTTTTTTCTTTTTTTTTTTTTTTTTTTTTTTTTGTCTTCTTCCTTTTGTTGGCTGGCGAGGGTCGCGACCCTCGCCCGGCCTCTCCTAGGTTGCACGGCGAGGCCTCGCCCAGATCGACCGCCGGCAAGGCAGCTTCGCCCGGATCTGGGCGAGGCCAGCCTCACCCGCGCGGCCCTAGGCGAGGCCGAGCGGCCCTCACCAGCCACCAATGAGGCTCGCAGCCCTCACTTGGCCTTGTCTAGGGCTGCGGGCGAGGCGGCTTAGCCCAGATCTAGGCAAGGCTAGCCTCGGTCGTGACCCTCACCGGCAGCTGGCGAGGGCTGCTCGGCCTCACCCAGGGCCGCGGTCGAGGCTGGCCTCGCCCAGATCCGGGCGAAGCCTCCGCACTAGCGGCCTTGGGAGAGGCCGGGTGAGGGCCGCGACCCTCGCCGGCGGGCGAGCGAGGGCTTCGCGGCCCTCGCCTAGTGGCCGGCGAGCCTCACCGCTAGGAAGAAGACAGAAAAAAAAATAAAAGAAAAAAGAAAAAAAATTATAAAAAATAATTAAAAAATCATAAAAAATTTCACGTCAGCATCCGGCCGACCTCCATGTCAACATCGGCTGGCCAAACTTGGCCGGATGTACCGAATTAGTACAAATAGTAAAGGTTTAGGATTGAATTGGTTCAATTGAAAAGTTTATGATTGACACCGTGAGTACCGTCTGCAATAGGTTTAGACCGAATTGGTACTTTTCCCCCAATTCAGCAAGAGCTGCGATGAGCATGAGCTTGAGCCGGCACAGGACGTCCATGGCAGCTCCACGAAACTCCATAACAAAGGTGAGAGAGAGAGAGACGTGCAAGAATGAAGAGGAACAAAGAGCTGCGAAATCCCTCACCGGCGGTGGCGCGGGGCTCGGCCTCACCCGGGGCCGCGGTCGAGGCCGGCTCGCCCGGATCCGGGCGAAGCCTCCGCACCAATGGCGGCCTTGGGAGAGGCCGGGCGAGGGCCGCGACCCTTGCCGGCGGCGGCGGCGAGGGCTTCGCGGCCCTCGCCCTGGCCGGCGAGCCTCACCGCTAGGAAGAAGACAAAAAAAAAAAAAAAAGAAAAAAAAAAAAAATTAATAAAAAAAATTAAAAAATCATAAAAATTTTCACGCATCCGGCATCGGCCGACCTCCACGTCAACATCGGCTGGCCAAAATTGGCCGGATGTACCGAATTAGTACCAATAGTAAAAGGTTTAGGATTGAATTGGTTCAATTGAAAAGTTTATGATTGAATTGGTATGTCTGATAGGTTTAGGACTGAATTGGTACTTTTCCCCCCCCAATTCAGCAAGAGCTGCGATGAGCATGAGCTTGAGCCGGCACGGGGCGTCCATGGCAGCTCCACGAAACTCCATAACAGTGAGAGAGAGAGAGAGAGACGTGCAAGAATGAAGAGGAACAAAGAGCTGCGAAATCCCTCACCGGCAGCTGGCGAGGGCTGCTGGGCCTCACCTAGGGCCGCGGTCGAGGCTGGCCTCGCCCAGATCCGGGCGAAGCCTCCGCACCAGCGGCCTTGGGAGAGGCCGGGTGAGGGCCGCGACCCTCGCCAGCGGCAGGCGAGGGCTTCGCGGCCCTCGCCCAGTGGCCGGCGAGCCTCACCGCTAGGAAGACAGAAAAAAAAAAAAAAAAAAAAAAAAAAAAGAAAAAAATTAATAAAAAAAATTAAAAAATCATAAAAATTTTCACGTCAGCATCCGGCCGACCTCCACGTCAACATCGGCTGGCCAAAATTGGCCGGATGTACTGAATTAGTACCAATAGTAAAAGGTTTAGGATTGAATTGGTTCAATTGAAAAGTTTATGATTGAATTGGTATCAATGCAATAGGTTTAGGACTGAATTGGTACTTTTCCCCCCAATTCAGCAAGAGCTGCGATGAGCATGAGCTTGAGCCGGCACAGGACGTCCATGGCAGCTCCACGAAACTCCATAATAGTGAGAGAGAGAGAGAGACGTGCAAGAATGAAGAGGAACAAAGAGCTGCGAAATCCTTTAAAGGGGCGCTTCAGCTTCTAGAAGCATTTCCAAAAGAACAGGATAGTTTGTATGTTTAATTCAACCGACACGCGAAAGATATCTCAATGACTCTTACATGGTGCATTTAACTTTTTCTTCTATCCAAGTCCCATTAATTAGCGGAGGAAAATGTGGAAAAAGAGTGCCATCTAGATACTTGTTATATCATAATAATTGTGTTTTGAAAGTTCAAAATATATTGCTTGAAGTAAGCGACTTCATTAAAATGAGTGACTCCATCGTTTTCAAAGAGTCTCAGAAAATATTAATTACTCTTTTGGTTGACTTAACTAGTTAGCAAGACTCGACTCGTTAGTTTATTGAATCAACATATCTTTTTCTTTAAAAAAAAAAAAATCATATATATCATTGTTGTAATGATCTAATTAATTTCACGGGTCAAGCTTGTCTGAATAACTACACAAGATGGTAATTATTTAGGAATAGGTTAACTTATAAATCACTTAAAATGGCTTTTCAAAACTTAAGATGTCACAAATCTTATATTGTAGAACTAACATCCTCATCAAAGTGAGACCATATCTGTTGTGATCTTCTCCCATTCAACATGTGTCCCAATTCTCTCCCACCATTACCCTTCTGCCATCCTAGAAGATTGTCGAGAATCATAGTTTGTCCAAGCTCTCTTGCCTCAACAATCACTCATCATTCTCATTGGATCGAGCATGGACCTAGCCCATTCACGACTTATGAATTGATCAGCATGGCCTCCCCAACCAATATGAAACTTAGCATGTCATAAGCTCCCCCAGTTTAAAGAAACAACGTCCGTCCTTCTTACATTGTTGGTCGGATATTGTACTGTTAAAGATGCTTTGGAGAAAATGAAAGTGAAGGTCCTCAGAGAATGCGAAGCTTTCTTTGTGGTTAGTGGCTAATGAAAGACTACTTAGTACTGAGGATCTTAGTAAACGCAGGATAACAGGTGATCCACATTGATTCGGCTTTACATGTGCTTAGAGATTTGTGCATATGCAATGACCAGATGGTCCAACATGGTCCCTGCTGCTAGAAGGTGTGCTAAATCTTTAACACAATCACTCTCGGGAAGTTGCGATTTGGCCGGCAATTCTTCGGGGGTAGGTAGCCGTTTCCTTTGACAATGGAGAAATGAGAGTACTTTTCCAGCCAATGTCGAAGCTCCGAGCTTTCCGATTGTTATGATCGTACAGGCGAGGTTAGTTGAGACGTAGGCTTCTGTTGATTT
The DNA here is from genome assembly GCA_014182575.1 of Eucalyptus decipiens. Taxonomy (NCBI): domain Eukaryota; kingdom Viridiplantae; phylum Streptophyta; class Magnoliopsida; order Myrtales; family Myrtaceae; genus Eucalyptus; species Eucalyptus decipiens. Next base: position 11,962,461 of record CM024613.1, on the reverse strand, counting down.
GTGGAAGCAAAGATGTTTTTGTCGGATGGAGTCCTCCCGCCATTACACCACGTGAAGCTCAACATCGACGAGGCCTCTAAAAGCAACCCGGGCTTGGCAACTGGAGGTGGACTCATTCGCGACAAAAGTTGGGAACTGGCTAGGTGTATTCGGATCGCGGAGTTCTGCTCTGCGCTACATGCATGATTAGAATTAGGGAGTTTATTTGAGCATCAAATTGGCTATTTCATTAGGCTTTGATGATACAAAAAAAAAAAACAAAAGTTGGAAATTGATTCTCCACTGTTTTTGTCTTCAATTCAACCAGGACATATCAGCAATAGTATTGTGGGGTTATCTGTTGGGGGAAACTCGTCAAATTCTGGACAACTATCCGACAATTTAGATAGCTTATGTGCTCAGGGAGGGCAACAAATGTGCTGATTTTTTGGCAAATTTTGCTTAAGATTTAGAGAGAGTCGGGAAATTTGTTTATGCCCAGCAAAACAATCGGTACTTACTTCAGCCTGGCCCTTCAGTGCCGTCCGGGCACGGAGGGCCCATGGTGGAGTCCTCAGTTATAAAAAAAAAACAAAAAAAACAATCGGTACCTCTTCTTTAGGGACCAAATTTGACTCTTTTGTACATTGAAAAGTTATGATTTAGTAAATTAGATTGAAACTTCCTTCTTATTATTAAAAGAAAAGAACCGACATCCCCATCAATATTGATCCGTTTTACCAACAATATTCCTCCTATTCAATGTGTAGCTCAATTTATTCATGCTCCCTCCCTAGAAACTTGTCAAGAACCGTACCTTTTCCGAACCCTCTTACTCCGCCAATCACTCCTACCCCTGTTGGATCCAATATAGGCATATTTTATCTACAAACCACATCATATACCGGAGGGTCTCTGCCTTAACACTATATCTAATGATCTAACATGTTTCACATGAGTCAAGACCTTAATAGGAGCACTTTGAGCAACTATACAATGTAATGACCATTTGAGAGTGAACATTAACTTATGAATCACTTAACGGAGTCTCTCCCTGAATATGTGTTAACTGTTAAACGAGTGAAGTTTTAAGTGATGACAACTTGCACATATTATATATATGCGTGCATGTGCGCGTGCACGCCGGTATATGGTTAGTGATAAGACAAATGTATGATTATTCGAATTAGATTAGTCAGAAGCTAAGATTAAACCAAATATAAAACTTAGCATGGGCAATGGTGTTGATCCCGTTGAAATTGATATCGAGAGAGACAATTGGAAAGCAATCATTTTCTACTCAAAAGGACATTAAAATAGAGTGCGCATGAGTTTTATTTTATTCGAGAATCCTCCTAGCCATAAAATCAAATGTTCTTCTCCAATTCATATTGAAATGAGAAAATCGGAGGGCTCGCCGATCAATTCATCAATTTTTTCTCGTTGCCCGTGCTCTTTGGAGACTGTAATTAAGTTCATCATTGTTGAAAATCAAACTTTGGATATGTTCTTGACCCTAATTTATTGGTGATATTAACTCTAATTTTTTGAAAATCCATCTCCATACGTCTGACACTGTCTTCCTTCTGAACCTAACCCCATCTCGCCCTTAAAATCCAGCGCTACCAACCTCTCGACTCCAGAGCCAAACTGGACAAATTCATACACGTCGGTGTCGGGGAAGTCGCATGAATTTATGGCGGTGAACTCAGTTCCTTCTGCTCTTCTCAGTTTTCATGGCAGTCGATCGATCGATGTCTCCATCTGTCCCCGCAGGTCGTGCGACTTTACTGCCTAGAGAACCGTGGCGATTGGCGAAGCGACCAAGATCGAGCGGCAGCAACGTTGAAACGACGCACGATGGAGCATTAATACCGGAATTTGCGGTTCTTTAGTTCGGCGATTCCCGACGCAACTTCAGCCACAGCTTTGTAATAGTCCATGTGGGGCATGCTGATCTTGACGGCTCGGTTTGTCCTTAGCGAGAGAAACTGGACGGACGCAACAGAGGGAGGGAGGGACTAGGGAGGGAGGGAGATTCTTGTTCTTTGGTGGCTCGGTTTCTAGAAAGGTCATTTGACTCTCGTTTCCCTCCCCATGTTACGAACGTGCAACCGCATCGCTGTCCGAGGCAAGTTCCCAGTTCCATAAAAGCCTCCCGGATGATCAAGTATATAGCAATCGATGACTTAGCCGACCACAAGTTGTTCATCACAAAGGAAGTTCATGGATGATGGTCTGGATCTTGTGGGAATCCGGTGCGCGCATAGTTTGCGCTGCGATGATCCTTACCGTGTGCTGCCGATGCAGAAACGATGGAAAGTCTAGGAACATGCCTTCCAGGCTCAGCTGGACCTTGTGCCATGGCAGGGACAGGATCAAATAATCCTGGTCAACCGCTGTGGCCTTTCCATCAGATCATTACTGCTGTTGCGCATCCTCTTTGGAAACTTCAATTCTAGTCGGTAATTGATGAGAACCAAACTTCCCGTGACCTACTACGTAGTCACCACAACATGCAACTAAATTCCTTTCGAAAGAACGCACTAGCCCCTATATTCAACGATGTTGACGGCAATCTTTTTCCATAAGCCGGAAAAAATAAAAGCTCGAATTGGACTAGCTAGAGATATGTCTCGATTTAATTGCGATCACGAGTTCGACTCTCACTTGGTTTAGTAAGTTGACCTCTTGGTATAGTTTTTTTCCGGTTTGGTCCGAGAATTTATTATGTTCGGACAGACTACTCTTCTAAAATTAAGAACCAGAGACTCATTCGGAAGACGAGAATATTGTGCAGGAGGATTGGAAAAACAAAAGGGAGAGGCGCGAAATGGACGAGAATGGTTTACATATTCGATTCCATTACCGACTTATGTCGGTTTCCTATTCCTTTAACATCATATGTCCATGATATTTATCTTTCGGAGCTGCCAGCTCCAAAAGTACAGGATCACCTCCTTCTATGTGCCACCGGCGATCATATCCAGCCGACAAAACCAGGGTCGAGCTGTTCGACTCAAGCTCGCTCATCGACCAGGTCGAACTCTAAGGCCACGCTACATGGAGATCCATTAATTCAAAGTATATTGACCTTCTTGAGACCATAGTTCAAAATCGCCGTTTTTCCCTTTCTTTCTTTTTTTCCTTTTCTTGGGTAAGCCGAAAATAGCCAAATGCGTAGATAATTGACCACAGATATGGTGGAACGAAAAAGAAAGAAAAGAGAAGAAAAGAGCCCATGTTTCATTTATCTTCTTCCCCTTGAAAACAAGGACTTCTTGCCCGTTCGGAAGGGAACAGCAGACACCGACAGAGGGGACAAGTCACTCGATTGTGGTCCACCCAGCGATCCAAGCACTCCCTGTGGAACGCGTGGGAGCAGTTGCTCAGCTCCCTCACCTCGTCCCTCTCCTCAATGCTGCTCAAGCACACCGCGCACCCTCCATCGTAGCCCTCTCCTTCGCCCCCTCCACGTCTCTCCAGGAACCTCACGTACTCGACGACGGGGACTTGGCTCTTGATCATGGCCATCAGGGTTCGGACCGGGACTTGGACGAGCGACAGCGACGAGCCGTCCATGATCAGTATGGGGCTGGGGATCTCTTCTCCTTCTGCTTCTTCTTCTGCTTCTTCCTCTCGACCATGCGTTCGGAGCAGACCCAGAAGGGCGAGGGCTGTGATGAGCACGAGCTTGAGTTGGCACAGGACGTCCATGGCGGCTCCACGAAACTCCATAACAGTTAGAGAGAGAGAGAGAGAGAGAGAGAGAGGGTAATGTGAAAGGATGAAGAGGAGCGAATAGCTACGAACCCACCCTAATACTTAAAAGCGGTGTTTCGGCATCTAGAAGCTTTTCGAGAAGAAAAATAGTAGTTTATATGTTTCTTTAACCGAAACGTTGACACCTGGCGATAAAGATAATTTAAGGTTTATGCCCAAAAAAATTTAACGATTGTATATATATATTGGTAGAAAACACTTGTATATTTATACCACATTTAATCCAAATTAATTTTTAAATTACAAAAGAAATTTAAATTAATACACCATATGTTAAATTTATCACAAACTAATTTATATACCACAAAAAATCGCAAATTGGTAAAACCAATTAGTGGGTTCATGTGGCAAGGGCATACGAGTTGTGAATTTTTTATGATACGAAAGTTATTTTTAAGTAAATTTGTCATAAGTATACCAATTTATATATTCAATAATATTAATTTAAGAATTTATAATTTGTTTACATGGGCATCCAACTATTTGTTTAGCCTTAGCTGTCTTGGGACATTTGCTAAGCCTTATTATATAGATATATATAGATATATATATATATATCTTAGAAATTTAAACCTTATCATTAAGATAAATGATTTTTATAAAAAGCGTAATTTTTTCTTCTTGAAAGTGATTTGAAAAGTGTTATTTTCTCTCTTAGTTAATTTAACAAGAACGGTTGAATAATTGATTTTGCACACCTTATTGTTAAAAAATCAAATATATTAATATTAATCTATACAATCTTTAATCTAACAATCCAGTCCATCCCACAAAAGTTAAGTAAAAAAAAAAACGAAGTACTCAAAAAGGCTACATGAAATGAGTGCCTGTTTGGAAAAGCTACACAAGATAATCACCTTTTAGAGATTGGTAATAATTTACGAATCACTCAACATGATTTCTCTCAATTGCCGTGGGACTAGAATGTCAAACTTTGGAATAATGTAATCCTACTTTGGGTAAATTGAGCAGCCCAATCTAGATCTTAATCATTCTATTTTTTTCACTATCTCAATTCTAAAAATCAATTGTTGACACCTAATATTTCAGAAAATAATAAATAAAATAAAAATTCGGTTTTGGAAATATATCTTCATTTCAAAATTCAAAAATTCAGTTTTTATTTGATTTTGGAGCTTTTTTATTGTTGAAGTCGTTGAGTGAATATCTCCTTGCAAAAACAAGTTCGAGCGCTTTCATTATAAAATGCGAGACTTCATAATCGAGTTCGGGGGAAAAAATCGAAAAAATTCAGAGCAAAAATTCTGTCGTTTAGCTTCCTTTCGTAAAAAAAGGGTGAAACACAGAGAGCAGAGAGAGAGATGACGTGAGGCAGAGAAAAGGTGAGAGTGGGAGAGGTTTCGGCGGCGAGAGAGCGAGAGAAACAGGTGAGAGAGAGTGTCAGGTGAGAGAAAAAGTAAAAAGGAAGAAGAAAAAGCAAAGCAAAAGATGGACCACTGTTCATCTTCCTCGTGAGCTCCCCTTCGGTGTCCCTGCAACCCGCCGATCCTGTACTGCTGCCAGCTGCCGCGCCACCGGTCATCGTCCGTGAAGCCTGACACCGGAGCCATTCCCCTAGCCCGACGATCCGCCGTCGCGACACCTCTGCCCGAGATCCACCCGTGACCTTTACGCGCTTGCCGTCACCTCAGCACCAACGCCCGGCGTCTGCAACTCAGTCGACACCGCAGCAATACGTTGCTGCCGCGCCTCAGCTTCTACAGCCCGTACCTCTACAGCCACGAGCAGATCGCCGTCGCTCAGCAACACCGACGCCGCTGCCCTCCGACGCTTGACGCCCCTGCTCCGCCTCTGCCCAACGATCGCACCAGTAGCCCGCGCTGCTCCGCCTCCGCCGGGTGTCCGACGCCCCTGCATCACCTCCGTCCGCGACCGCCCGGTGTCCGACGCCTCCTCCTCCGTGCGACGATTCTGCAGCCGCTCTGTGCCCGCTGCTGTGGCACCACCACCTGCTGCCTCCCCTGTTTCGCTGCTGGTCTGGTTGAGTTCCGCTCTTGCCGGAGCTCCGACGACCACCCCAGCTCCGGTCACCAGGACCCATCACCCTTGGCGAGCCACCATCGCAGTTCAGCCATTACTGCTTCCTCGCCATTTCTTCAAGTCCACCGTGAGTTGGACTAGGTAAATTTTTAGGTATTTGGTTTCATAGTTTTTTTATTTACTTATTATATATTCTAACTTGATTTGTTTTGATCATTAGGAAATTTGTCATATTAAGTTATGATAATAAAAAATATTGACCGCGAGACGTCGGGTTAGATTTTTGATTATTTCGACTTTTATGGCAAAATTCATGAATCACTTTGCATCATTGATTCATATTAAAATCTTTATTGATTTACATTGATGGATTTTTATTTTGACGTGTTATTATTTATTTGCTCATCATATATCATGCATCATATTAGGTATTTAGGTCTATACACATTTCACATTTGATCACATTTGAAACAACACATTTTAGTTTTTTTAAGATTCATGTAGAATTAGGATGATTTTCCTTTAATAAAACCAAAACACAAAAAAATGTTATTTAGGTTATATAGATTTCATAATGTGCGCATCACATGTTGCGTTTTAGTAGTGGGTCATAGGTTAATGCTTTAATATTCTCGTTGTATAATTTTTAATATTTAAAAAAAAAGCCGAAAATTAGTATTGCATCATTATCTTTTGAAGTCATTTAAAAAAGAAAACACAAGAAGGTCATTTACTTGGTTAGTTAATAAATTAGTTTATAATTAATTTCATTTCATGTCATCATTATTAGTGTAGGTTACATATGTGCAATAAAAAATCATAAAAAAAATCATAAAAAGAACATGCATATAGAATTATCACGTCATTCATCCTATATCATGAAACATATGCATATTTAGGATTTATATAAATTAGATTGCATACATATAGTGATAAGTTTAAGTCATACCATATGAATTGCATCTCGCATGTCATTAAAATAAATTCATGTATATTAAGTTAGATTAAGATTGCATAATAATAAAAATTAGGTGTCATGTCATTTAAAAATCATGTTTAGGGTATGCATTTTTATTAGCATTTTTTACTGAATGTTATTTTTATTGATTGAGCACCCACATGACTACCATTTGCATGTTAGTAGCTTAGGTTTAAATTAATCAACATTGCCTGCAAAATATTTTCAAAATAAAAGGTACCGAAAGGGTGTTAGATTAATTTAGCGTAAGTAATGGACCTATTGAATATCTGGTTCGCAATAATAAAGTATTCTCCCATACTTTACTTGGGTTTCTAACCAGCCATAATTGGTTAGTGGCGGCTCCAAATTGAAATTGTATGTTTAAATGAATAAATTTCTATCAAGTCGCGATTGGTAGGACTTGGGAGGGTCCGTGCCAAGTCTTCGGATTTAGTAATCCATTAGCCTCCTTTCGAATAATTCACATTCAAAAAAAATTCGGGAAGGTCGCGACATCAATGATTAGATGTCATGACATTATCTTCATTCTAGAGTAGCCCCATCTCACCCTCACAATTCAACCGGTGTCCTCTCGACAATAAGTTGAAAGAGGAGGCCAATCGGGCCTTTCGGACAGATTTGCACACGTTGGTGTCGGGATAGCCCCATGTAATGTTATGGGGCTCGGCTGAATTCCTTTTCCTCTGTCATTTTCAATGGTAGTTGATTGATTTGTCGATCTATCCCAATGAGTCACATAACCGTGCAACCTAAAGCAGTGTGTGCTTGGTGGAGCAGACGAAACATGTTAAAATTATTAGAATATTTAAATAATAAATCACATCTTAATATAATAGTTTAAATTTTTAAAACGATTGGTAATAGTCCCACATATTCTCAGGCTCCATCAACCTCTCCAATTACTCTTTCATTTAACCTTTTAAAATAGTGCAGTCTACAAATTCTCATAGAAACTATGCGCACACAAGGAAGTTTGGATCCCATAACCGGTTCTAAAGTTCTGCGGAATTGTCAATGTGGGGGCACGTTTGATCTTGATGGCTCGGTTTGTCCTAAACTGGATGTGAGCGAGAGCAAGAGGTTCTTGTTCTTTCTTTGTCAATGTTAGCATTTTCTCATATACATCGTGCTGAGTGGCAGGCGATGCGGTGGCATCTCTAGCAAGGAAATCTCGTTGGATTCTCTCACTTCACTCCCCATGCTACGAGCATGCGGACCCAATCGATCCAAGGATCGAATATAGAAATCGACGGCTTTCACCGACCACGAATTTATGTTGGAGGTTTGTTTGTCAAAATAAGTTAAGTGCGTTTTCGTTATCCCACGTAGGAAAAGTGGGAGGAAGTAGGCTAATTTATAAGTGAGGGGTTTCCTTGTGTACCTCAAGGAATGATTAGGTGGGGCTAGACCCCACCATATCCGCATGCGGGTGCGCGATTTTTTGGCACACTTAGCACTTTAATTAGCACTAATCTCTTTGTTATTTATTTTTATTTTTTATGTTATTAATTTTTTAATCAATTCAAAGGTTGCCTTTTGTTTTGAGAATTTTGGAAATAAATATAAAAAATGAAATTTGAAATTTTATTTATTAAAAAAATTATTATTTCAAATTTTGTTTGTGTTTTTTCAAGACAACCTTTGGAAAAATTAATTATTCGGTTTGCAACTTTTCCCGAAGGGTTGCAATTGTTTGATTTTCGACTTCTTCCGAAGGGTTGTATTTGTTTATCCGAACAATTTTCTAAAGGACATGTTTGTTCATATTTTTTGGAAATTTTCATGAAAAGTTGCATGTAAGACTGTTTTATATATATACTTGTCGTTTTCGGAAGAAAATGTAAGATCATTTTCCGAACTTTCGTTCCGAAAAACTGTAGCCAATTTTTCGATTATTTCCTAGAGAGACCTTGGAGAAATACTAGAATTACTATCTAGTATTCTTAATTGAGACTTTGTTGTATCCTGGATGATTTTTGCCGGTGACCATTAGCAACTTTATGGGGCAAATAAATCTTTAAAGAAAGCGATATCACGCCTCAAAGTTTGACTTGAGTATTTTAAACATCCATCTTCATTGTTCTACCCAATTCGAAGCTTTATTTTCCAAACAGTTTACACTTCAGGATTGTGGAAATATGGCGCACGTTGTGGTTTATCACCGAGACTATGCTGATCAGGAGTCCATAAACATGCCGTCGTCCCCGGTGATCACTTTATTTAAGGAATTGAGATCCGTATAGAATCACCTTTCCTCTCGTTTTCGTCCGGAAAGCTGATGAGCCGTCCGTGATGAGTATGGGGCTGGGGATTTCTTCTTCTTCTTCTACTTCTTCTTGATCGAGTGGTTTGACCAGACCCAATTGAGCGAGAGCTGTGACGAACATGAGCTTGAGCATGCACAAGACGTCCATGGCGACTCCACAAAACTCCTTAACAGTGACAGATAGAGAGAGAGAGAGAGGATGAAGAGGAGCACAGAGCTGCGTACTAGTTAGCAAGACTTGGCTCATTAGTTTATTAAATCTACGTACCTTCTTCATAAAGAAAAAAAATCATATGTAGATAATCTAACTCATTCCACGTAAATCAAGCATCTAAAAGGAGTACTCCAAATAACTGCACAAAACTGTGATAATTTAAGAGTAAGTGTTAACTAATAAATTACTCAATATGACTTTTTGAAACTTAGGATGTCACGAATATTGTTTTTATAGAGCTGACATTCTCGTCAAAATGTGCCCATATCACCTAGTGATATTCCCCCATTCAATATGTGGGTCAATCCTTTCCTACCCCCTCTCCTGCCATTCTAGAAGATTGCCGAGAGCCACGCTTTGTCCAAGCGTTCTTTGGTTAGTGGCTAATGAAAGACCACTTAGTACCGAGGACCATATTAAACGCAGGATAGCAAGTGATCCTCACGGTCGTGTTTATGCCCTTAAACCAATGATTCGGCCTTACACGTGCTTAGAGATCTGCGCAGACGCTATGATGGTCCCTGGTACCAGAAGGTGTGCTAAATCTTCAGCACAATCACTCTCAGAAGTTTCGCTTCAGCCGGTAATTGTTCGGGGGTAAGTAGCTGTTTCCTGTGATAAGGGAGAAATGAGAGTACTCTTCCAGCTAATGTTGGAGCTCCGAGCCTTCCGATGGTTAGTTGATTGTACATGCGACATTAGTCGAGAGATGGTTTGCTGTAAATTCACAAAACCAGGGTGTTTTTGTACAATAATATTATGACCTTTTTCGGTAATTTTCCTGCTTCTCATTATAACATCAAACCCGTGTCACCTTTCTAAATCAGATGAAAATAAGCCCTATTCGATCCGGTAGAACCCTTTCATGGTCCGACGTATCCCAAGTTTTCAAGAGAGGAATGCCAAATCTACCTAGCGATCTTCATAAAAATTCTTTTACTAAGCGACGTGGGTAGTCAAGCAAACACCGGGCGCGGGGCAGTTGGACTCCAAGAACAAAGCGCATGGTGTTTCCTGTCACTCTGCGTGCGTGAATGGCTACGTACTAATTAAGCAACTTAAATGGCCCACAAAGATATATTAAGTAAACATCGCTCAAGAGAGGGAATTGGAAAGTGCTTGAGGGTTAGGTCATGTAAAAGGACAAGAATTCACTTTGCTGATGATGCTAAGCTAGAAGAGACTCGCCATCAGATGGCAATGTCACAGACAACTTTGCTGAAGTGACATGTTATCAACCGTGGTGTTTACAGCTCGTTGTTTTTAGTCAGATTCCTCTTAAGGGCGCGTTTTTTTTTTTTTTTCTAGTAGTAAATGTAGTCGGCAACATTTAATTATAGAATTATTTTGGCGATCCAACTATTTTAGTAACATTAATATAGTTATCTAAAAAATAATGCGCTATTTAATCTTTGCTTGACCACCCTGATTCGTTCGAGTGGATCTATCGCTAATTTAAACATCATGTTATCTCTCATCACTTGATAAATTAATTTCGATGAGATTTCTTGTGGTGCGCGACTATCCTTTTATATTGCGCTGCAGAAGAAGAGCAACAATGGATATAGAGAACTGCATATGTATTCATCAATGGAAGGAGAAGACAAATAAGTGACAAGCAAACACGACCCTTATCTATTAAAAATAAAGATAGCGAATGAGAAGATGGAATGGGACGGTAGGTGGCGTAGATGCTGATTGATGACGGGTAACTAGTTTTTTATGATTGTAATTGCTGGAGAATTGAAAACCAACTTGCTAGAGAGAGAGCCGCCAATGAGAAGAAGAAAATGCAGTTGGCCTTGGTGGTCCTATGCTTGTAGCTTTTGGAATCGGAGCCCTAGTGGGACTGTAACTATCGTCACGCTTTCAACTCTTATTGCCCATCTCTCTCTCTCTCTCTCTCTCTCTCTCTCTCAGCCTACACGGTCCTTGCACTTTGAGCCTTTTGTTCTTTTCATTGCTTTCAGCTCATGGGCGTGTTTAGGGGACTAAAGTCTAAAGAAGATGTACAATTATTCCTTCTCTGCTAGCCAAAAGAAGGCACACCAGCATTAAATGGTCTTAAGAGAAAAGTAAAAGTGAAGCCTTTATTATGCAACTAATCTGGAGAGGACATAGAAGCAAGCCAGCATCTTATCTGCTCCTGAGGGCTCATACAAAGCTAAGCGAACTACAAGGATAAGGAAATTGTACATCCGCACATGCGATGCCTTATTGAGACATAAATAAAAAGGATAAGTCTTTCCTGAGCTTCTTGGGTGATAGCTTAATTAAAATATCTCTTCACTCGGTAAAGAATTGATTTAAAGTGCATAAACAGAAGCCAAGCATTGTTAATGTACCAAGTATATCATCTGAAATTGGCTGATATCCAAGTAACTTTCTCTTATAAAAGAATAGGAAATTTTGAGAAGGCGATGTGATTTAACTGGGTTTTGATTCAGGTACGATATTTTGCAAATAATGCAAGACATCCGAAAACTTTTATTCAAATCTCTATAGTTACAAAACATAGTGCACCATCTCAATGGAGCTCAGACCCGGTTTCACTTGCTTACTTAAACGCCCACATAAAATTTGTGATATTACTTAACCTAACACTGTTAATGTTACTGCGTGCATGAATCTGGAGGGATTCCTCCCGTAAGGAGGGCATTGCAAAGAAAAGAGGAATTCGCTAGCTATGCTTCTAACTCGTTGGCCTTTGAAATTTCGGGAAAAATAAAAATAAAAAATGCTACATGATAATGGAGTTAATGGCCTTTTGCTGGGAAATTGATACCCAACATAATTCAAACCTAAATGGATAAAGGGTGAACCTAACTTTCTTGCTGTGTTCCTGTAATTGGGCCTCCTAATTTTCTCCAGCTAATATGATTGTGATATATCCCAAGAAGAGAAATGCCTGAACATAACCTTTCTATCAATCAATCATTGCGTCTCAGAATAGATACTTTGTCCATCTTGATGGTACACATTTCATCCATGTTTATGTGCATCATATCCATGATCAAGCATTGCTTGCCAAAAACTCGAATCTAATAGCGCTAGTCGTCTTCTTAATCATTTGGTGAATTAACACCGTATGCTCGACATATTTCATGATCTTGATATCAAGGCCTATCGTAAAGTAAAGAGAGTATCGAATATTTTCGCATATATTTGCCATAAGAGATGTGAGATTCTGCCAGTCCAACTAATGTTTCAAGCATTTTGGTATCGATGATCGTATGATTGAGTTACAAAAAAGAGAGGGTCTTTTTGAATAATGCATAGCAATTATCTCAAAGACGATAAGTTTAGTCGATTAATTCTTGTAAATTGAAGATCTCAAACATGACTATTGTCACCTAATTTAAATTTAGAAAATAGAAATAGAAAATAATCTTTGATTAGAAAGAAATTTTGAAAAAAAAAATTTGAATTCAAAAATTCAACAGCCGTGTGATTTTGGAGCCACTTTGTTGTTGAGAAGTTGAGCGAAAATCTTCATTTGCGGAAACAAATTCGAGTCTTCACTTTATAAATAGAGGGTGCAAGACGTGAAAATGGGGGGCTTCTCTTCGTCTTCGTCGAAGGAGAAAAGAATACAAAAGTGAAAAGAAAAAAGAAAAGTCAAAAAGTGAAGGGATCAAGAGAGGTTCTTGTTGGGTTTTCTTGCTGCTAGTTTCAAAGTCAGCAGAAGGGAGCACTTTTTCTTCCGCTGAAAAGTGCAGCAGAGCACACAGTAACAAAGAGAGAGAGAGACAGGTGAGTGAGACGTGTGAGGGAAAGAGAGAAAAAGACAAAAGAAAAAAAAGAAGAAGCAAAAACAGAAGCAGAGGAAGAAAAGATCGTCTTCTTCGCCGCTGCTACTCGACCTCCCGCATACGCAGGCTCCTCTGCCGTTACTATTCGCGCCAGCCACCGATCCCCCCGCTCGTCACCCGTCGTCACCCGCGCCACCGCACCGACACGCGAAGCGCTCCGTTGGTCACTACCCTGTGTTAAGAACATGAGAACACAAAACTAGAGAAGTTGTTATATTGCTATAAAGTTAACAAAGGCAGCGAATAAAAGCATTGCCAAAACAGAGACTATGGCTGTCATTGAAGAAGCTCGGAAGAAGCAGAGTACACAAGTCGTGCCGTGATGCTTTGTCAGCCGTGTATCTACACAATGTGATGGAGATAAGTCGGTGTAAATAACACGTGCCATATTCTCAGAAGGAAAAGAGAAGCTGTTAGTTCAGTTTTTCAATGTATAACAAATTAGACGAAATTAGTTATTTTCTTCTTTAAGTCTTTCATGAATTCTATTTTACGATAACAACTGGTTCTTTTTCTGTTTAGCATCTGCTGTATATAGAAGAGCTTAGCCTTCTTCTTCTTCATTGAGTCAATGTAACAAAATTGATAGAAAACAGAGGAAGAGCACGCCATTGAAATGTGCTCTGTATTGAGTTACATATACTGATACAATACAAACGAGAAGAAAAGAAGATAATCTTTCTTCCGTATTCATACATCTTGCTCATCTTCACATGGTATCAGAGCTTGATCGATCATCTGTGTTGAAAAGTTTTTCATGAATACTCAATCGTTCGTGAAATCGAATCGAAGGTGCTGAAGATTCAGAAGATCGAAGTGACCTCTGAACTTCAATGATCGCAGCAGATCAAAGTAGCTGTTGATCATCCTCGTGTGCTGGTTTGCTGAAAGATTTCAAAGTGTTTTGTATTCGATTCTACTGTTCCTTGTTAAGATCTGAACATCGCTGGTGTCACGAACAGAACATCATCTTGCAAGATCAATAGGTAATCCTGATTTTAGTCACAGAATCGACTTTTGTCATCATCAAACCTCTGTGAGTACAATAATGGCAGCAAGGACACATAAGTATCCCTTTCCAATACATGTTAACATCTCCAATTTTGTCACAATTAAACTTGATGAAGATAATTTCCTGTTGCGGCAAGCTCAGTTTCACAGATTTCTTCGAAGTCAAGAACTTTTCGGTTTCATCAGTGGTGAAATTCCTTCACCTCCTCGAACTCTAGAAACTGAAGACTATGAAACTGAAGTCATAAATCCAAACTACACAGATTGGACAAGAACTGATCAGCTTGTTTCATCTTGGATTAGTGGAGCTGTATCCAAAAATATTCTGAGCTTGATCATTGGTTTAGAAACTTCTTATGAGGTATGGCAAACACTTCTCAATCGCTTTACTCAGAAATCAGTAGCTCGAGAGTTTGAACTGAGAGGAAAGTTACAAGCATGTCAAAAACGAGATCGAGCTCTTTCTGTTTATCTGAGAGAGTATAAGTCCATCTGTGACCAGCTGAATGCGATTGGAAAACCTATAGATGAGATAACTAAAATGTTTGGTGTTCTTGAAGGACTAGGTTCTGAGTATGAGAACTTTCGAACTACTATCTACTGTCTGAAACCCCAACCAGATTATGATGAAGTGATAGCACGGCTTGAACGATTTGAAACAAGGCTAAAAACATATTCGATGAATCAATTTAACCCTAATCTAGCCTACTTTGGACAAAGAATTCTGAAACACAACAGAAAGGGAACTCTGAAAGAGAATATAGCTTTCAGACTTCTGGTTTTGGAGGTCAAAGAGGCAGTAACAGAGGAGGACGTATTTTTGGTCGAGGTCGTGCAATGAACAATGTAGGCTGTAGTTATGGATATTCAGGAAGGAACCAATACTATAAACTAAACAACTTGAATTAGGAACGAACAGATCAACAATTCAGGCAGAGGATTGATTATTCTAGTCCTGGACAAGGGTTTCGACCATATGCAAGTTACTCACAAAGGTATCAAGATACCAAATCTTATCCAACTCAAGTCTTGATGCCTCAGAAACACTTGCAAAATGAGAAAACAACAGGATACACTCGGTTAGAATGTCAGATTTGTAAACGACCAGGACATGATGCTCTTTGTTGCTGGTATCGATTCGATAATTCATATCAGGCTGAAGAGATTCCAACTGCTTTGGCAGCAGTACATCTAGAGGATCCAAGAGGAAGTGAGTGGTATCCTGATACTATAGCACATATCAGTGATGATCCTGGTATTCTTCTCAACTCTATTCAATATACTGGAACTGACACAGTCATGATAGGTAATGGCTCCTGTCTACCTATTGCTTATACTGGTAATACTCAGTTGAATACAGAAAACAACACATTACCTCTAAACGATGTCTTGATTGTTCCTGAAATCAAAAAGAACCTTCTCTCTGTTTCAAAACTGACAGATGACTATCCATGTTCGTTTGTTTTTGATAAACTTGGTGTCTATATAAAGGACAACCAAACCAACAAAACAGAGATGCTCGGAAGGAAAATTAGAGGACTTTATTGTGTGGATCCTCAAACTACAACAGCATACTTTACTCGAAGACACAGAGCAATAGCAGTAGATGTGTGGCATCAAAGACTGGCTCACACAAACTTGAACATAGTGAAGCATTTGCAAAGTCAAAACCTGATTTCCTGTAATGCAAAATATGAATCCATTTGTAGCAGCTGTCCAATAGCAAAAAGTGCAGCTTCACCTTTCCCATTATCAGACTCTACATCTACTATACCCTTAGAAAAGATACACTATGACATATGGGGTCCTTCACCAGTGAGATCTTTACAGAACTTTCAATACTATGTCATCTTTGTAGACAATTTCTCTCTCTATAGTTGGATCTTGATATAGCTAGAACGAGTACCTAGAGGGGGGGTGAATAGGTATAAAACGATTTTTCACTTAAATCACACAATACTAGACAATCAATAGATATAAACAGCAATCGAAAGACTGAGAGAAGGGAAAAGAGAATTGAACACAATGATTATAGTGGTTCGGCTTTAGTTTAAGCCTACGTCCACTCTTTTCGCACCGACAGCCTATTGGCTGGATTCCACTATGAACAAAGAAGTGTTACAAAGTGTTGTTATTTCTTGATTGGTGGTGTAGATGATCTACCACACTCGCTCAAGATATCACTAAGTATAACCACTCTTTTGTGTATACAATTTTGCTCGTAATGAATCGACCGAATATCAAGGAACTTCAGACTGGAATTCGTCTATCGAGCATACACTGAAATAACTTGAACGACTTCCTTTTATACTCCTTCATGCCATCATACCCGTTGGCACTTACCAAAGGAATTCCTCCAATCTACCCGTTGGACGGAATCAATTAAGGAGATCATTCGAGCTATTAAAGGAACTTGACGATAGCCCATCAATCATGTTCGCCCATACAATAAGGATCTTGGTTTCCAAGAATAGAACTTTCCAAGATTACTTCGTCAATCATCGAATCAACCATCGGATCTTGAATAGAAAGAATCCGTTAGCTTAACCCAGCCAAGATATCTTCTCCAGAGAATAGGACTAACTCCTTAACCAAACACTTAGGTTCTGGATAGCCTTTCGACACTGGATTAGAAAACTGTCAATGAGAATATCTTTAAGTCTTGAGTCTTGAGTCTTGATGTCCAACTGTTTTCAGACTCTAAACCGAAAGTCTGTAATAATCCAGACTAGACTGATAGAAACGTTTTGTCAGCTTCAAAATATTTTGGCAGGATTTCTCCAACAATCTCCCCATTTTTTATGGTGACAAAACTTTCTAGTAGATTTGAACAACTTTGACCTGCAAAATATTACTCAAGTAATATGGCTATCAAAAAAATTAATAAAGAACAACCAGACTCTGCATCCACAGAAAAATTGGTTAGTTCTTCACAAGTAAAACCATATAACAATACTTGATGTAACTGCAAGCATTCAGTTATCAAAATCTACACTTAAATCAGACCAAGTTCAAGTTCAAAACCAAAAATATAAAAATATAAACACATAAAAGTTCAAAAGGTTCAAAGTTCAGAGTTCAAAGCTGGCAATTTCTCCCCATTTTTGTCATCATTAAAAAGGCGAGAAAGTAGTCAATTCTGCTTGGGAATGCGAACTATCTGGAAATCTCCCATGGACTGAACGATTCCTTCCAGCCTCTTCAAGTCTTCCCTTAGATGAGCTACCTGTTCTCCTTTGGCATTGGCTTGAATTTGAAAAGAGAGATCTTTGATCTGATCCTGCAGGGAAACAGAAGATACTTTCCCAGCATTCTTCAGGACTTGAATTTCACAGTCCAAAGCATAGATTTGACCACGTATTTCCAGAAGGATATCAAGTATGCGACGAAAATCTACCGAATTATCCGTCTGTGTTCTGACATTTGCTCGGTCTGATGGAGTAAACGCAGACGATGGATCTTCTATGTAATTGCGCAGTTTCGATGTTGATGTATCATGTCCTTCTCCAGGCATTTGAGAAGCCTGAAAATCTTCTGGATTTGCTTTAAAACGACTCACATCTTCACAAGGAACAGATGTAGTCTTCCTGTGCTCAACTCCTTCCCCTGTTTCTAATGCTTCTCCCCCTGTTTCTAAAGCCTTGGATGGGAAAGAATGAGGGTCAATCTCTGCAGCGTCTTGAAAAACTTCATCTTCATCTGCAGACTTTTCTTTGTCTGCCTCTTCTTCTTCTGCTTCTTTCTCTGTCTCTTCTTGCTCTGCTCTTTCTTTCTCTTCTTCTCTGGGCTTTTCTTGTCTCTCTTCTTCTCTTTGTTTTTCCTCTGCTTCTTTTTCCTTCTCCTTACGTTCCGTTGATTCAGATACATAACGTCTTCTCCTTATCAATGCAGAAATAGTGCAATCTTCCTCTTCTTCTTCTTCATCCACCAAGATACTATTCTTTTGCTTTTTGGATGGAGGACTGATTTGCTCCTTTCCTTTTCTTTTGGATGCCGAAGGTACTGGAGATTTTACTTTGAACTACTCCATTGCCTTGTCAA
This sequence comes from Eucalyptus decipiens, assembly GCA_014182575.1. Lineage (NCBI taxonomy): Eukaryota > Viridiplantae > Streptophyta > Magnoliopsida > Myrtales > Myrtaceae > Eucalyptus > Eucalyptus decipiens. The sequence goes on along the minus strand of CM024613.1, from coordinate 11,944,372 downwards.
GCTCTTTCAAACGCATTTTTGTCACCATTCGCAGACCCACCACCATTTTATCACATGATCGAACACACAGAGATTGTGGGGGCTCAATGTTCAAGTGTCTGAAGATCTTGGTCACAAGACTTGCATAAGGCAGTTGTCCCTTGTCCTTCACCATTACTCTATACATGTGAAAGAGAATGATGTGAGGAAGAGAGAATTTCTTCCCTTTGATGATTGCATACATCAATTTTGCCTCCGAATTTGACACATCTGTCTTTGATGTTGATTTTGGCCTAAGACAGTTGATGACAATTTTGTGCAGCAAAATGTTGATGGCACGCATTCTCGTGTAGACAATTTTCCCTTATGTACTGTTGCCTTTGACAAGATCCAGCATAAGACGAGCAATGGAAACTTTAATCGGTTGATATGATCCTCTCTCTACTCCAATGATATCAGCCAACATGTCCACATCTACTATATAATCTTGGTCTCGAACACTAAAGGACATTCTATTCGCATCTAAAAAGCTAAGATTCGAATAGAAATATGCGCCGATTGAGCATATCCTTCAAGTAGTGTCGAGCAAAATTGCTCAAGTTGCGGTAGATCGAACTTCTCCCTTAAGTTCACATGAATAGCATCCAGAAAATCAAAATCAACGCTTCTAGGGTTTATCACCCCTCTCTTCAACAGCCTGAAAAACAAATTTTCCTGTTCTTTGGATTTAAACAAATCCATCCTCTTCCCTTTCACCTTTGCAGCAACACCCAACCTTGGTTGAAAATCATTGAACATTTTATCATCGTCATTTCCATCAGTAGGAGTCTGTGCCCAGCCACACGAGGATCACTTGGTATACTTGCAAGTGCTTCCTCAGCTCTTCCTCTAGGAGCAATTCCCAACTCCTCCATTTGTCGCAGAAAGAGATACTCATTCCCATAGTTCTTACTTTTAAGAAAATCATTCACGTGGTTCAACGGAGTTCCTATGCTTTTCAAAGCACGATAGAGTTTATAGATAAAAGAGGGTTTTTGTATTCTTACAGGCTTTGCATCCTCGATTATCTCATCCTCTCGATGGTGACCCGCACTTTGTGGGGTAGATGGAGAAGAGTCACGTGCTGGAGAGTGAATCGGGCTCTGTTGCTGACTTGATAACTCATCTTCTTCGGTGAGATCAACATGGGTAGGACCCTCTCTTGCTCTTTGTGGTCCCTTGCTTGCGATTCTTGAGAACTTCCTTGAAGAAGACATCTTTCTTTGACACTGAGAGATTTCTTTAATCGTTTTCCCAAGAAAAGTTGACAACTTTCACAAAATGGAAACGAGATTGAGAGAAGAATGCTTTTCGAGGGTTTAGAAGATAGAGAGTAGAAAAACTGTATATATATAACTCTGTTTCAAAAAGGAAAAACCAATCGGTATGAAAGAAAGTGAACCGACAAATTCTTTTAAAATCAATAACTGCCATTTTTAATAGAAGTTATTTTTTTGAAAAGATACGATTCCGTTTTTCTCGGTAATTATAAATTGGTTAAATAATCATACATTTTCGAGACAGAATAAAATAACAACTTACAGTTTATAGCCATGAGTCTAAGTCTGAGTCTGAAAGTCTGAGAGTCTCTAGACTTTAACTTCCTCAAGCTTCAAAATGTTGAGTCTAGAGCGGATAAAATCGAATTGATTTTTCTCCAAAGGCTTTGTGAATATATCCGCCAGTTGACTCTTTGAATTAACAAATTGAATCGATATTTCTCCATTTTCAACATGATCTCTCGATGAAGTGATGTCGAATCTCTATATGCTTTGCTCTTGAGTGAATAATTGGATTTTTAGTGAGATTTATTGCACCGGTGCCGTCGCATCGATTTACGTGCATGAGTCTTCAATTCCGAAGTCTTGTAGCGGTTGCTTAATCCACAGAATTTGCGAACAGCAGCTGCCAAGAGCTACATACTCGCTTCGTTGTTGAAAGAGCTACGTATTCTCGCTTCCTTGAAAACTAAGATACCGTCCCGTTTCCAAGCAACCGGCACGTACCGAAGTACTCTTTCTATCAACTCGCAACCTCGCTAGATCTCGCGTATGAATATCCCGGAAGATTAAAGTCTCCCTTCTTAGGATACCGAGACCAATGCTTGAAGATGAAGCAACGTACTTAATAATACGTTTCGCAAAGACGGGATGAGATTCTCTAGGTCCGATTGAAACCTAGCACGAGATGCAAACACTTAACAAAATGTCAGGTCTAGAAGCAATGAGATAAAGAAGTGAACCGATGATACTCCTGTATAATTTTTGATCAACTTTCTTCCCTTCTTCATCTTTGTCTATCCTTAAGGAACAAGACATTGGTATGTCGGTCTTTTTGCACTTTTCAAGCCCAAATCTTTTGACAAGATCATTATCATATTTTTCTTGATAAATAAAAGTTCCTTCCTTCAATTATTTTATTTGAAGTCCAAGAAAGAATGTTAACTCTCCCATCATACTCATTTCAAACTCATCCTGCATAGACTTAGAAAATTTCTTGCACAAACTTTCATTAGATGATCCAAAAATAATGTCATCCACATATATTTGAACAAGTAAAAAGCTTTTGTTTTCCTTTTTGATAAATAAAGTAGTATCAACTTTACCTTTAACAAATCCATTCTGTATTAAAAACTTACCGAGTCCTGTCGTACCACGCTCGAGGTTCTTGCTTTAAACCATACAAGGCCTTTTCATCCGAAGACTAAGTCCGGCTTCTTTGGGTCTTCAAACCGGGTGGTTGTTCCACATAGACTTCCTCATGGATAAATCCATTCGGGAAGGCACTTTTGACGTCCATTTGGAATAACTGAAATCTTTATAACAAGCAATAATCGAATAGCCTCTAACCTTGCGGTGCGTAAGTCTCATCATAGTCTATCCCTTCTTCTTGCGTATATCCTTTGGCTACGAGTCTGGCCTTGTTTCGTACGACTTTTCATTTCTCATTCATCTTGTTTCTGAACACCCATTTGGCTCCAATAACAGTTTTACCTTTTGGTTTAGATGTCAATTCCCAAACATCATTAATGTTAAAATGTCTGAGCTCATCTTGCATAGCTTCAATCCAGCTTTCATCAGACAAAGCTTCTTCTACGCTTTTTGGTTCAATTTCATAAATGAGAGCTACGGCACTAGACTCTTCACGCCTTTTGGATGCGGTGCGAATTCCTTCATTAAGTTCGCCAATAATTAGATCTTTGGGATGACTGGACTTATGCTTCCAATTGCTGGTTGATTTATTTGGCTGATGATCCCTTTCTTTGCCTGAATCTTCACAAATGACTTGATGCTGGTCTTCCTGAATCTGTGATGCCTCTTGTGTTGAAGACTTTGGAGAGGTTGGAGCAAGATCAGACTCTTCATGATGAGTCCGATTGGATTCATCTTATCGAGTCTTGAAATTTGACATTCATTGACTCCTCCACGGTCGACTCTTCTTGTTATAGACTCGTAGGCTTTGCTTGATGAAGAATATCCAAGGAAGATGCCTTCATCCGATCTTTCTTCAAACTTACCAACATAATCTTTTGCATTTTTCAATATAAAGCATTTGCAACCGAACACATGAAAATATGAAACAATAGGCTTCTTACCTTTGAATAATTCATAGGGGTTTTCTTTAGAATAGGTCTTAAAAAGACTCTATTAATGATATAGCAAGCTGTTGAAAAGCTTGACTTCATTTCAAAATCGAGAAGAAATTTTGCTTTCAATTAAAAGAGTTCTTGCCATTTCTTGAAGAGATCTATTCTTCCTTTATAACTCCATTTTGCTGAGGAGTATATGGAGAAGAGAACATATGCTTAAAGCTAGATTCATCACAGAATTTTATAAAATCTTGATTTTCAAATTCACCACCATGATCTGTTCTTATGCTTGAAATAACACATCCCTTTTCATTTTGAACCTTTTTGGCAAATTTTTCAAAATACGAAAAGGTTTCGGATTTACTAACTAGAAAAAATACCCAAGTAAAGCGAGAGTAATCATCCACAATTACTAAGCAGTACTTTTTACCTCCAATACTTTGGGTTCTGGTTGGTCCGAAGAGATCCATATGTAGTAACTGCAGTACATGATTAGTTGAGACATGATTTATAGACTTATATGAATTTCTTACTGCTTTCCCGAATACATGGAGTACACGAGATCAGTCTTTTGATAAGGCAATTTGGGTAGACCACGAACAAGCATTTGCTTTGATGAGATTTTGGCTAATTGCTTCATATTAATATGCCCAAGCTTTCTGTGCCACAGACTTGCTTCGTCTTGAATTGAAATCAAGCATTGCGATTCTTCTGGTTTCACATCTAGGAGATAGATATTTCCATGCCTTCTACCCAAGAAAGATTGAATAGCGTCTTTACTGGTTTCGGAACATATTCCTTCTTGAAAGAAGATCTTAAAACCAGTATCACATAGTTGACTGATGCTGAGAAGATTGTAATTGAGTCCTTCCACTAGAGAAACATTACTTATTGTGAGATTTCTAATTTTCACAGTTCCAAAACTCACAATTCTTCCTTTGATATTTCCTCCAAATGAGACTTTTCCACCATTTACTTGAACAAGCTTTATAAAGCATTTTGAGTCTCCTGTCATATGTTTTGAACATCCACTGTCCAGATACCACTTTACTTTTCTCTTGATAGATACCGCATTCAAAGAAGAATCTCAAGCTTTCTTTGGTACCCACATTTTCTTGGGTCCTTTTGTGTTAGTAAGATAAACAATATTAGCCCAAGTTTTCTTAATGGTTTCCAAACCATAGGACATTCTTTTTCAAAATGATCCGGACTTTTGCACTTAGAACACTGAGAGCATCTCGACCTACGGGCTTTACAAAAACCTTTTCGAAATGATTTTTATAAGCTTCTTTTGAAGGTCTTTGCTTAATTCTTTCTTTTACTTTAGGAAAATCAATTAAGGGAATAGTTTCGCTTTGTCATACCTAAACCGGACTTATTGAAATAAGGTCTTTGCACTAAAAGAATATTTTCAAATTTCTCAGATCCTATTGAAAATTTCTTTGAAATATTCGATGAGTCAATTTTTAAACGAGAATTTTCTTTCAAAAGATTTTCTTCATTTTCTTTAAGAGTAGAAACATTCATGTCTAAACATTTAACTTTTTCTTTCAAAATATTTTCCTGTTGTTTTAAAACAGAGTTTTCCCTTTTAAGTTCAGAAATCCTTTTAAGAGAAGTCTTAAGACTTAAACACAGCTCATCAATATACTTAGAAACCTTGACAAGAATTTTGAAATTACTTACTTCAAATTTCTTGTCCGAGTCGATTCGAGTTTGAGTCTCGAGTCCGATTGCGCCATCGACACAAGTTGGCATATTCATCATCACTTTCTTCACACTCTGTATCACTCCAAGTTTCAGCTTTGAAAGTCTTTCGAAACTTTTCAACCTTTCCTTTCTTCTTCTTTAGAAGAGGACGGTTAGGTACGATGTGTCCCTTTTTCTTACATTCAAAGCAAACTACATCTTTGTTTGCTTCATCATCATCAACGAGTCTTGGTCATTTGTCTTTGAAAGCCTTGTCTCTTAGAGTTGAATCTTCTTCCTTTTCTATTCAACTTTCTGAATCTTCTTATCATGAGGGCAAGCTCCTCATCGTTCATATCGTCTTCAGAATTTGTAACATCAGAATCATCATTTGATTTTAATGCAATGGATTTCTTACCTTTTGGATCTTCGTCTTCGTTTATTCGTTCCACTTCATAAGACTGAAGAGTTCCAACCAGCTCATCGACAGAGATAGTGGCATGATTCTTTGTGTCTCTCTTATTGAAGTCTTTATGTGATTCCAGTCCTTGGAGAGTCCACGCGAAGCTTGTTAACCTTCATGGGATCATAAATTGGTTGACCTTGATTTTGAAGACCATTCACAATTTACGTAAAACGACCGAACATGTCGAGTTATTGATTCTCCAGATCTCATTTTGAAGGCTTCATATTGACCGAGAAGAATATTGATTCTTGTCTCTTTCACTCGATCAGTTCCTTCATAGGTGATATGTAACCTATCCCAGACTTCTTTTGCTGTATCACAAGAAGATATTCTGTTATATTCAGTAGGTGACAAAGCACAATATAAAGAATATATTGCTTTTGCATCAAGAGATTGTCTCTTGATTATTTCTTCCTGAGACATTCCGCTAGCTTCCACAGCTTCTTTTCCTCTTTCTGAGACAGCTGCAACTTTAGGAATGATTCCTTTTTCTACAACGTCCCATTCCAGAGGATCCTTTGATCATAGAAAAGCTTTCATCTTGTTCTTCCAGATGTTGTAATCATTTCCATCAAAGTAGGGTAGTCTGGTATTGCTTTGCCCTTCCACCAGCCCTGGTGCTAACATACTAGCCATGGATCTTTTACTCAAGTAAAACACTTCAAATAAAGTGAGTACATGTGCTCGATACCAATTGATATAGCTAGAACGAGTACCTAGAGGGGGGTGAATAGGTATAAAACGATTTTTCACTTAAATCACACAATACTAGACAATCAATAGATATAAACAGCAATCGAAAGGCGAGAGAAGGGAAAAGAGAATTGAACACAATGATTATAGTGGTTCGGCTTTAGTTTAAGCCTACGTCCACTCTTCGCACCGATGCCTATTGGTTGGATTCCACTATGAACAAATAAGTGTTACGGTGTTGTTCTTTCTTGATTCGGTGGTGTAGATGATCTACCACACTCGCTCAAGATATCACTAAGTATAACCACTCTTTTGTGTATACAATTTTGCTCGAGAATGAATCGACTAAATATCAAGGAACCGGACTACGGAATTCGTCTATCGAGCATACACTGAAATAACTTGAACGACTTCCTTTTATACTCCTTCATGCCATCATACCCGTTGGCACTTACCAAAGGAATTCCTCTAATCTACCCGTTGGACGGAATCAATTAAGGAGATCATTCGAGCTATTAAAGGAACTTGACGATAGCCCATCAATCATGTTCGCCTATACAATCAGGATCTTGGTTTCCAAGAATAGAACTTTCCAAGATTACTTCGTCAACCATCGGATCAACCATCGGATCTTGAATAGAAAGAATCCGTTAGCTTAACCCAGCCAAGATATCTTCTCCAGAGAATAGGACTAACTCCTTAACCAAACACTTAGGTTCTGGATAGCCTTTCGACACTGGATTAGAAAACTATCAATGAGAATATCTTTAAGTCTTGAGTCTTGAGTCTTGATGTCCAACTGTCTTCAGACTCTAAACCGAAAGTCTGTAATAATCCAGACTAGTCTGATAGAAATGTTTTGTCAGCTTCAAAATATTCTGGCAGGATTTCTCCAACAAATCTATCCAATGAAGCTGAAGTCAGACTTTTATGACATCTTTATCATGTTTCAGAAACTAGTCGAGAAGCAATTTGATCATCAAATCAAAATGTTTCATTGTGATGGTGGAGGAGAGTTTACCAGTGATTTCAGAATCATTTGCGGAATTGTGGTATAAAGCAGAGTCTGTCTTGCCCTCATACACCAGAATAGAATGGAATTTCAGAAAGGAAACATCGCCATATAGTTGAATTGGGCTTAGCCATGCTGTATCATTCTAGAGTTCCATTGAAATTCTAGGTAGATGCCTTCATAACAGCAAACTATATTATCAACATTCTTCCTATACCGAAGTTACAAATGGCTTCTCCTTATTCCAGACTTCATAATAAGCAGCCCAGCTATGACCATCTCAGGGTTTTTGGGTGTGCTTGCTATCCCTATCTTCGATCCTATGCACAACACAAGTTTGACCCCAGATCTCTTACTTGTATTTTTCTAGGCTATAGTGAATGACATAAGGGATATCGTTGTCTTGTACCTACTGATGGTCGTATCTATATTAGTCGCCATGTGGTCTTTGATGAAACCTTTTTTCCCTGTACAAAGAAGGTAATATCCGACTATGATCAGTACACAACTATGTATAATCAATGGGCAGACGAGGTTAATCTTTGTGATTCCACAAACACAATCTCAGTGGACAATCACTCCAATAACCATACAACAAAGTTTCAATTACCTCCTTTTGTAGAAAGTGATCACACTCATACATCACAGTCTGAAGGTGTACCACATATATCATCTTCTCTATGGCAACTTGAGTCGATTTGTTCTTGAACCGGATGAGCTTGACATTGATCAAGAACAACCAAATTTAACAGCAACTTCTTCAGGTATTTCCTCTGTTCATCATATGCAAACTCGATTGAAATCTGGCATCATCAAACCTAACCCAAGTATGCATATTTGGCTGACTATGAAGTACCTTTGGAACCAAAATCAGTTAAAGCAGCCTTAGCTGATAAAGGATGGTACAAAGCCATGCAGGATGAAATGGATGCTTTGTATGAAAATCAAACATGGCTCTTAGTTCCTAGAACTAAACAGATGGATGTTATAGGCTGTAAATGGGTGTTTAAAACTAAACTAACACCTAATGGCAGTCTAGATAGATTAAAAGCTCGCTTAGTTGCAAAGGGATTTCATCAAGAAGCAGGGGTTGATTTTACAGAAACGTTTAGTCTCGTCATCAAGCATGCCACTATTCGGATAGTGCTTTCTATTGCAATAATGAAGAAGTGGACCATACATCAGCTTGATGTTAAAAATGCATTTCTCCATGGCACACTAAATGAAACAATATACATGGAGCAACCCCCTGGTTTTATTGATCCTCAACAATCTCATTGTGTGTGTTTGCTTAAGAAATCCCTATATGGACTTCGTCAAGCGCCACGAGCATGGTTTGACAAGTTTAGCAACTTTCTCCTAGAGAATGGATTCTTCTGTAGTACTGCTGACCCTTCTCTCTTCGTGCTTCACACTGGTTCAGACACAATACTATTATTGCTGTATGTTGATGATATAGTACTGACAGGTAGCTCAGCTCAACTACTAACCACTTTGATCGAATTGCTGAGTCTTCATTTTCACATGAAAGATTTGGGCCATCTTCATTACTTTCTCGGCATTGAAGTCAAACGCTCTCCTCATGATTTATTTCTCTGTCAAACTAAGTATGCCATTGATCTTTTGACAAGAGCTCATATGACCAATTGTAAACCTGTATCAACTCCTCTTCCACTTCGATCGGTTACTATGACAGATGATACTGCTTTGCTTTCTAATCCACTTGAGTATAGAAGTCTTGTGGGAGGTCTTCAATACTTAACAATTACCCGTCCTGATCTTGCTTATGCAACAAATACTCTGTGTCAGAAACTGCAACATCCAACAGTTGCAGATCTTTATCGGTTAAAACGAGTACTTCGATATGTTAAAGGCACCACTCATCTTGGTCTCTTTCTTCATTCTAATAGCTCAACAGCTCTCTATGGCTTCTTAGATGCTGACTTGGCTGGGTGTACTGACACCAGGCGATCCACAACTGGCTATTGTGCATATCTTGGCTCCAATCTTCTTTCGTGGTCAGCTAAGAAACAACCAACTATCTCTCGCTCTTCCATAGAAGCCGAATACCGAGCTCTTGCCTCTACTACAGCTTATCTTACTTGGATCAATTTTGTCTTGCGTGATATTGGTATATCTCTTCTGTCTCCAACTCTCTTATTTTGTGACAATAAGTCTGCTATCTCCCTTACAGCCAACCCAATTCTACATGCCCGTACCAAACATATCGAGGTTGATTTCCACTTTGTTCGGGAGAAAGTCTCCTCAGGATCACTCAGTGTTCGCTATGTTCCTAGCCATCTTCAACTTGCAGATATTTTTACAAAATCCTTGTCACACTTTGTTCATTCTAGTCTTCGCACCAAATTGGGCATGGGATTTTTATCCCCTCCCAATTTGAGGGGGGATGTTAAGAACATGAGAACACAAAACTAGAGAAGTTGTTATACTGCTATAAAGTTAACAAAGGCAGCGAATAAAAGCATTGCCAAAACAGAGACTGTGGCTGTCATTAAAGAAGCTCGGAAGAAGCAGAGTACACAAGTCAGTGCCAGTGATGCTGTCAGCCGTGTATCTACACAATGTGATGGAGATAAGTCGGTGTAAATAACACGTGCCATATTCTCAGAAGGAAAAGAGAAGCTGTTAGTTCAGTTTTTCAATGTATAATAGATTAGACGAAATTAGTTCTTTTCTTCTTTAAGTCTTTCATGAATTCTGTTTTATGATAACAGCTGGTTCTTTTTCTGTTTAGCATCTGCTGTATATAGAAGAGCTTAGCCTTCTTCTTCTTCATTGAGTCAATGTAACAAAATTGATAGAAAACAGAGGAAGAGCACGCCATTGAAATGTGCTCTATATTGAGTTACATATACTGATACAATATAGACGAGAAGAAAAGAAGATAATCTTTCTTCCGTATTCATACATCTTGCTCATCTTCACACCCTACACCGCTGCTCGTCGCACCACTGCAGCCCGACAGGAGACGCCGCTCCTGATCTGTTTCTCAGCATCTCATCGTTGGACGACGTGTTTCACCGAAGCTCCAAACCCTCGAGCCTTTCGCCAGCCGCCTCCGTTCAACATCCGTTGCAGTCTCGCCAGACGCCGCGTCTCCTCCTCGCCTGCATCCCGCGAGTCTTCGATCCCATTCGCTGCCAGCTCACTGTCTTTGAGTTCCCTCGCTGCCGCCCGTGTCGGAGTTTCTTCGCCGTGCTTGCTGCTGATGAGCCGTTCCACCAGCCCGACAAAGCCACCGATGTGCCGACCCGCGACGTCGCAGCTTTCCTTGCCCTGTCTGTGATCCACCCGGAACTAGAAGCCCCGACGCCCCTGTTCCGCCTTTGTCGTCGCTGATCTGCAACACCAGGACCTCCGACTCACTGTGCGACGCCTGCGACCGACCCGCAACGACCCGACGCCGCGTCACCTCTACTCAACCCGGTGCCCGACGCTCCCTGCTGCCCTGCCAACCGAACTCTTCGCCCAAGTGATCCCCTGTTTTGTTGCAAGACCTTGCCGGAGCTCCGACCATGGGGAGACTCCGACCGACGGTAACTTCCGACGACACCGGACACCCTTCGACCGACGCCATTTACCACCGTCGCTACTCCCATTTTCCAAGCCTTAGGTAGTTTATTTTTATTTTTTATTCTTTACTTATTTCATGTTATGTTAGCTTATTTTTAAGTTTAATTATTTGAATTGTAGTATTGTATGTCAATATTTGTAGACCTTGTAGACATTAAGGGGTTTTATCCCAAATTATGGTAATTATTAATTTGACCTGTAAGACGTCGGGTCATTTTTTCAATTACTTTAATTTTTAGGAATTTTGATAATATTTCAATTGTTAAAACATTATAGAGTTAAAATAATTGTTAATTTAATCCGTGAGACAACGGATTATTTTTTCGGTTATTTTAATTCTTATCTTCATTCTTTTAAAATAATTACTTGTTTGGAAAGATTAAAAAGATTAAAAAAATCAAAAAGTACATAAAAATCTAAATATTGCATTAGAGCATTTAGGTTTAGTAAATTAGGACTATATTGTTAGGGTTAGTAAATTAGAGTTGCATTTATAGGATTATAATTATACCTTTAGATGGGTGATTTCTGTTAGGGCTAATTTTAAATAATGTTGGCATGTCTTGATTTTTTTTATATAGCTTTTAAGATAAGATATAGTTTAAGTTAAATTGATTCCTAAAATAAATTAGAATATCATTCACTTTAGTTAGTCTAATTAGTTTTTTTTTTATTGATTCCGAATTTCAATAAAAAGAATCCAAAAAAATATTAGGTACATATTAATAAATTTGCATAATAGGTTTAATTAGAATTTGTAAAATATTGTCATATCTAGAACTTAGGTACTTAGGTCCATACACATTTCATATTAAAGCAACACACCCAGATATTTTTAGATTAAGTCAATTTTCATTTAGTAAAACAAAAGAGGAACAAAAAATGTTATGCATGCCATATGAGTTATAGTTTAATTGATTTTTTTAATAAAAAGGAAAATGCTAAAAGATGATCATTGCACCATTAAGTTACTTTCTTTTTAATAAAAATTATTAGGTCATTTAAAAAAAACAAAAAAAAAACTAAAGATCATTTCCTTGGTTAGTTAATAGGTTAATTCATAATCAATCTCATTTGATATCATCATTATTTAGAATAGGTTGCATATATGCATTAAAAAATGAATCATCATTAAAAAAAAAAATCATAAAAGAGCATGCATGTAGAAATACCATGTCATTCATCCAATATCACGTAGCACATGCATATTTTGGATTATATAAATTAGATTGCATACATATAGTGATAAGTTTAAATTATACCATATGAATTGCATCTCGCATGTCATTAAAATAAATTCATTCATATTAAGTTAAATTAAGATTACGTTTAATTAATAAAAAATTAAGTGAAATCATGTTTAGGGCATGCATTTTCATTAGCATTTTTGTAAGGTTGTCGTTAATAATTTCTTACAATTCTATCACTTTAGTTTATTGAATGTTATTTCATTGATTGTGCACCCGCGTGACCACCATTTGCATATTAGTTAGCTTAAGTTAAAATTAATCAATACTGCCTGCAAAAATATTTTTTAAAATAAAATGTACCGAAAAGGCATTAGACTAATCTAGCGTAATCAAGTCCTTGCACCTATAATCTCTGGTTCATAGAAGTAAAATAATTTTTCCATTATTTTACTTAGGTGTCTAATCGACCTACCGAAAACTGATTAGTGGCGACTCCTAGATAAAATTCATTTGCATGTTAAAAAAAATTGGAACCCTAAGTCGCGAATTAGTATGGGCTTGGGAAGGCTTGAGCTAAGTTTCAAACTTAGTAATCCATTAACCTAAAGTTTAGGTGGTGCCTTGGAACTTTTAGGTCGCGACAACTATCTTCGAAACTTACCAAGCTAGGTAGGCATGGGCCTTTCCTACTGGGCAGAAAAGTAGTGCACTTTACTTGGACCTGCTTAACATTGGGTTTTGTTGGGCTTCCCACTTGAAAGGTGGGCCATTTCTTGCCACCCATGATGGGACCACATTTCAGTCTCTTTGTCTTGTCCAATTCTATTTTGCTTAATCATTTTCAATCTGCAAAGATTGATTTACAAAATTGTTGTAGGAGATCATTTTCAATGCGTGGCTCAATTTATTCACGCTCCTTCTACCATCCTAGAAACTTGTCAAGAGCTGTGCTTTTTCCCAACCCTCTTACTCAACCAATCACTCCTACCCTTATTGGATCGGGTATGGGCATAGTTCATCTACAAACCATATCATATATTGGAGGGCTTTTTGCCTTAACAATATCTATAAAGACCCAACTTATTTCGTGTGAGTCAAGACCTTAACGGGAGCATTATGAGCAACCACACAAGGTGATGACCATTTGAAAGTGGGTGTAACTTATGAATCACTCAACAAGATCTCTCTTTGAATATGTGTTCAACGCCGAAAGTTTAAGTAATGATAACTTGCATGCGATCAATTTCTATATATCATTATATGGTTAGTGATGGGGTAAATGTTTGATTATTCAAATAGGGTTAGCTAGAAGCTAAGACTAAAATGAGTAGAAAACTTAGCGTGAGCAATGATTTTGATCACATTGAAAATTGATCTTGAAAGACAACCAAAAGTAATCATTTTCTACTCAAAAGGTCATTATAATAGCGTGCGTGCAAGTTTTTTATTTTTCTTTTTATTCTATAATCCTCCTAGCCATAAAATTAAACGTTCTTCTCCAATTCATATTTAATGTGAAAATTGGAGAGCTCACCGATCAATTCATCTAATTATTTCTGTTGCCCGTGCTCTTTGGAGACTATAATTAAGTTCATCATTGAAAAAAAAAAAAAAAAATCAAAGTTTGGATATGTTCTTGAGATCAAACCTTGCCGGTGGTCAAATCTTGCCATTACTTTTGACAAAATCACTTGATGTTAATGTTAGAGCTCTGGGGAACCATTAATTCAATGCGCATTGACATTCGTCCGGCTACTTGAAAGTCGTCGTTCTTTTTCTTTTTCTTGGTTTCTTGGGTATACTGACAATAGTCAAATGCCTAGATAAATGGAGATAGAATAGAGAAAATCCGGGGGAAGGAAAAAGAAAAGAAAAGAAAAGGCCTCAATTTTCATTATCTTTTCCCTCAGAAAACAAGGACTTCTCGTTCTCTCCCGCTTGGAAGGGAACAGCAGAGACCGACAGAGTGGACAGGTCGCTTGATTGTAGTCCACCCAACGATCCAAGCACTCCCTGTGGAACGCGTGGGAGCAGTTGCTCAGCTCTCCGACCTCGTCCCCTTCCTCGATGCTGCTCAAGCACACTGCGCACCCTCCATCGTTGCTCGCTCCTTTGTCAACCCCAAGTCCATGTCTTTCCAGGAACCTTACGTACTCGACGACGGGGACTTGGCTCTTGATCATGGCCGTCAGCGCTTGGACTGGGACTTCGATGAGCGACGGCGACGAGCCGTCCATGATGAGTACAGGGCTGGGGATTTCTTCTTCTTCTTGTTCTTCTCGATCATGTGGTTTGACTAGACCCAGTTCAGCGAGAGCTGCGATGAGCATGAGCTTGAGCCGGCACAGGACGTCCATGGCAGCTCCACGAAACTCCATAACAGTGAGAGAGAGAGAGAGAGAGAGAGAGAGAGAGAGACGTGCAAGAATGAAGAGGAGCAAAGAGCTGCGAAATCCATTAAAGGGGCGCTTCAGCTTCTAGAAGCATTTCCAAAAGAACAGGATAGTTTGTATGTTTAATTCAGCCGACACGTGAAAGATATCTCAATGACTCTTACATGGTGCATTTAACTTTTTCTTCTATCCAAGTCCCATTAATTAGCAGAGGAAAATGTGGAAAACGAGTGCCATCTAGATACTTGTTATATCATAATAACTGTGTTTTGAAAGTTCAAAATATATTGCTTGAAATAAGCGACTTCATTAAAATGAGTGACTCCATCATTTTGAAAGAGTCTAAAAAAAAAATTAATTACTCTTTTAGTTGACTTAACTAGTTAGCAAGACTCAACTCGTTAGTTTATTGAATCAGCATATCTTTTTCTTTAAAAAAAAATAATATATCATTGTTGTAATGATCTAACTAATTTCACTGGTCAAGCCTCTAAAATGATTGGTCCGAATAACTACACAAGATGATAATTATTTAGGAGTAGGTGTTAACTTATAAATCACTTAAAATGGCTTTTCAAAACTTAAGATGTCACAAATCTTGTATTGTGCAACTAACATCCTCATCAAAGTAAGCCCATATCTTTCGTGATCTTCTCTCAATCAATATGTGTCCCAATCCTTTCCCACCCCTACCCCTCTTGCATCCTAGAAGATTGTCGAGAATTGTAGTTTGTCCAAGCTCTCTTGCCTCAGCGATCACTCATCGTTCTCATTGGATCAAGCATGGACCTAGCCCATTCATGACTTATGAATCACTCAGCATGGCCTCCCCAGCCAATATGAGACTTAGCATGTTATAAACTCCCCAGTTTAAAGAAACAACATCCATCCTTCTTACATTGTTGGTCATATATTGTACTGTTAAAGATGCTTTGGAGAAAATTAGAGTAAATTGTTAGCTGGGTTCACTCCTATGTGGAGGAGACCCAATGAGTTGCAAGCCCAAAAAGGGCTTGAGCCCATATAATAAATTATATGAGGAAATAGGGTTTCTCACTATCTATATAAAGAGGTAGCAGCAGAAAAGGAAATAGTAACAAGAGAAAAAAGAAAGAGAAAATCTAGGGTTTGGGGCAATATCTGATTTACATCAAGCTGGCGTCAGAGGTCGATTCGTGGTTCGATTGAGCTGAAATTTTGTCAGCATGTTCGTGGCGTAATTTTATTGAATCTGAATGGTTTGATTTTCGTTTGAAGCTCCCTACATCAGGTTTTTCGTGGATTGATCAAAACCTGCGTTTTTGGTCAGATTTATCATTGATCTCTTGTGAAGTCCATGTGTATTGCCAAGAATTATGTTCTTGAGGTGTTTGTTGCTATGTACCTCTAGTATTTGCTAGAGAAGAACAATTTTATTGATAGTGAAGATTTTCAGGTGGACTCCGGTCCCGTGGTTTTTTATCTTCTCACATCGAGGAGGTTTTCCACGTAAAAAAATCGTCTTGTGTTCGTGTGCTTGGTATTTATTTTACTCTACTATATCGATTCCTATTAGGTTTACACAAGAGGGGAGATTATTTTATTCCGCTGCGTTGATTCGATATTGTTCGAATTATTACCATTCTCCCATCAGAGTGGTATCAGAGCAGATTGATTCGAATTATTTGATGGGAAGGATTTTAGTTTCTGGAAGATGCAGATTGAAGATTATCTTTACCAGATGAATTTGCACTTGCCTTTATTTGGGGAGAAACCAAAGACGATGAAGCAAGCTGATTGGGATTTGCTGGATAGACGAGCTATGGGTGTTATTCGTCTGATGTTGGCTCGTAATGTCGCGTTTAACATCCTGAAGGAGAAGACCACCGCTGATTTGATGCAAGCCACATCGGATATGTACGAGAAGCCCTCTGCGATTAACAAGGTTCGTTTGATGCGACGTACATTTTAACTTGAAGATGAAAGAAGGTGCGTCGGTTGCGAGATCATATCAATGAATTCAATGTGATTGTTAGTCAATTGAGTTCAGTTGAGATTGATTTTGAAGATGAGGTACGTGCTTTGATTCTATTATCCTCATTGCACGATAGTTGGAATACTCATTCTTGTTGTTAGTAATTCCTCTGGATCAACAAGTTTGACGTTTGATGGGGTTCGAGATTTAATTCGAGCGAGGATATTCGTAGAAGAGAATCGGCGAATCTGTATCTCTTGCTCTAGTAGGTGAAAATAGAGGAAGAGCAAGTAACACGTATGGGTAATGGTAGTACTAATATGAACAAACGTAGTCAATCTAGGACTGCTAATGTTGTCTGTTGGAGCTGTGGCAAGAGGGGGCATCTTAAAAGGGATTGCCTTAAGCTGAAGAATGAGAAGGGTAAGGGAATTATGGTTGATTTGAAGATAATGTTGCGGTTGTAGCGAGATAATGCTGATTATGTCTTGTCTGCCACTAATTATTCATCGCTTGATGGATGGATTATGGATTCTGGTTGTTCTTTTCATGTCACACCAAATAGAAACTGGTTTATCACTTATCAGTGCATAGGTAGTGATAAAGTCCAGTTAGAGAACAACGCTGAGTGCGATGTTGTGGGTGTTGGTGATGTTAAAATCAGAATGCATGATGGTATCGTGAGGACATTGACTGGAGTGAGGCATGTTCCAGAATTGAAAAAGAACTTAATTTCCTTGGGTGCCTTAGATTCAGCTGGTTGCAGGTATTCTTCAAAAGGTGGAGTTTTGAAGGTTGTTCGAGGTGCCCTGGTGATAATGAAAGGAATCAAGCACGATGGCCTATATAAACTTCAAGGTGAGACAGTGATAAATTTCGCTGCGAAGACGTCGAATGCATCTGCTCGAGAGTCTATTGACTGCTCGAGGAAGACCTGGTGTTTGTGCCAAGGCACAAGTTTGATGCTGGTGTCAAGATCTCGCAGTCGAGCTTTGATCGAGACGGAGACTGGTAAGTCGATCAAGCATGTGCGAACTGACAATAGCATGGAGTTTTGCTCGGAGCTGGCAAATAAATTCTGCAAGAAAGAGAGCATAGTGAAACACCGCACTAGTGCTAGTAAATCACAACAATTTGCAGAATTGATGAGCAAAACATTACTAGAGATGGCCCGAAAAATTATCTCTAGTGCTGGTATTGCTAGGAGAATTCTAGCTGATGTGCTTAGTATGAAAAGCTGCCTAGTGAATAGATCCCCATCAACTGCTATTGAATGGCAGACTCCTGAAGAAGTGTGGTCAGGTAACGTTGTTGATTATTCTATTCTTAGAATGTTTGGTTGCCCATGTTATTTTCGAGTAAGTGATGGTAAGCTCGATGGGAGGGCAAGATGCATATTCCATGGCTATGCACAAGGTGAGTGGGGTGATCTGTTGTGGTGCCCGAATATAAATTCACCTATTAACAGCAGAGAAGTTACCAATGATGAGTCTCCAATACTTCTGGCTAGGAATGTTTGTGGCAGTGTTAATTCGGATCTGAACGGTGTTCAGCTTGAGGTGGAGTTGCAACCAGAAACTCCTGAGGTAGCGAGTACAGGTACTAGCAAAGTAATCGACACATATGGTATTTGTAGCGAGGTGGAGCTTATAGAGTCAACAGTTGCTGTAACTGCTGAAATTAACAAGGTACGTGTTCGATCTCCTGATAGATATGGATGCAACAATGGTTTTGCTTTATCAGTGATTAAGGAGGTTGTGTCAGAAAATCCTTGCGGAGTAGTTAAAAGTGCATGTGGAGTTGGTATTCTAATGAGGTCCTCAGTTATGGCGAAGTTCAAGCGAAGCTTGAACTTGGATAATATCTATGGCGGTTGAGCCCATTGGGGGCTATGGAAAGTAGCAGCATAATTTGAATTTTTACGAAGCGATTGCGACTTAGCTCAAACGTCGAGCCAATGTGGAGATTGTTAAATATGACTCGAGTTTGAGTGTTTGCTAAAATAGATATGAATTTCCTCTTCGGAAATTATGTGGAATTCGAAATTTGCGAAGCTCCTGCACGGGATTTCCTCTTCATGCGAAGATTGGTTTATTGGTGGGGCCCAAGGTCAAAGTTTTGATCTTGGGCACACACACACGCACACACACGTCTGCCGAGCGAGGAATCTGCCGTGTGAAGCTAAATACGTGGATGGTGGGCCCAGGTCAATTGTTTGACCTTTTCTAGGCACAAATATATATATAATATATTTTCTTCTATTGCACCCGTATGAGAGAAAAGGAGGAGCCGCATATCTTCAAGCTGAAGCGCGATCAAGAAAAGGAGTTCTTTTTCAGTGTTTGTTTTTGAGCTTGTGTGATAATTTTGTGTCGTGACTTGGGTTTGGGGTTAAATTGGGGCTTGGGAAACACCGAGAGAGTGTTTGAGTGACTTGAGTGTGTAATCTCCTTGTATCGCTTGATCTATAGTAAAATTTCGATGTTGCTCTCCCTGTGGACGTAGGTCTTTACGACTGAACCACGTAAATCCGGTGTCCGATTTATTTTTTCTTCTTCCGTCTATATTTTGTTCGATCGCTCGCCCTATTGCAACAAGTGGTATCAGAGCTAGGTTTGGCTGAGTTGAAGCGAATCGATGGCGACCGAAGAAGTAAAAGTGAGAATCAATAAATTTGGTATCAAACGTCGAGATTTGATACTACTCTGATTAGGGGTGAGCGGTTCCCGGTTCCGGTTCGGTTCCGTCTAGAACCTGGAACCTACCCTCGGGTACTGAGTTCCTCATTTTGGAACTGGAACCTACCCGTCGGAACAAAGAACTGGAACCTACCTGTCACGGAGTTCCGGGTCGGTTCCGGAGTTCCTACGGGTTTTTTTTTGGTTTCATTTTCGGGGTAAACTATGCAACAATTGCTCAGTCCAACCATTATGTAAGATCTAAAGGAAAAGCTGTGTCTGATGTTCTAAGCCAGCATTGTGATATTCCAAAACACTCTTTAAGTTTACAAGCAAACTTAGTTTTGCTATATCAAACTAATAAAAAAGTACCAACAGCATACCTAAAAAAATTCAGATGTTGAACACACATCCATCTCCTTCTCCGGCAAATCCAATTGCAAGCATTTGGGCACTTCACAGCTGCAGTCCCCACTTCTATTTGGCCTCCTTTGCACAACATTAAGCACGAATCCATCGGGAACCCTTTCGATTGTCTTCCCGACCATCCGGTGAAAAAATTAATTACTAGTTAATATACAAGCTATACGAGATCAGGTGCCAACCAAACAAAAAAAAAAGGAATATAAATTAGCTTGTAAAGTACATTACTCACCAATAAATAAAAGCATAATGGTGATTGGTATCAAAGTGTGTTTCATTTTAACTCAAGATAACACGTATAACAACGTCGAAATGTCCATATGCTTTCAAAAAAGTGAAGAAGCTAAAGCCATCATTTAAAATAAGGTGTACTCAGCTGCGAGGCATGTATGAAAATAAATATATACTGCCGGGAAAAAGAGAGAATGATAAACGAGAGGAGGAGACAAAGCATAGCCATAGTCGGACACGGACGTCTAGAAGACAAGAAAGTGGAAAATGAAGTACCTTTACAAAATGCTGTTAGAATTTCATAAACACCGAAACAAGCTCCTAGACCAAATGTTCTCCCCGGCATCAGCCATTCAAAGCCACTGTAAAGACCTACAATTCAAGGTTGTCTATGAATATTCAATAGTTATTGTCCAAAAATACTGTGAATAAAGCACTTCATCTTCCTTAGCACATGCAGTCAACTAAATAGGAGGAGCAACAATTCTCAAGCAACTTGCCATATATTGGACGGACACTCCTTTCCACCGTAGAATATCAACCGCCACTTCCATCATGAAGAAGGGTCTTGAGTAAACATATAATCTCGTCAAAGAGCAAGCGAAGTTGCATACTCCGAAACAAAAGGTTTTTCCACAAGAGGAATTTTTGTGTGGGAAGTCTTCAATTTTTTACAGCATTTTGTACATGATTTATTTTGAATAAGCAAAGTTCTCGGGAATCGAAGGAATGGACTTTAACGAGCTACTTCCTAAGTCTTCTTTTCCATTCTTTTCCCTTTTAGGCCAGAAATGGCTAACCACTTCAACACCCCATAAATGGACCACGGATGTTATAACTTTGAACAGGGAGCACGGGATGTACTCCACAAATTCCTATCTATGTTCTAACGAACCGGAGAAAAAAAATCGAACAAAGATCAAGTAAATGGACTGCAAAAATGGCTGCATTTCCAAAGTACCTCCTAAACCTCCGGACAAAGCCCGAACTCTTTCCACAGCCTGCGCCGGAGTCAACTGCTTAGTTGAGCCAGAACCAAGCTGCTCTGCACACGCACAGAGTCAAGCACCATGGAAATCCGAAATTCCTACAATTCAGAGGGGAAAGAAGAAAACAAAAGGGCATCAACAAACCAACCTAGAGAAGGGTCTTGATGGTATCGAGAGGATGAGGGCCGTTCCTAAAGTGACCGAAGCGGCGGCGGCGACCGCGTGCGTTGTAAACATTCGGTTCTTGAAGAACTCGTCCATCCCGAACGCCGATCCTAGAACGGCGAATCCACTGCCGTGTTCGGGAACGAGCCTCCGGGGTTCTCGAGAACCGCGGCGTACACCTTGATGTCGTCCTTCATGAGCTGATCTCTGCCATCAAAAACGACGCCGATAAACATCCCAAACACGCAAGGGGGCCCAAGATATCGAATCGACCGATCGATCCCCCGCGCGAAGAACCGAGAGAGAGAGATTGAAGCGTTACCTGGAGATATAGGTCTTGCCGGAGAGGAACTCGTCGAGGGACTTGAGGCCCGACTCCATGTGGAGATTCGCCAGGGCCGGCGTCGGGCGGAGACGGAGGAGGGCGAGCGGTGTGAAAGTGTGAAGTGGCGATCGAGACTAGGGTAAACTTAGGGTTTTTTGGAACTTAACCGGTTCGGTTCGGTTTCGGTTCCGTTCCCATGGGAACCGGGCCGGAACCGAGAACGCCGGTTCCCGAAAAAAAGGAAGGGAACCGGAACCTCCGGTTCGGTTCTCCGGTTCCCGGTTCTACCCGGGAACCGTGCTCACCCCTAACTCTGATGGGAGAATGGTAGTGAAAATGTCTTCTATCCGTGTGGTACTAGGCTTGGCAGCTAGCTTTCTTTGACCGAATCCCTTAACAACCAATCTAGCTTTGTACCGTGGTTGTAAAGTATGTTCATCTTGGCTACAAATTTTATGATCCACTTGAAAAGAAAATTGTAAGAAGCAGAGACGTTGTGTTTATGGAAGATCAAACAATAGAGGATATTGAGAAATCAGAGATGATTTCAGCACCACGAGTTAGTGATAATCTGGTTGATTTAGATCCAGTTCCTCTTACAAATATTCCTACACAGGTTGATGAAGAGCAACAGGAAGTCAATGTTCCAAATAACGCATATGTTCCTGAACATGTTGAAATAGATAATATTATTCCTGAACCAGAGGCTCAATTAGATGTTCCACTTGATGTTCCAGTCCGGAGATCCACTAGAGACCGACGACCTTCCACCAGGTATTCTGAAGATGAGTATGTATTTTTGACTGATGCAGGTGAACCAGAGTGTTATGCAGAAGCAATAGAAGATGAGTACAAAAGCAATTGGTTCGATGCTATGCAAGATGAGATGCAGTCACTTTATGATAATCATACTTTTGAATTGATGAAGTTACCTAAAGGTAAAAGAGCTTTGAAGAACAAATGGGTATATAGGTTGAAGCAAGATGAACATACTTTACAACCAAGCTAGATTGGTTGTTAAGGGATTCGGTCAAAGAAAGGGTATTGATTTTGATGATATATTTTCTCCGATAGTGAAAATGTCTTCTATCCGTGTGGTACTAGGCTTGGCAACTAGCCTAGATTTAGAAATTGAGCAAATAGATGTTAAAACGGCCTTCCTACATGGTGACTTGGAGGAAGAGATATACATGGAACAACCTGAAGATTTCAAAGTGAAAGGGAAAGAGGATTATGTGTGCAAATTGAAGAAAAGTCTCTATGGCCTAAAACAAGCACCGAGACAGTGGTACAAGAAATTTGCGTCAGTTATGACAGAACAGGGCTATAAGAAGGCTTCCTCGGATAACTGTGTATTTGTCCAAAAATTTTCTGATGATAACTTTATTATTCTCTTGCTTTATGTTGATGATATGTTGATTATTGGCAGGAATGCTTCAAGAATTGAGTTATTGAAGAAACAGTTGAGCAAGTCTTTTGCCATGAAAGACTTGGGCTCGACGAAGCAGATTCTTGGCATTAGAATTACCCGAGACAGAGATGCTAAGAAGTTATTTTTGTCGCAAGATAAATATATCGAGAAGATCCTTTAGAAATTTTACATGGACAAGGCTAAAGTGGTTAGTACTCTTCTTGCTACCCACTTTAAGTTAAATATGATGCAAAGTCCTACGATTAATAAAGAAAAGAAAGATATGGAAAGTATTCCATATGCTTCAGCTGTAGGAAGCTTAATGTATGCGATGGTATGTACACGCCCAGACTTGGCGCATGCAGTTGGCGTTATTAGTCGCTATTTGTCAAATCTAGGCGAGAGAAACCTTTGGAATGCAGTGAAGTGGATTATGAGGTATCTTCGGGGAACTTCAAATTTGAAACTCAGTTTCGAGACCGGGAAACTTGAGTTAGTTGGATACACAGATTCCGACTTGGCAGGAGATATTGATACTCGTAAATCTACTTCTGGTTATTTGATTTCTTTTGTGGGTGGAGCTGTGTCATGGAAGTCAAGATTGCAACAGTGTGTTGCACTTTCTACAACCGAAGCTGAATTTATTGCAGTGACTGAAGCTAGTAAAGAGAAGCTATGGATGAAGAAGTTATTAGAAGAACTTGGGTTCAAGCAAAAGAGGTATGTGCTATTTTGTGATAATCAAAGCGCAATTCATCTTGGTAAGAATTCATCTTTTCATTCTAGATCGAAACATATTGATGTTAGATATCATTGGATAAGAGATGTTCTAGATGAAAAGTTGTTGGAACTTGAGAAAATTCATACGGATCATAATGGCTCCGATATGATGACGAAGACTCTACTAAGAGAGAAGCTTGAACATTGCCGTTTGATAGTAGGGATGGTAAATCCCTCCACATTGTCGTGAGGGGGAGATTTGTTAGCTGGGTTCACTCCTATGTGGAGGAAACCCAATGAGTTGCAAGCCCAAAAAGGGCTTGAGCCCATATAATAAGTTATATGAGGAAATAGGGTTTATCACTATCTATATAAAGAGGTAGCAGCAGAAAAGGAAATAGTAACAAGAGAAAAAGAGAAAGCAGAAAATCTAGGGTTTTGGGCAATATCTGATTTACATCAAGCTGGCGTCAGAGGTCGATTCGTGGTCCGATTGAGCTGAAATTTTGTCAGCATGTTCGTGGCGCAATTTTATCGAATCTGAGCGGTTTGATTTTTGTTTGAAGCTCCCTACATCAGGTTTTTCGTGGATTGATCAAAACCTGCGTTTTTGGTCAGATTTATCCTTGATCTCTTGTGAAGTTCATGTGTATTGCCAAGAATTATGTTCTTGAGGTGTTTGTTGCTATGTACCTCTAGTATTTTCTAGAGAAGAACAATTTTATTGATAGTGAAGATTTTCAGGTGGACTCCGGTCCCGTGGTTTTTTATCTTCTCACATCGAGGAGGTTTTCCATGTAAAAAAATCGTCTTGTGTTCGTGTGCTTGGTATTTATTTTACTCTACTATATCGATTCCTATTAGGTTTACACAAGAGAGGAGATTATTTTATTCCGCTGCGTTGATTCGATATTGTTCGAATTATTACCATTCTCCCATCATAAAGGTCCTCAAGAGGATGCGAAGCTTTCTTTGTGGTTAGTGGCTAATAAAAGACTACTTAGTACTGAGGATCATAGTAAACGCAGGATAACAGGTGATCCACACTGGTTCGGCTTTACACTTGCTTAGAGATTTCTGTATATGCTATGACCAGATGGTCCAACATGGTCACTGGTACTAGAAGGTGTGCTAAATCTTTAACACAATGACTCTCAGGAAGTTTCGATTTGGCCGGTAATTCTTCGGGGGTAGGTAGCTGTTTCCTTTGACAATGGAGAAATGGGAGTTCTTTTCCAGCCAATGTCGAAGCTCCGAGCTTTCCGATTGTTACGTGATCGTAAAGGCGAGGTTAGTTGAGACGTAGGTTTCTGTTGATTTGTGGAAGCAAAGATGTTTTTGTCGGATGAAGTCCTCCCGCCATTACACCACGAGAAGCTCAACACCGACGACGCCTCTAAAAGCAACCCAGGCTTGGCAACTGGAGGTGGACTCATTCGCGACAAAAGTTGGGAACTGGCTAGGTGTATTCGGGTCGCCGAGTTCTGCTCTGCGCTACATGCATGATTAGAATTAGGGAGTTTATTTGAGCATCAAATTGGCTATTTCATTAGGCTTTGATTAAAAAAAAAACAACAACAACAGTTGGAAATTGATTCTCCACCAAAACAATCGATACCTCTTCTTTAGGGACCAAATTTGACTCTTTTGTACATTGAAAAGTTATGATATAGTAAATTAGCTTGAGACTTCCTCCTTATTATTAAAGAAAAGAATTGACATCCCCATCGATATCGATCCGTTTTACCAACAATATTCCTCCTATACAATGTGTAGCTCAATTTATTCATGCTCCCTCTCTAGAAACTTGCGGAGAACCATACCTTTTCCGAACCCTCTTACTCTGCCAATCACTCTCGCCCCTATTGGATCGAGTATATGCATAGTTAATTTACAAACCACATCACATACTAGAGGGTCTCTACCTTGACACTATATCTAATGATCCAACTTGTTTCACGTGAGTCAAGACTTGCACTCTGAACAACTATACAAGGTGATGACCATTTGAGAGTAAGGGTTAACTTATGAATCACTCAATAGAATCTCTCCCTAAATATGTGTTTGTGTGTGTGCGCGCGCGCGTGTGTTGAATTAGATTAAACCAAATAGAAAACTTAGATTAGTTAGGAGCTAAGATTAAACCAAATAGAAAACTTAGCATGGGCAATGGTGTTGATCCCGTTGAAAGTGATATCGAGAGAGACAATTGGAAAGCAATCATTTTCTACTCAAAAGGTCATTAAAATAGAGTGCGCATAAGTTTGATTTTATTTGAGAATCCTCCTAGCCATAAAATTAAATGTTCTTCTCCAATTCATATTGAAATGAGAAAATCGGAGGGCTCACAGATCAATTCATCAATTTTTTTCCTGTTGCCCGTGCTCTTTGGAGACTGTAATTAAGTTCATTATTGTTGAAAATCAAACTTTAGAAATGTTCTTGACCCTAATTTTTTGGTGATATTAACTCTAATTTTTTAAAAATCCGTCTCCATACGTCTGGCACTGTCTTCCTTCTGAACTTAACCCCAACTCGCCCTGACAGTCCAGCGCTACCAACCTCTCGACTCCAAAGCCAAACCGGACAAATTCATACACGTCGGTGTCGGGGAAGTCGCATGAATTTATGGCGGTCAACTCAATTCCTTCTGCTCTTCTCAGTTTTCATGGCAGTCGATCGATCGATGTCTCCATCTGTCCCCGCAAGTCGTGCGACTTTACTGCCCAGAGAACCGTGGCGATTGGCGAAGCGGCCAAGATCGAGCGGCAGCAACGTTGAGACGACGCACGATGGAGCTTTAATACCGGAATTTGCGGTTCTTTAGTTCGGCGATTCCCGACGCAACTTCAGCCACAGCTTTGTAATAGTCCATGTGGGGCATGCTGATCTTGACGGTTCGGTTTGTCCTTAGCGAGAGAAACTGGACGGACGTGAGGGAGGGAGGGAGGGAGATTCTTGTTCTTTGGTGGCTCGGTTTCTAGAAAGGTCATTCGATTCTCGTTTCCCTCCCCATGTTACGAACGTGCAACCGAATCGCTGTCCGAGGCAAGTTTTCAGTTCCACAAAAGCCTCCCGGATGATCAAGTATATAGCAATCGATGACTTCACCGACCACGAGTTGTTCATCACAAGGGAAGTTAATGGATGATGGTCTGGATCTTGTGGGAATCCAGTGCACGCGTCGTTTCCGCTGCGATGATCTTTACCGTGTGCTGCCGATGCAGAAACGATGGAAAGTCTAGGAACATGTCTTCCAGGCTCAGCTGGACTTTGTGCCATGGCAGGGACAGGATCAAATAATCCTGGTCAACTGCTGTGGCCTTTCCATCAGATCATTATTGCTGTTGCGCATCCTCTTTGGAAACTTTAATTTTAGCCGGTAATTGATGAAAACCGAACTTTCCGTGACCTACTACGTAGTCACCACAACGTGCAACTAAATTCCTTTTGAAAGAACGCACTAGCCCCTATATTCAACGATGCTAGCAGACCGTCTTTTTCCATAAGCTGGAAAAAAAAAAAAAGCTCGAATTGGACTAGCTAGAGATATGTCTCGATGTGCTCTTACTCATTCACTTGTTTCGGTGATGTAATTGCGATCACGAGTGCGACTCGCACTTGGTTTAGCATTAGGCTGCCCTTTCTACTACTTTGACAAGTTGACCTCTTGGTATGGTTCTTTTTCCGGTTTGGTCCGAGAATTTATTATCGTCGGACAGACTACTCTTCTAAAATTAAGAACCAGAGACTCATTCGGAAGACGAGAATATCGTGCAGGAGGATTGGAAAAACAAAAGGGAGAGGCGCGAAATGGACGAGAATGGTTTACATATTCAATTCCATTAACGACTTATGTCGGTTTCCTATTCCTTTAACATCATATGTCCTTGATATTTATCTTTCGGAGCTGCCAGCTCCAAAAGTACAGGATCACCTCCTCCTATGTGCCACCGGCGATCATATCCAGCCGACAAAACCAGGGTCGAGCTGTTCGACTCAAGCTCGCTTATCGACCAGGTCGAACTCTAAGGCCACGCTACATGGAGATCCATTAATTCAAAGTATATTGACCTTCTTGAGACCATAGTTCAAAATCGCCGTTTTTCCCTTTCTTTTTTTTTTTTCCTTTTCTTGGTTTCTTGGGTAAGCCGAAAATAGCCAAATGCGTAGATAATTGACCACAGATATGGTGGAATAAAAAAGAAAGAAAAGAGAAGAAAATAGCTCATGTTTCATTATCTTCTTCCCCTTGAAAACAAGGACTTCTTGCCCGTTCGGAAGTGAACAGCAGACACCGACACAGGGGACAAGTCACTCGATTGTGGTCCACCCAGCGATCCAAGCACTCCCTGTGGAACGCGTGAGAGCAGTTGCTCAGCTCCCTCACCTCGTCCCTCTCCTCAATGCTGCTCAAGCACACCGCGCACCCTCCATCGTAGCCCTCTCCTTCGCCCCCTCCACGTCCGTGTCCACGTCTCTCCAGGAACCTCACGTACTCGACGACGGGGACTTGGCTCTTGATCATGGCCATCAGGGTTCGGACCGGGACTTGGACGAGCGACAGCGACGAGCCGTCCATGATCAGTATGGGGCTGGGGATCTCTTCTCCTTCTGCTTCTTCTTCTGCTTCTTCCTCTCGACCATGCGTTCGGAGCAGACGCAGATGGGCGAGGGCTGTGATGAGCACGAGCTTGAGTTGGCACAGGACGTCCATGGCGGCTCCACGAAACTCCATAACAGTTAGAGAGAGAGAGAGAGAGAGAGAGAGGGTAATGTGAAAGGATGAAGAGGAGCGAAGAGCTTCGAACCCACCCTAATACTTAAAAGGGGTGTTTCGGCATCTAGAAGCTTTTCGAGAAGAAAAATAGTAGTTTATATGTTTCTTTAACCGAAACGTTGACACCTGGCGATAAAGATAATTTAGGGTTCATGCCCAAAAAAAAAAAAATAACACTTGTATATTTATAACACATTTAATCCAAATTAATTTTCAAATTACAATAAAATTTCAAATTAATATGCTATATGTTCAATTTATCACAAACTAATTTATGTGCCACAAAAAATCGCAAACTAGTAAAACCAATTAGTAGGTTCATGCAGCATGGGCATACAAGTTGGGAATTTTTTTATGACGTGAAAATTATTTTTAAATAAATTTACCATAAGCATATCAAGTTATGTATTTTATAATGTTAATTTAAGAATTTATAACTTGTTTTACACAGGCATCCAACTATTTGTTCAGCACTAGCTTGGCTATTGGGACATTTTCTAAGCCTTATATATATATATAAATTTAACCTTATCTAATAAAAAGCATAATTCTTTCGTTTTAAAAGTAATTTGAAAAGTATTATTTTCTCTTTTAGTTAACTTAACAAGAACAGTTCAATAATTGATTTTGCACACCTTATTCTTAAAAAAAATCAAATATATTAATATTAATCTATACAATCCTTAATCTAACAATCCAATCCATCCCACTCAAGTTAAGCCCAAAAAAAAAAAAAAAAAAACAAAGTACTCAGAAAAGCTATATAAAATGATTGCCTGTTTGGAAAAGCTACACAAAATAAAGATTGGTAATAACTTACGAATCACTCAACATGATTCTATCAACTGACGTGGGACTAGAATGTCAAACTTT
Source organism: Eucalyptus decipiens (assembly GCA_014182575.1). Lineage (NCBI taxonomy): Eukaryota > Viridiplantae > Streptophyta > Magnoliopsida > Myrtales > Myrtaceae > Eucalyptus > Eucalyptus decipiens. The sequence goes on along the minus strand of CM024613.1, from coordinate 11,915,179 downwards.
GGAATAATATAATCTTACTTTTGGTAAAATAGACAGCTCAATCTAGATCTTAATCATTCTGTTTTTTCACTGGCTCAATTCTAAAAATCAATGATTAGATGTCATGACATTGTCTTCATTCTAGAGTAGCCCCATCTCACCCTCACGATTCAACCAGTGTCCTCTCGACAATAAGCCAAAAGAGGAGGCCAATCGGGCCTTTCGGACAGAACCGCATACGTTGGCACTGGGATAGTCCCATGTAATGTTACAAGGCTCGGCTGAATTCCTTTTCCTCTTTGTCAATTTCAACGGCGGTTGATTGATTTGTCGATCGGCCCCCAGAAGTCACGTAACCGCACAGCCTAGAGTAGTGTGCAGCCGGTGGAACAGACGAAACATGTTAAAACTATTAAAATATTTAAATAATAAATTACGCCTTAATATAATAAGTTAAACTTTTAGAACGATTGACAATAGTCTCACATCTTTTTAGGCTTCATTAACCTCTCCGATTATTCTTTCATTTAACCTTTTTAAATAGTGCAGTCTACAGAATCTCATAGAAACTATACGCACACAAGGAAGTTTGGATCCCAGAACCAGTTCTTGGGTTCTGCGGAATTGTCAATGTGGGGGCACGTTTGATCTTGATGGCTCGGTTTGTCCCCAGAGAGAGAAATTGGATGCGAGCGAGAGCCAGAAATTCTTGTTCTTTCTTTGTCAATGTTAGTATTTTCTCAAACAGATAGTGCAGGCGATGCGATGGGATCTCAAGAAAGGAAATCTAGTTGGATTCTCTCACTTCACTCCCCATGTTACGAGCATGCGGACCCAATTGATCCACGGATCAAATATAGAAATTTGACGACTTTCGCCAACCACGAGTTTACACTTCTGAGTCTTGTCGAAATCTGGCTCACGCTGAAGCTTTCCTCTCGTTTTCCTTAAAGAAAGTGATCAGCTTTCCTGTCGTTCAAACCGAGAGGAAAACTTATCACTTTATTTAAGGAATTGAGATCCGTATAGAATCAGCTTTCCTCTCGTTTTCGCGAAAACGAGAGGAAAGCTGATGAGCCGTCCGTGATGAGAATGGGGCTGGGGATTTCTTCTTCTTCTTGATCGTGCGGTTTGACCAGACCCAGTTGAGCGAGAGCTGTGACGAACATGAGCTTAAGCATGCACAGGACGTCCATGGCGGCTCCACAAAACTCCACAACAGTGAGAGAGAGAGAGAGAGAGAGAGAGGATGAAGAGGAGCAAAGAGCTGCGTACTAGTTAGCAAGACTAGGCTCATTAGTTTATTAAATCTACGTACCTTCTTCATAAAGAAAAAAAAAATATCATATGTAAATAATTTAACTCATTCCACATGAATCAAGCATTTAAAAGGAGTATTCCGAATAACTACATAAAATTGTGATAATTTAAGAGTAAGTATTAAGTTATAAATCACTCAATATGACTTCCCGAAACTTAGAATGTCACGAATATTGTTTTTTATAGGACTAACGTTCTCATCAAAATGTGCCCATATCACCTAGTGATATTCCCCCATTCAATATGTGGGTCAATCCTTTCCTACCCCCTCGCCATTTTAGAAGATTGCCGAGAGCCACGCTTTGTCCAAGCGTTCTTTGGTTAGTGGCTAATGAAAGACCACTTAGAACCGAGGACCATACTAAACGCAGGATAGCAAGTGATCCTCACGGTCGTGTTTATGCCCTTCAACTGATGATTCGGCTTTACACGTGCTTAGAGATTTGGGCAGACGCTATGATGGTCCCTGGAACCAGAAGGTGTGCTAAATCTTCAGCACAATCACTCTCAGAAGTTTCGCTTCGGCCGGTAATAATTGGGGGTAAGTTGTAGCTGTTTCCTGTGATAAGGGAGAAATGAGAGTACTCTTCCAGCTAATGTTGGAGCTCCGAGCCTTTTGATGGTTACGTGATGACACATGCGACATTAGTCGAGAGATGGTTTGCTGTAAATTCAGAAAAGCAGGATGGTTTTGTCAGATGAAGTCCTCCCGCCATCGAACCACGGGAAGCACAACACCGACGAGACCTCTAAAGGCAACCTGGGCTTAGGAGCTGGTGGTGAACTCACTTGCGACGAAAGTTGGCAACTGGTTTGGTGGATTCAAAGCATGGTGCATGATTAGAATTAGGGAGTTCTCTCTTTTTTTTTTTTTTTTTTTGGTCGGCAGAATTAGGGAGTTTATGGAGCCTCAAATTGGCTATTTTATTACGGTTAGACAAAAAAAACAGTTGGAAATTTATTCTCAAGTAATTTTGTCTTCAATTCACCCAGGGCATATGAGCACTAGTATTGTGGGATAATCTGTCGGAGGAAACTTGTCCAATCTTGGACAACTATCGACAATTCAGATAGCTTATGCCTTTAGGGAGGGCAACAAATGTGCTAATATTTTTGGCTAATTTTGCATAGAGAGAGTCGGGTGTTTGGGCTATGCTTACCTAAACAATTGGTATCTTTTCTTTTATGGGATTAAATTTGACTCCTTTGTACATCATAAAGTCATGATTTAGTAAATTAGTTGAAACTTCCTTCTTATAATTAAACGAAAAAGAAAAGAACTAACGTCCTCATCAGTATTGATCTATATCACCAGCAATACTCCCCATGTTCACTGTGTAGCTCAATCTATTTGTAGTCCCTCTATTATCCTAGAAACTTGCTAAGAGTCGTATCTTTTCCAAACCCTTTTATATTATCGATCCTTCCCACCCTTATTGGATTGGATATAGGCATAGTTTGTCTACGAATTTGTTGCAAACTACCCTCAATGGAGGAGATAAGTTTAGAGGTATTACCTAAAGGACAAGCCTATAGCCCATGATTAGGCACGGGTTCTCCCAAACATATACACATAAGAGTGTTCATAAGAATTTTGTAGTAAGGAGTTGCCACTAACCTATTAGGGTTAGCTAGAAACCAATTAAAGCATGCAAATGACCAGAGAATCTAGGGTCAAACACTTAATTACACTAACTAATCAATTAATGCCTTTTTGGTACATAATCCTATTCATTTAAAAAAAAAATTGGTCAAGCAATTTGGACTAATTTTAAATCAAGGTAATCATAAGAGTGTGGAATCATTAAAATAACAATCAACAACTAATGAAAGTATTAAATAAATTGTATGGAAGAGAAAAGATTTAACATTATCAAACAAGGAGCATGCCATCTCTAACTAAGCTAATGGAAGGCCACAATCAACATAAAGAAAGTGCACAATTAAGAGCATTTGTCTCTAAGGACAATTGAAACCCTAAGATAGAGCCATAAAGGCTTGGTCAATCTTGGCATAATTTTAAATTGAAAGGCTTCCACTTTTTCAACAATAAATAACCTAAAATATTAATAACATTTTTAAAGGATTTTTTTAAAATTTTGAATTTTTAAATTTTTTCGAATTTTTTGGGAAGAATGAAATTTTAAATTTTTTTGGATTTTTTAATATTTTTCAATTTTTTCTTTTTAATTATTTTTATAATTACTGATGAAATTTTTAAAATTTTCCAAATTTTGGAATTTCTTGAAAATTTTTGAATTTTTCTTTTTTTGATATTTTAATTTAAAAAATCGAGTTTTTAATATTTTCTAGAGGTTTTTGAATTTTCGAAAAGGTTTTATTTTTATCTTTTTTCTGAAATTTTTTAATTTTGAAATTTGTTAATATATCTTTAATATTTAATATTATTATATTCAGAAAAAGGGTTTGGCCCGGTAAACCCGATCCGGCCCGTTGACCTGACCCAAACCCGGATTAAACCTAAAATAGATAAAACCTATTTCTTAAAACCTTTTTTTTTTTGTTTTCATTTTCATCTTTATATTAATGTTAATATTTTAATTAATTTTTGTCTTTTCCCCATTTCGTCTTTTCTACTGTACCTCTTCCCTGCGACTCCTCCTTCCCGAAGCCAACTTTTGTTTTCTTTTTCTCCATTGTTCATTTTTTTTCTGCACTTTTTTTTTCTTTTTCTTTTTCGAATTCTTCTCTACGCCCATCTTCTTCCTCGACGGCTCCTCTCCTCACCGAACGCTCCCCCTCCAGCTCTCCCGAAACACAACCGGACCACCACTGTCCGCCGGCCCTCCGTCCCGACTGGCGCCGACCTCCGCCGGCCACCTACTCCGGCGGCCGTCCGAACCGCCGGTCGCCCTCTCCGGCTCAAAAATGAGCTCACCGAACCTACGACTCCCGATGAGTACGTTTCCAGCAAGACAGAGAGGGCAACGACAACAACAGAAGCAAGGAACATCGATTAAAAGAAGCAAAAACTCAGACTAGGGCAACGTTAGAGAAATGGGCTAAGGATGAACCGCTTCGGAACATCAGTTCGGCATTTTATCGAACACGTAACATGCCATTTTAACAGCGATTTTCTGATCCACTTCCAGAGGGATCCTCGGTCTAAGGACAACACATGGGCTCTCACGTCACCACTACTTACGACGGATCACTCTCACATTGTCAGGATTTTCACAAAATCGTTGATACGTTCCAGAACCTCAGTTTCGACCCAAACAAACCGATGGAACTCAGATCTCATTCACGCATTTTAACAAACAGGCATGCATGGCCGGGGAGGGGTTCTCCGACTCGACCGAGACTCAAAACGGGCCCAAGTTCCTGACACAGCGTATCAGAACACGCAGTAGCATTAATGAAGGACCGACGGGACCGGAGCTCCCATGAAATGGTCGGCCGCAAGCTCCGGTCCAACGCTTCCAAAAAACAGGGCACTAGCGGCTCGGGAGGCTACCTGGTTCGGATGAGGTGTAGCGATGGACGGCGACTGCTGGACAGGCCTCCGACGACGGCTTATCACTCTCTCGGGTTTGCTCTCTCACAGCCGAACAAGAGAAGGCCTCCCGCCAAGAATATCTCTCTAGTTTTTAAGCTCGGCCAGCAAGCGCGCATGGCTCTCGCCACCGCCAGCTGCCTTGCCAATCTAGCTCCGACCCTGAGATCATGTTGCGCGATCCGCTAACCCCTGCTCCCTCACGATCCTCTGTCTCCTCTGGCTCGAACTTTGCTTTCCCTTCTCTTTGCAGACGGCGTGAAGGGGAGGGAGAGGAGGAGGAAAAGAAGATTGGGCCGGAAAAAAGGAAAGGGAAAATGAAGGAGGTTGGGCCAGGCCCAAGCCAATGGAAACGGATAAAGAGAAAAGGAAAGGAGACTGGCCCGGCCTCGCTTGTTTTCTTTTCTCTCTTCTTTTTTTGGTCTTTTTTTTTTTAATAATAGTTCTCTTAATTAACTTTCTATTTTATTTTAACAAGATGGCTCTGTTTCTATTAATGCAAATGCTCCTAATGTCTATATGCTATGCAATTTAATGGAAATAATTTTTTTCAGGGTTTAAAATTTGATCCCTAATTTTTTACGCGATTAAATCTTAAATAAAATGGTAAAATTTAAGTGTCAACATAACCCTACTATTTACTGGAGGATTTTTTGCCTCGATGCTATATGTAATGACCTAATCTGTTTTATGTGAGTCAAGACTTTAATAGGAATAATTTGAGCAACTACACAAGGTAATGATCATTTGAGAGTGGGTGTTAATTTATGATTTACTCAATAGGGTTTCTTCCTTCATATGTGTTCAATGGCTAAAGCTTAAGTGATGATAACTTGCATGCAAGAAGTTATTTGCCCACCAAACATTTTGTACCTTTTCTTTTAGTTTCAAGTTTGGTTTTTTATTTTTTATTTTTATAACCGAGGACTCCACCACGGGCCCCCCATGTTGGATGGCACTGAAGGGCTGGGCTCCTATATCTCGGGGGAGATTAGCACAGGACACCAACACCATGGCTCCCAACTTACAACGCTAACAATTGTGGGTTTTGAACTCTTGATCTCGGTGATGAAGGAGAGACCCTCAACGAACACAACTACTCGCGGTTAGATTCTTTAGTACGTTGGAAAGTCACAGTTTGATAAATTAGGCTATGGCCTTCTTCTTTAAAATTATTCAATATAAATAATATTTGAATTCTCATATAAGAAATTCAAAATAACAAAAAATAAAATTTTAGTTTTTAATATAATCTTATTTTTATTTATATATTCAAATTTAATTCTACCTTATAATATTCAATATCTAAATATATATTTATTACATATTTTAGGTGTTTTAGTATTTTAGGTATCTTAGTACAATTTTCCATTTAATAAAATTTTATTAGAGAATGATGGAAGGAGAATAAAGAAATAAAAAAGAAATTAATTAAAAAGAGGAAAAAAATAAATAAAAATAAATAAAAGTAAAGTACATAAGAGTATCGCAAGAAATTTTTACCATCTATATTTGTAAAATTTACGATTCATATAGGCATTTATTCTAAGCTATATATATATATATATATAATATGATGTAAATATATTCGGCTTTACTATTATAATTATTAAACAGTTAATAGAATATAACAAAATCCCGTGAATTTTCTATTTAAGAATCCAGTCCTATTTTAATTAGAAATCCGAACGTTTGAAAATTCAAACTAGACAAATCTATATCTGCTTTGGTGTCGGGGATGTCACATGAATTTATCGGGGGTTCTGCTCAATTCCTTCTGCCCTTCTCAACTTCCATGGCGTTCACGATTGATGTCTCAACCTGTCCCGGCGAGTCGTGCAACCATACAGCCTAGAGCCGCGCGTGATTGGCAACGTGAACGAAATCAAGTAACCTGTAATGTCGAAATAACGCACGAGGTTCTTGTTCTTTGACAACGTTAGAATTTCCCCAGACGTGCAACCGAATTGCTGTCCGAGGCAACTTTCCAGTTCCACGAACGCCTCCCCGATCGATCGCTCGGTCGGTATACGAATGGACAGACTTTGCCGACGATGACGAGTTGTCAGTCTCGAGGGAAGTTCACTGATGATGATGGTCTGGGTCTTGTGGAAATCCGGTGCGCGTCAGGTTTGCACTGAGATGATCCTTACCGAGTGCTGCTGACGTAGAAACGATAGAAAGTCCAGGAAAGTGGCCTGGGGCCAGGCTCAACTCGACTGGACTTCGCGCCGTGGCAGGGAAAAGGATCGGATAAGCCTGGTCAACTTTGCGTAACCTATGACGTAACCACGACGCGAGGACGAACGAAGATATCTCTTTCCGTAAAGCTGGAAAAAGTAGGTACTAGAATCGGACTCCCTAGAGATAAGATAATTTATCGATGTGCTCTTACGCTTCCCCCACGCCTCGGCTATGTAATTGCGATCGCGAAAGCGACTCGCACTTAGTTAAATGTCAGGCCGCCCCTTCTAGTTTCTACTATGTCCTTGATATTTATCGTTCGAAGTTGCAAGCTCCAAGAGTACAGAAACGCCTCTCCGGCGATCAAATCCCACCGCCGAAGTTGGGGTCGAGCTGTTCGACTCGAGCTCGCTCGTTAACCAGGTCTAATTCTAAGGCCGCGCTATATGGAGATCCATCTTTTCTTGGTTCCTTTCTTAGGTAAGCTTGACAGATGCGTAGATAAATGACTCCAGATTTGGCGGAACTACGCATGACAGTAAAAACACCAGGGAAAAGAAAAGAAAAGAAAAGAGCTTAAATTCCACCATCTTCTTCCCCGGGAAAACAAGAAGTTACTGTTCTCTCCCAGTTAGAAGGCAAGAGCAGAGACCGACAGACGGGACAAGTCACCTGATTATGGTCCACCCAGCGATCCAAGCACTCCCTGTGGAACGCGTGCGAGCAGCTGCTCAGCTCCCTGACCTCGTCCCTCCCCTCGATGCTGCTCAGGCACACCGCGCACCCTCCTCCGCCGCCGCCGCCGTCGCCCTCTCCTCCGCAGCCACGCCTCTCCAGGAACCTATCGTACTCGACGACGGGGACTCGGCTCTTGATCATGGCCGTCAGGGTCTGGACCGGGACTTGGACAAACGACGGCGACAAGCCGTCCATGATGATAATGGGGTCAGGGATAACTTCTCCTTCCTCTCCTTCTTCTCCTTCTTGTTCTTCTTGGTCCTCTTGATTATGCGGTTTGAGCAGGCCCAGATGAGCGAGGGCTGTGACAAGCGCCAGCTTGAGTTGGCACAGGACATCCATGGCGGTTCCACGAAACTCCATGAGAGAGAGAGAGACAGAGAGAGAGACGCACACCAATTTGGAAAAGAGGAACAGGTGCAAAGAGTAGTTTAGGTGTTTCTTGAACCAGCTGTTGACGGCGAAAATAGTTTCTTTAATGTTAATACCATAAAAAAAGTCTACAATTAGTAGTTTATATCTTGTATAATCCAAACTAATTTTCAAATAAATTAATAGTCTTACCAAATTTATTACAAATTAATTTAATATTGCGAATTTGTATACCATGCCTTTTACAAGGTGCATCCAATTATTTGCTTTACACGAACTGCCTTAGCTATAGGGACATCTGTTAAGCCTTACATAATATATATAAGGCATCTAAAACTTACTATTTAAATCGATGACTTTAATAAAATGCATAATAATGTCATTTTAAAAGTAATTTGAAAAGTATTATTTCCTCTTATGGTCTACTTAACAGAACCATTCAGATAATTGAATTTGCATACCTTTTTCTATAAAAGGAAAATGAGATGTATTAATATTAATTTATAAAACCCTTAATCTAACCATCGAGTCCATCTCATATGAGCTAAACCCCCGAAAAAATGTACTCGAAAAAATTAATTGAGATGATTATTTATTTAGAAAAGCTACACAAAAAGATCACTGTTTAGAGATCGGCATTACCCCATGAATCCCTCAATAAGATTTGTATCAATTGAGGTGGGACAACAACGTCGCGATTTTGAATGATATTGAGATAGCTAGTATAAGCACCTAGAGGGGGCTGAATAGGTGCAAAAACAATTTCTCGTGATATGTGAGCAATATTAGACAATAACAATGAAGCTCGCCTTTTTGTTATCACAAGTAATTATAATCAAAGTAAAACAAAGAGTAGGGAAGAGAAATGAACACAAAGTTTATAGTGATTCGGCTTCTTCCAAGCTTACATCCACTCTTCCGCACTGACAGCCCACCGACTGGATTTCACTATGAACAAAAGAGATGTTACAGCAATGTTCTCCCTTGATTCCACAGTGTAGATATTCTACCACACTTCCTCAAGGTTTCTCACGAATATAAACTATCTTTTGTGTACAAGATTTCGCTTAGTAAATGAATTGACTAAGAACAAGGAGCTTCAAACTTTGGAATTCTTCTATCGCGCACCCACTCAAACAACTGAAACGTCTTCCTTTTATACTCCTTTATACCATCATACCCGTTGGTACTTACCAAAGGAATTCCTCCAATCTACCCGTTGGACGGAATCAATTAGGAAGATCATTCGAGCTATTAAAGGAACATGTCGATAGCCCATCAATCATGTTCGCCCATACAATCAGGATCTCGGTTTCCATAAGTAGAACCTTCCAAGTATACTTCGCCAATCATCGGATCCTTAATCAATCTTGATTCGAATAAAGGATTCCGTTATGTCATATCTAGCCAAGAGATCTTCATCAGTCGATAAGATCAAATAATCAACGAAACATCCAGTCCTGGATAGACCTTCTTCGACAAACTAGAAACTATCAATGAGGATAGACTTTGAGTCTTGAGTCTGGCAGTCCGGAGGTCTTCAGACTTTAAATAGTAGAGTCTGCAAATCTTCAGACTAGACTAAAAGAAACGTTTTGTCGGCTTCAAAACACTCCAGGAAGATTTCTCCAACAATCTCCCTTTTTTTTATGGTGACAAAACTTTCCTGCAGATTTGAATAACTTTGACCTGCAAAACATTACTCAAGCAAATAAGGATATCTCATAAAGATTAATGGCTTAATGATAACACTAGAATCTGCAACCATAAAAAATAGGTTAGTCTTGCATGAGAGTAAAGCCATTCATAAGATATCAATAGTACTTAATATAAGCAATCAAATCCAAATCCCAAATTCAGTCCACATCCAGACACGCAAGTCAAGCCAAGTCAAACATCAAAACAAACAAAAAGTTTAACAAGTTTAAGTTCAAAGTTTTTAAATCTCGCATCTCTCCCCCTTTTTGTCATCATAAAAAAAAGGTTGAGATGGAAATAGAATAGAGTCAAGATTGCTCGAGAACACGAACAAGCTAGAAATCTCCCATTGATTGGACGATGCCTTCTAGCTTTTTCAATTCTTCCTTCAGTTGAGCTACATCTTCACCCTTAGCATTTGCTTGAATCTGAAGAGCAAGGGCTTGGATCTGATCATTCAAAGAAACTGAAGAAGCTTGACCTGCATTCTGCAAATTCTGAACTTCGCATCCCAGAGCATAAATTTGACCCCGCATTTCCAAGAGAACATCAAGAATTCTGCGAAAATCTGCTGAATTATCAGTCTGCGTTGTCACGCCCCGAACCCCGAGCGCGCGCACATCCCACTGCGGTCGATCAAATATGCGACATCCTAGGATATGTCGCCGACCCATTTATTTTTATTGCACATGCGGAAGCGAAACAAATCCCCTGACAACATTTAACTTGGGATAGAAAAGTAGACAATCAATCACAACATAGCACTTTCATAATTCAACAGAATTACAAATAGAAGCCTATAGCCAAAAGTCTACAAAAGACCGGCTCTTAAAAGGAACTGTCCTACGATCTACAAGTCGGACACGTTCTCCAATCTTATGACTTCACCTCTGCATTCCTCAAGGCCAATCTAAGCCATCTGGCCGCTCCTTCCACCAGGGACCTGAAATTTTGATTCCCCAAACCGGGATGAGACGATGTCTCAGCAAGTTCAACCCCCTAAACCCCTATTAGAAAGAAAATACACCCCGGGTGGCCTAGCCACATCACACAGAAGACTTACCTCGCCTCAGTTCCTTCCTGCAGGTTAGCATAATTCAAATCACTCAATCACAGATAGAAATAGGAACTTAAACAACCGGAACGCATTCACTTTCATATAACCAACAACCACGGGGGTCCTGATTATAAGACTAAATCATTATGACATGTCCCATTCCATGCCACACAATTCCGTCCCATAATCCGACACATCAACAACACTCGACATGCATTCCAATTGTTATTCACTGCCACACAAGGGCATAGCCTACTCGCTGTTCGGCTATCTACTGGCGCATAGCCAGGCATCGCCTCCCCACCTTGGAGCGCGGCTTCGTCAGTACGTCGACGGCGTTCCCGAAGGAGCATGGGCCCCGATCAATCAGCTGCGACCCGCATCCACTGCGTGGGCATCCCATATAGGGGCAAGTCCGGCTCAACAGCCCAGGACGATTCCTCTTAATTATCACACAGCCAAATCATACTCGGCCCCAGGTCACTTTATATTTCACTCAATGCTTCCACTTAAGATAGTGATCCCGGCCATTTTTCTTCATATTAAAAATATTCCAGAAATTACTCACGTGTGTGGGGACACGCTAATTTCGAATCAAAAAGCCAATATCTCACTTTTTCAAACCCCACTATTTAATATAATTATTAAAATCCAATTTTTACATTAAAACCCAACACTTGGATTTTTATGAATAAAATCCATATTTATCACAATCAACCCTCAATTTGCCACATCCATTCATCAAATTCAAATTCTAAATGCACAGCAGCGATCAGCACGAAATTCTGAGAATTTAGGATCCCAAAATGATTTTTCGGAATTTATTAAATAATTAAATTTATTCCGAAAATCAATTGAATAATAATATCCATATTTTTCACAATTCACACTCAATTTATAATATTCAATCGTCAATTTCAAAATCTAACTACACAGCTGCGACCGGCACGAAATTCTGAGTAATCGGGGTCAAAAATAATTTTTCTGTTTTTTTTTTATAATAATTTTTTTTTAAAATTTCGGATTATAATTTAATACCATAAATTCCAGAATTCGAAATCATTTAAATAATTCAAAAATAAAACCCTATTATGTCACATCAAGGCTTTACATTAAATAAACTATCTTAGCCTTTAATTAAGCATACTTTAAATTAAACAACCATCTTAATCTAATTCACAATTAAATAAACTAATCTAACCACCTAAACATACTTAACTTAGACTAAGCACACTTAGGGCATCATTAACCCTCTAATCAAGATTTAGTGAGTTAAACTCACCGGATTAGAGAGCCAAGCGGACCAAAACGACGGGAACGACGCGAGAATCGACTTTCCTCAAAGCGGGTCGAGCATCCGGGCTCGGGACGGCCGAAACGGCCCACGAAGGGGCTGCCATACCCACTAAAACCAGCTGCTGTCCATGGCGGTTTGAGGCCGAGAATGGGCGGATCCGGCGCCGGTTGAGGCGGCCAAGGGCGACGGAGGCAAGGCGGATCTCCGGCGGGCTAAGGCGGCGACGGACGGCGGCTCACGGCGGCGGGGACAAGCTCCGACAGCTCTCACACGAGCTAAACAGCAGCTCGGGACGACGAGCTGGGCGAAGCGGGCGGAGCGGCAAGCCGGCGAACTGACCGGCGGAGCGGCGCGCGGGCAGCGCGGGGCGGAACGCGGCGGCGGCGGCGACGTGCGAGCAAGAGCGGACGACCATGGCTGCAGCTCCTTCTCTGAAATTTTTTTGGTCTTTCGCACAAAGAAGATGGAGGAAAACCAACGGAAGAGAGGAAGAAGAGAGGGAGGAGAGAGAAGGAGAGAGAGAGAGAGATGGGATTTTTTTTTTTCTTTTCTTTTCCTTTTTCTTTAACCCACAAAAATGGCCCACCACCATGACATCATGGTTGACATCACACTCCACTCACCCAATCCCCCACAACCTCTTCCAATGGGTCCATCTTATTTTTCCGGGGTCCAATTCTTGTACGGCCAATTTATTCAATTCCCATCAATTCTCTTCCAATTGAATTAAATTGAAGTCCATAAAATTAATCCAATGTCACCACACTTCAATTCACATATTCACTTATCCATAGAACCAGTTTAAGTCCCAAAAATACGACCAAAAGCGGCTTACTAATTTCTCGAGCCAAATTAGCCATTTTCGATTTAATTGCCGAAAAAACTCGATTGTAAGAAAAATCTTCCAAAGATAAGTCAATGATCCCAAAATAATTTGTGACACACCCAGACTTCCAATTTCTGAATTCGATCTCAATTCCACGGTTAATTTCACTTTGGCACGATACTAGCGTGGCCCAACCTACCGGGTAACCTTTAGAAATTTTCACGCATTTGACATGTGGTTGATCATCTCAAGCCACAATGTACATCTTTGAAACATTGGCGACTTTCGGTTGTCGGGGTAATCTCAAGGTTTCAAATACAAACACATGGTACCTAATCGATAGAAAAGTCGGCCTAGTGTCGATCGACAAGAATTGTGCGATCTGGTGGAATCACCCACACCTGATCACATGTCTCTGTCGAGTCGACCTATCTCCGATCTCTAATCAATTTTAATCGCGCCGTAATGACCCTTGCAGATTAGCTCGGTCGAAAGGTCGCTTCCTGGTCAAATTCTCGAGTCCGATGCATTAGAAACTCTTAACAGCTTCACCCGATAGATTAGTTTTCATATGAGTGGTCGACTCAAGGAAAAGAACTATATGCGTGCCAACGAAATGCCCGTCTCAATTTATTGAAAGTAGGATTGGAAAATCGGGATGTCACATTCGTACTGGCTTCTGCTCGATCAGATGGAGTAAAGGCAGACGATGGCAAATCAACATAATTACGCAGATTGGGCGATGAAACACCATGTCCCTCCTCAAGAAATTGAGAGGCATAGATGTCATCTGGATTTGCTGGAGATCGACTTACTCCTTCACTGGTCGCAGGATATGAGGACATTCCTCTGTTCTCACGATCTCCCCCTGTTTCCATGCCTTCAAGTGGAGAAGAGTGTTCCTCATTTTCTCCTTCCTCTTGATCTCCTTTCTCCTCTTCTTTTTCTGCTTCAATTCTTTCCTCCTCAGCATCTCTTTCTTATGCTTCTCTCTCCTCTGTTTCTTTCTCCTCTGCTTCCAAATCTTCTCGTTCTCCAGTCCTCTGTTCTGAGTCTTTCTCTTGATGTTCCGTTGATTCTGGAATAGAACGACTCAGGTTCTTCAATTGTGACAGCCCGATTTTCCAATTTTAATTTCAATAAATTTAGACGGGCATTTCGTTGGCACGCATATAGTCAATTTCCTTGAGTCGGCCACTCATGTGAAATCTAGTCTATCCGGTGAAGTCGTTAAGAAATTCTAATGCATTAAACTTAAGAATCTGATCAGGAAGCAACCTTTCGACCGAGATAATCTGCAAGGGTCATTACGGCACAAATAAAAATTGATTAGGAATAGGAGATAGGTCGGCTCGACAGAGACATGTGATCAGGTGTGGGTGATTTCCACCAGATCGCACAACTCTGGCCGATCGACACTAAACCGACTTTTCTAACGATTGGGTACCTTGTGCCTGTATTTGAAACCTTGAGATTTCCCCCGACAACCGAAAGTTATGGCTTGAAATGATCAATCGCAAGTCTAATGCACAAAAATTTGTAAGCGCCGCTCGGTAGATTAGAATGTACTAGTATAATGCCAAAGTGAAATTAACCGTGAAATTGAGATCGAATTCTGAAATTGGAAGTCATGGTGCGTCACAAATCTTATTAGGATCATTGGATTAATTTGTGGACTTTAATTGGAAATCAATTGGAAGAGAATTGATGGAAATTGAAGTGCAAGGATTTGGACCCGGCGGAAAATGAAATTGAACCTATTGAACCAAAGTTGTGGGAGGTTGCAAGTGAGTGGAAGATGACATAGGGTGATGTCATGGTAGTTGGGCCAAGAGAAGGAGATTTGGACAAGTGGAGGGTGGATATGGCCTCTTGGAAAGGCACCTATCAACATCATCTTCTACCTTTTGATCTTGGAAGAGAGAGAGAGAGAAGGGAGGAAGAAACCAGCGGAAACCGCCGAGCTCCGTCCGCCCCCGTCGCCCGCACGTCATCGTCGTTCCTCGCCCGCCGTTCACCGGAGTTCGCCGTCGCCGCTCGCCGTCCCGTGCGCCGAGCCGCCTCGCCTCCGTCTCCGCCGCGAGCCCCCGCACCGTCGTCGCCCCCAACCAGCAGCTGCTCGACCGTCTCTGCGCCTCACCGAAGCTCCGTCGCCGCCGTTCCGCCGCCGTGAGCTGCCGTTCGGAGCCCTAGCTTCCTTCGCCGGTCATTCTCCGCCGTCTCTCCGCCGTTCGCCGCCGTTCCGCAGCCCCCTTGAAGCTCGGTTAGTGCTGGTTTTCCAGCAAGAACCAGCTCCTTTCTTGCCCGTTTTAGCCCTCTATTAGTCCTCATTTGGTGTTGATCCGTGTAGGTTTGTCGTCAGCGTCGTCGAGCTCTTCGCCGAAGACCCGCCGGAAAGCGATTCCGGTGAGTTTAGCTCACTAAACCCCGATTAGTGGGTTAATTATGCCTTAAGTGTGTTTAGTTTAGGTTGATTGAGATTAGGTTGGTAGATTAGCTTATTTTAAATGTGGATTAGATTAGGTTGTTTAATTAGAGTTAAATATGTTTAGTTTAATGGTTAAGTATGTTTATTTTGAAAATAAACATTGATGTGACTTAAAGGAATTTATTTATGATTTAAATAAATGTTTCGAAATTGTTGGATTATTTAATATTAAATCATATTCCGAAATTCATTAAATTATTATTAAAAAAAAAAAACTCGAAAAATTATTTTTGACCCTAATTGCTTAGAATTTCGTGCCGATCGTCGCTGTATAGTTAGAATTTGAAATTGATGATTGGTTAATGCAAATTGAGTATTGATTGAGGAAAATATGAATTTTAGTTAGAAAATCTCACGTGTCGGATTTGATATCGAAATTGGATAGTTTTAAAGGTTAATGTTGTGATTGGAATATGTGAATTACGTGTGACGTGCCTTGAGTTGATTATAAATCGTTGCCTGATAATTATGGGAATTGAATTGGTCTATTAAGTTGGAATTGCCCCTATATGGGATGCCCACGAGGTGGATGCGGGTCGCAGTTGATTCTGGGCCCATGCTCCTTCGGGAACGCCGTCGATGTACTGACGAAGCCGCACTCCAAGGTGGGGGAGGCGATGCTTGACTATATGTTAGTAGATAGCCAAACTGCGAGTAGGCTATGCCCTTGTGTGGCCCTAATGAATGATGATTTGAAATGCTTGCTCTGATGGCAAAATTAAAAAGAAATTGATTGCAGTCCGATGGCTCACGTGTTTATTATAACTTGTACTTGTGTGCTATGAATTGTACTAACCTGCAGGAATGCAAGAAGGCAAGGTAAGTTTTCTGTATTGTGTGGCTAAACCACTCTGGGGTGTATTTTCTTACTAATAGGTGTTTAGGAGGGGTGAACTTGCTGAGACATAGTCTCATCCCGGTTTGGGGAAAAACATTTCAGGACCGTAGATGGCGATACCCCCAATGATAAGTGGCCTGCCAACAGAGATCGATCAGACGACTGTGAGTGCTCCTAACCCCGAGAGCCCCTGGGTCTATCAGTTGGTCAGGACTCTTATCTGGGTCGAGGTGAACGTGCATGACAGGATACCGTACTAGTTTAAGGCTTGGTTTCGTACCGGAGTAGATGGAGTTAGGGTGGGCCCCTTGGACAGCATGGATGTTCCACTGGCGGTGATGGACGCCCTTTTGGGAGAAGGTGTGGCAAATCATCCCGATGGTCGAGTGATCAACGCTTCGCCCCCGCAATCCTGGGTGTCTGATCCTGAGGATGTGGGATCGACGAATGGCGATGATCAGTAGTCCTAAGGTTATGTCTTTTCTTTTGGCGGACTGTTCCATGTTGTGTAGGCTAACCCTCTTTTGATGCACATAAACTCTAATCCATTTTTGGTGCATAGCCTTGGATCCGGTTGATGTATGTAAGCCCTGTTTTGAAATGGTAATGTATGAAATCATGTTGTTTGATATTTGAATTGATGTTCCTGCTGTTCCATCCCGTGTGTTGTTGTATGGGGTTTCTTAGTACGTTCCGCTTGCGCCTTAATAAATTAAATTGGGGTCGGCAACACTACTTGGGAAGGTCGCATTTACATGACCATGGCGGGTTGTTGGCGCTCTCGAGTTTCGGGGCGTGACATCAATGCCATAGCAGAAATGGCGATGTCATCCTCAACGATGAGAGCTCTTCTTTTCTTGGATGAAGCAACCATGGGCTCCTTCCCTTTTCTTTTTGCTGCAGAAGAGATTTGATGAGGCTTGGCAGGGGTTGTCTCCTTGAATTTCTCCAACGCCTTGTTAAGTTCCTTCAGACGCATTTTAGACACCATTTTCAATTCTACCACCATGTGATTACAAGATCGAACACAGAGAATTCGTGGAGGCTGAACATTCAAATGTCTAAATAACTTGGTCACGAGAGCTGGATAAGGAAGTTGACCATTGTCCTTCACCACTACTCTATACATGTGGAACAAAATAGTGTGAGGAAGAGAAAACTTTTTCCTAGCATTGATGGCATACATCAGCTTTGCCTCTGAGTTTGAAACATCGGTCTTTGAAGCAGATTTCGGTCTGAGGCAATTAATCACAATCTTGTGAAGCAGAATGTTGAACGCACGCATCCTTGAGTAAGAAATCATTCCCTCTGTCCTTCTATCCTTAACAAGTTCCAATGTGGCACGAGCAATAGATACATTGATAGGTTGATATCTCCCTCTTTCAACCCCAATCACATCAGCCAACATATCTACATCCACCACATAATCCTGATCTTGGACACTAAAAGAGAATCTATTTGCATCCAGGAAACTAAGATTCGAATAGAAGTATACAGTGAGTTCAGCATAGGCTTCTGTAGGTTCAGAACAAAACTGCTCAAGTTGAAGAAAACTGAATTTTTCCCTCAAATTGACGTTCACAGAGTCAAGGAAATCAAAAATCTACACTTCTAGGGTTTATCACCCCACGCTTCAACAACTTAGTGTAAAGATGCTTGTGTTCCTCCGAACGAAACAACTATGTCCTTTTGCTCCGAATACTTGCTGCAACACCCATTTTCGATTGAAATTGACTGTACAACTTGTCATCATCATTTCCATCTGGCTTATTCACTCCTCCAACACGCGGATCACTTGGGATATTCGCAAGGGTTTATTCTGCCAACTCCTTAGGGGCAATTCCCAAACGCTCCATATTTCGTAAAAATATGTATTCATTACCATACCGTTTGTCCTTAAGAAACTCATTGATGTAGTTCAATGGAGTACCGGTCCTCTTTAAAGCACGGTAAAGCTTATAAATAAAAGAGGGCTTTTGAATTATTATAGGATCTGCGCCTTCGACGATTTCTTCCTCTTCTCGATGACCAACATCATGTGGACTAGATAGTGGAGAATGACGCCGCTGAGAATGTTGTGGGCTCTACTGCTGACTGGGAGACTCCTCTTCCTCGGTGAGATCAAAGTGAGTAGGCCCCTCACTCATTTTCTGCGGTCCCCTACTTGCGATCCTCGAAGACTTCCTTTGAGACGACATCTTTCACAGTCTTCAGAAGATTCCAAACTTGTTTTTCCCAAGAAAGATGGCAACTTTTTGAAGATTAAACAAAATAAGAAGACACAAGTGGAAGATCGATATTTTTAGGGTTTTTAGAGTAAAACGAAGAGGAACCGTTTGTATATAGGACAGTCGAAGAGAGGCATAACAAGCGTCATAAAAGAAAGTAAAAGGATGTCTTTTAAAAAGGGATAAGTGTTCCAGAAGTCCTACAACTTATCACGAAAATGCATTTCAATCCTAAAACTTGCAAAAAGTGCATTTAAGTCCTAAAACTTATCAAATTGTTTCAAATGAGTCCTAAGATTGATGCCGTTAGCCTTTTCCGTTAAAAATCTTTGGCATGACATTTTAAATAATTTTTATTTTCCAGGTTTATTTTTTAATTAATTTTTATCCATTTTTTAAAATTAGATTTAAAAACTAAAAAGTTAAATTTATTCTTATCTTATTTTCAACAAAAACTAAAAAGAAAAGTTAAAAATTTTATTTTTAAAATTTTTAAAAATAAATTAAAAAATAATGTTAACTTTTAAAATATGTTTTTTTAGTAAATATTTTAACTAAAAAGTTTTATTTTTAATTAAAAAAATTTAATAAAAATTTTAATTTTTTAAAAATTTTTGGTGAAAATAAGATAAAATGAATAAATTTGATTTTTTTAGTTTTTAAATCTATTTTTTTTAAAAAATAATTTAAAAAATTCATGTGGAAAATAAAAAATTATTTAAAATGCCACGTCAGCATTTTTAACATAAAAGGCTAATTGCGTCGATCTTAGGACTCGTTTGAAACAATTTGATAAGTTTTAGGACTTAAATGCACTTTTTGTAAGTTTTAGGACTGAAATGCATTTTCGTGACAAGTTATAGGACTTCTGGAACACTTATCCCTTTAAAAAATAACTGCCTTTTAAAATTAAAAAAATTAGATAGCTGCAATTTAAGATTAACTTCATTTTCGAAAAAGAAAGATTGCGATAATCACGGAAATAGCAAAAATCAATTATGGATAGATAATCGTACATTTTCGATTGTCTGAGTCTGAGAGTCTCTAGACTTTTACTTCTTCAGACTTCAAGATGTTGAGTCTGGAACGAATAACCTCAAATTGATTTTTCTCCAAAGGCTTTGTAGATATATCCGCCAGTTGATTTTTTTAGTCAACAAACTGAATTGAAACTTCTCCATTCTGAACATGATCTCTAATGAAGTGATGTCGAATCTCTATATACTTTGCTCTTGAGTGAAGAATTGGATTTTTGGTGAGATTGATTGCGCTGGTGTTGTCACACTTAATCTCCGTGCATGAATCTTCAATTCCAAAGTCTCTTAGCTGTTGTTTTATCCACAGAATTTGTGAACAACAACTTCCAAGAGCTACATACTCTGCTTCTGTTGTAGAAAGAGCTACTGTATTTTGCTTCCTTGAAAACCAAGACAATGTCCTACTTCCAAGTAGTTGACAGATACCCGATGTGCTCTTTCTATCAACTCTGCAACCGGCTAGGTCTGCGTTTGAGTATCCAAGAAGAATAAAGTCTCCCTTTTTAGGATACCAAAGACCAAGACTTGAGGTTGAAGCAATGTATTTGATAATACGCTTTGCAGCACTTAGATGAGATTCTTTAAGGTCTGCTTGAAATCTAGCACAAATGCAAACACTAAACAAGATGTCAGGTCTAGAAGCAGTAAGATAAAGAAGTAAACCAATGATACTCCTGTATAATTTCTAGTCAACTTTCTTTCCTCCTTCATCTTTGTCTATCTTCAAAGAACTTGACATTGGTATATCAGTCCTTTTGCAATTTTCCAGTCCAAACTTTTTGACAAGATCATTCACATATTTTTCATGATCAATAAAAGTCACTTCCTTCAATTGTTTCACTTGAAGCCCGAGAAAGAAGGTTAGTTCACCCATCATGCTCATTTTAAATTCATCCTGCATAGAGTTAGAGAATTTCTTGCACAGAATTTCATTAAAGGATCCAAAAATAATATCATCTACATATATTTGAACAAGCAAAAAAGTTTTGCTTTCTCTTTTAATAAATAGAGCAGTGTCTACTTTACCTTTAACAAAGCCATTTTGAATTAAAAACTTACTCAGCATGTCGTACCAAACTCGAGGTGCTTGTTTTAAACCATATAATGCATTTTTCAGTCTGAATACTGAGTCTAGTTTCCTTGGGTTTTCAAACCCAGGTGGTTGTTCCACATAGACTTCCTCATTGATAGATCCATTCAGGAAAGCGCTTTTGACGTCTATTTGGAATAACCTGAAATTCTTATAACAAGCAAAAGTAAGTAATAATCGAATTGCTTCTAACCTTGCTACTGGTGCGTAAGTCTCGTCATAGTCTATCCCTTCTTCTTGCGTATATCCCTTGGCCACGAGTCTTGCTTTGTTTCTTACGACATTTCCTTTCTCGTCCATCTTGTTCCTGAAAACCCATTTAGCTCAAATAACAGACTTACCTTTCGGTTTAGGAGTTAATTCCCAGACATCATTAATACTGAATTGCCTGAGCTCTTCTTGCATAGCTTCAATTCAGCTTTCATCAAATAAAGCTTCTTTTATACTTTTGGGTTCTATTTCAGAGACAAGAGCCACAGCACTAGACTCTTCGCGCCTTTCGGATCTTGTGCGAATTCCTTCATTAATGTCGCCAATAATGAGATCTTTGGGATGACTAGACTTATGCTTCCAATTACTGGTTAATTTGTCAGGTTGATGATCACTTCCTTCATTTGAATCTTCAATAATCACTTGTTGCTGGTCTTTCAAAGTCTAAGCTGCTTCTTAAGATTTAGACTTTGTAGAGTCTGGAGCAGGTTCAGATTCTTTAAAATGAGTCTGAATAGATTCATTTTGCATAAAATCTTGGAATTTGACATTCATTGATTCCTCCACAAATTGAGTCTTCTTGTTGTAGATTCTGTAGGCTTTGCTTGAGGTTGAATATCCAAGGAAGATGCCTTCATCTGACTCTTCTTGAAACTTGCCAACTCGATCATTTGCATTTTTCAATATAAAGCATTTGCATCCAAACACATGAAAATATGAAACAATAGGCTTCTTTTCTTTGAATAATTCATAGGGGGTTTTTTCTAGAATAGGCCTTAGAAAAACTCTATTAATGATATAACATGCTGTAGAAACTGCTTTAGCCCAAAAACGTGAAGAAATGTTACTTTCAATTAAAAGAGTTCTAGCCATTTCTTGAAGCGATCTATTCTTTCTTTCCACAACTCAATTTTGCTCTGGAGTATATGGAGAGGAGAACACATGCTGAAAACCAGATTTATCACAGAATTTTGTAAAATCTTGATTTTCAAATTCACCTCCATGGTCTGTTCTTATGCTTGAAATAACATACCATTTTTCATTTTGAACCTTTTTAGCAAACTTTTCAAAGTAATAAAAGGTTTCAGACTTACTTGCCAGGAAATATACCCAAGTAAATCGTGAGTAGTCATCCACAATTACTAGGCAATATTTCTTACCTCCAATACTACGAGTTGGTTGGTCCAAAGAGATCCATATGCAGAAGCTGCAGTACACGATTAGTGGAAACTTGATTTATTGGTTTAAAGGAATTTCTTACATGTTTTCCCAATATGCATGGTGTACATAGATCAGACTTTTGGTATGATAGATTGGGTAAACCACGAACAAGCTTCTTTGCTGAAATTTTGGCTATCTGCTTCATATTGATGTGCCCAAGCTTTATGTGCCATAAGTTCACTTCATCTTGAATTGAGATCAGACATTGCGATTCATCTGGTTTCACATCCAAGAGGTAGATATTTCCATGTCTTCGACCCATGAATGACTGAGTAGAATCTTTACTGGTTCGAACATATTCCCTCTTGAAAGTTGATTTTGAAACCGGTATCACACAGGTGGCCCGATGCGAGCAGATTGTAGTTGAGTCCTTCCACTAAAGAAACATTGCTTATTGTGAGGTTTCCAATCTTTACAGTTCCAAATCCCACAATTCTTCCTTTGATGTTTCCTCCAAATGAGACTTTTCCACCATTTACTTAAATGAGCTGTATAAAGCAATTTGAATCTCCTGTCATATGTCTTGAGCATCCACTATCCAGATACCATTTTACATTTTTCTTGATAGTAACCTGCATTTAAAAAAGAGACTCAAGCTTTCTTTGGTACCCATATTTTCTTGGGTCCATTGGTGTTAATATGATATGCGGTTTTTGCCCATACTTTCTTAACAAGTTTCCAAACCATAGAACATTCTTTTTCAAAATGATCTGCACTATTGCACTTTGAACATCTGAGAGCATTACGACCTACTGGTTTTACAAAAACCTTTTTGAAATGATTTTTGCAAGCATCTCTTGTGGGTCTTTGTTTAATTCTTTCCTTCACTTTAGGAAAATCAATTAAATGAATGGTTTATGCTGTCATTCCTAAACTAGATTTATTGAAATAAGGTTTTTGTACTGAAAGAATTTTCTCAAGTTTCTCAGATCCTTTTGAAAATCTTTTTGAAATATTTGATATGTCATTTTTTAAAAATACATTTTCTTTTAAAAGATTATCTTCATTTTCTTTAAAAGAAGAAACATTTATGTCTAAACATTTAACATTTTCTTTCAAAACATTTTCTTGTTATTTCAGTGTAGAATTTTCCTTTTTGAGTTCGGAAATCCTTTTAAGAGAAGTCTTAAGACTAAAACACAACTCATCAATGTATTTAGAAACTTTAATAGGGATTTTGAAGTTACTCACCTCAAATTCACTGTCTAAATCTAAGTCTGTCTCGGAGTTTGAATCTGAATCCGATTGTGCCATCAAACATATATTGGCATAATCATCATCACTTTCTTCACACTCTGTATCACTCTAGATTTCTGCTTTAAGAGCCTTTCGATACTTTTCAGTTTTTCCTTTCTTCTTCCTCAGAAGAGGACAATTGGGTCTGATGTGTCCCTTTTTCTTACATTCAAAGCAGACTACATCTTTGTTTGATTCATCATCCTCAATAGACTTAGTCTGTTGCTTTTGAAAACTTTGCCTCTTTAGATTGAATCTTCTTCCTTTTCTGTTTAACTTTCTGAATCTTCTTATCATGAGAGCAAGCTCCTCATCATCCATATCGTCTTCAGAATCTGTAACATTATAATCATCATTGGATTTTAATGCAATAGATTTCTTACCTTTAGAATCTCCGTCTTCATTGATTCGCTCCACTTCATAAGACTGAAGAGTCCCAACCAACTCATCGACATATAGTGGCATGATTCTTTGTGTCTCTCTTATTGAGGTCTTTATGTGATTCCAAACCTTGGAGAGTCCACGCAGTAGCTTGTTTACCTTCATGAGATCAGAAATTCGTTGACCTTGATTTTCAAGACCATTTACGATTTCTATAAAACGACTAAACATGTCAGTTATAGATTTTCTCGATTTTATTTTGAAGGCTTCGTATTGACCGAGGAGAATGTTGATTATGGTCTCTTTCACTCGATCGGTTTCTTCATAGGTAATATGTAATCTATCCTAGACTTCTTTCGATGTAACACAAGAAGATATTATGTTATATTCAGCAAGTGACAAAGCACAATATAAAGAATAAATTGCTTTTGCGTCAAGAGCTTGTCTCTTGATTATCTTTTCCTAAGTCATTTCACTAAACTCAACAGCTTATTTTCCTCTCTCTGAGACAGGTGCAGCTTTAGGAATGATTCCCTTTTCTACAACGTCTCATTCCAGAGGATCCTTTGATCTTAGGAACGCCTTCATTTTGTTTTTCCATATGTTGTATTCCTTTCCATCAAAGTAAGGCGGTATGGTATTGCTTTGCCCTTCTATCAACCCTGGAGCTAACATACTAGTCATGGATATTTAACTCTGAAGTAAAACACTTCAAATAAAGTGAGTACACAGGCTCTGATACCAATTGAGATAGCTAGTATAAGCACCTAGAGGGGGGTGAATAGGTGCAAAAATAATTTCTCGTGATATGTGAACCATATTAGACAATAACAATGAAACTCGCCTTTTTGTTATCACAAGTAATTATGATCAAAGTAAAACAGAGAGTAGGGAAGATAAATGAACACAAAGTTTATAGTGGTTCGGCTTCTTCAAAGCCTACGTCCACTCTTCCGCACTGACAGCCCACCGGCTAGATTTCACTATGAACAAAAGAGATGTTACAGCAATGTTCTCCCTTGATTCCACAGTGTAGATATTCTACCACACTTCCTCAAGTTTTCTCACGAATATAGACTCTCTTTTGTGTACAAGATTTTGCTTAACAAATGAATTGACTAAGAACAAGGAGTTTCAGACTTTGAAATTCTTCTATCGCGCACCCACTCAAACAACTGGAACGTCTTCTTTTTATACTATTTTATGCCATCATACCGGTTGACACTTATCAAAGGAATTCCTCCAATCTACCCGTTGGACGGAACCAATTAGGAAGATCATTCGAGCTATTAAAGGAACATGTCGATAGCCCATCAATCACGTTCGCCCATACAATCAGGATCTCGGTTTCCATAAGTAGAACCTTCCAAGTATACTTCGCCAATCATCGGATCCTTAATCAATCTTGATTCAAATAAAGGATTACGTTATGTCATATCCAGCTAAGAGATCTTCGTCAGTCGAAAAGATCAAATCCTTAACGAAACATCCAGTCCTAGATAGACCTTCTTCGACAAATTAGAAACTGTCAATGAGGATAGACTTTGAGTCTTGAGTCTAGCAGTCCGGAGGTCTTCAGACTTTAAATAGTAGAGTCTTCAAATTTTCAGACTATATTGAAGGAAACGTTTTGTCAGCTTCAAAACACTCTAGGAAGATTTCTCCAACAGATATAACCCTAGTTTGGCGAGAATGAACTGCTTAATTTACATCTCAACCGTTCTGTAAATTGCTATCTTAATTCTGAAAATCAAGTATTAGATGTCACACGATTGTCTTCATGTTCCAGAGCAACCGCCCATCTCACCTTTTGCAATTCACCCTTTCGGACAAAATACGTACGCTGTCGGCTGTCGGGAGAGGATGAAATTCCTTCATGTCGTGGGGGCCTCAGCCGGCGCGGCCTTTATTGCTCTCGTCAGTTCCTCAACGGCGGGCCGGTCGATTCTGTCCACGCAAGTTACGCAGACCCGCAGTCCAGCACTGCTGTAGCGTTGACACGATGCGTGAGTTGCTTTGGACCTCGATGGCTCGATGATGCAGCCCACATTGAAGACCGGCTCCCTCAACCAAGAAGATCGGCCCGCATTAAAGCTTGACGAAACCGAGAAGCCATAACGACATCTTGAGTCCATCCCCGAAGCTCAAAAGACACCTTGGAAGCTCGCGTGACGCTTTTACTAGTTTATAGTTTCCATGCTCTATACTATTTCTCCTATTTTCAATGCTCCTTTATTTCTCCTAGTTTCAATGCTCTATCTTTATTTCTTTGATGATATAAGCCCAATCCCTTGTAGAAGACAGACAACTTTTGATGAATGAAAAGCTTTGCTTGAAGCAAGTATCATGAACCTTGAAGAGTTCAACCCTTGAAAACCTAGAAGAGTTTTCACTCCGTCCTTGAAGAGTCGGAGCTTTCGAAATCTGCATCCTTGAAGAGTTGCAGTCATCGATCTAGAAGAATCGGTGTCCCCCTCAACTTCCTTGGAGGCCTAGAAGAGCAACCAACGGAGTTTCTATCTTTTCATATTCTGTTTGTTATTTCCAACCCAATTTCGACTATCCTACAGTATTTATTTCAGAAAACCCAAACCATAGAAATCGTAGATCCAGAAGTCTTTGTTCATTTGGCTTTGGAATCAGGTCGATCCGATCTGTATCGACAAAGATACGACTGTTCTCCTGAGCTTGCGCAGTGCTGAAATTACTGTTCGTCCCGTTTCTTGTGCGCGAGTCACTCTCCCGATCCTATTGTTTGAGAAAGCCTCCCCTAGGCTTGCATCATTTGGTATCAGAGCTTTGGAGGAGAGGACAATGCCTCCAAGACAAGCTAGGCGTCGTGGTGGAAGAACCGTTCCCCTCAATGAATTGCACACACTCGCTGAGAATATGCAACAACAAATTGATGAATCGACGCAAGAAGTTCAGCGTTTGAGGGCTGAAGCAAATAATTCTCCACCCCATTCTAGGACTGAAAATTCCCATGGTGACTCTTCCTCTTCGGAGAGTGTTCAATCTATTCACGGTCGGAGGCATGTTCGACATCGTTTACAACATATTCGTGAGCCAAATTGGGAAAAGGAAATCAAGAAAGATGTTCCAGAATTTACAGGTAATGAGTCTCCTGATGATGATGGCAAGAATTCGAGGACGAATTCTTTCAAAGATGGGGAGGATGATGCAGCCCACATTGAAGACCGGCTCCCTCAACCAAGAAGATCGGCCCGCATTAAAGCTCGACGAAACCGAGAAGCCATAACGACATCTTGAGTCCATCCCCGAAGCTCAAAAGACACCTTGGAAGCTCGCGTGACGCTTTTACTAGTTTATAGTTTCCATGCTCTATACTATTTCTCCTATTTTCAATGCTCCTTTATTTCTCCTAGTTTCAATGCTCTATCTTTATTTCTTTGATGATATAAGCCCAATCCCTTGTAGAAGACAGACAACTTTTGATGAATGAAAAGCTTTGCTTGAAGCAAGTATCATGAACCTTGAAGAGTTCAACCCTTGAAAACCTAGAAGAGTTTTCACTCCGTCCTTGAAGAGTCGGAGCTTTCGAAATCTGCATCCTTGAAGAGTTGCAGTCATCGATCTAGAAGAATCGGTGTCCCCCTCAACTTCCTTGGAGGCCTAGAAGAGCAACCAACGGAGTTTCTATCTTTTCATATTCTGTTTGTTATTTCCAACCCAATTTCGACTATCCTACAGTATTTATTTCAGAAAACCCAAACCATAGAAATCGTAGATCCAGAAGTCTTTGTTCATTTGGCTTTGGAATCAGGTCGATCCGATCTGTATCGACAAAGATACGACTGTTCTCCTGAGCTTGCGCAGTGCTGAAATTACTGTTCGTCCTGTTTCTTGTGCGCGAGTCACTCTCCCGATCCTATTGTTTGAGAAAGCCTCCCCTAGGCTTGCATCACTCGGTCCTTTGTGCTGCTGCGACTGCTGACGCAAGCCTAGCACTGCCGCAGACTTTGTCAAATGTGGGGGCGGGCTCGATCCCGATGGCTCGGTTTGTCCTTATAGGGAGAAACTGGATGCGAGTGACAGAGAGTTTTGGTACAAAACCAAACAACTTTGAAGTTTGCGAATCCGACTTTATCGTTGAACAGAACATGTAATAAATCTCCATAGGGCCACAAGCAAAATACAGTATCCAATCACTTATGTGACACCTCAGGTATGCCACCCTCATTTACGTCATCTTAATAATCGTTAGTTCTTCTTTAGTGCCGAGGCCTGTGTAACATGACTTATGCAAATATGGACAATCAGAAGCATAATAGGTTGAAGTCAGTTTCCATTCATTGGTTTAGTTATTTAGTTACATAGGTGGCACACAACAAAACAACCTCCGATCCTAGACCTAGGGTAACAAAAAGATATCTACACTCCATCAGTGACACCCACACGTACCACAACATCCATCGCCCATCATGCGACCAAAACTCAAAAAATGGCTATCGCGAATATCGTCGCCTTGAAAACTAACTCGCCTAGCCCACTACATCACACTCCATTCCCAACCATCGCTATCCTGCTCCTCATCTAGGTCGTTGTACTCAGATGGTTCATTGTTGCTGCTATCATCCTCAAAGTTGTTGCTATTGCTATTACTTCAGAACCTAAGAGGTCCCTTCAGCTCGTTGCCCTCCTAATAAAACGGTATGGTATCAACTAAGTGTAGCCTATATCTACCCAGATGGTAGACATCTAACGAACACGCACCCGTTCAGACTCCAGAAAAGTAACGTCTTCCGATATACATTCAAAATAACATGGTTGTCCAGAAAAGTAACGTCTTCTTAATTATCTGAAAATTTGTAATACAACAGGAGTAAGCCAAAGCTTAGCAAAAGATAAGACAAATTCATAAATCAATCCATCCAATGCACTCTTGATTCCTAAGACTCACCTACTGTGATCCTATAATGCAACTAGCAAACAATCAGTATCTACGATGCACTCACAAGTACATGCAGCACACGAAATGCAATAGCTTTCAGCACAAGTTTTATTTTACGCATACCATGTCATTTGGTCCACCTCTATCTCACGGTTCAACCAATGGGAAGTCGGTACTGTGCGGATCACTTCCGACCTATCACACACAACCGGATTTTTGGGGAACCTTGTTGCCCCCCAGACTTCCCACTCCAGGACATCTAGGGAACACACAGTATCCTAGGAAACTCTTCGAACATCCATTCCAAGCCATCATTGAGGAACTTCTAAGGTACCATGCTATCCCTCAGACATTCAGGTGCTGCAAAACCTTGTTATCCCCTAGTAGCCCAATCACATCACCTCGGATTGCCATCCGTAACCTCATACTTATCCATCATCACACGCTCGGCATACACATGATGTGGCATTGCATTCCATCAATTTCGTTCATAGGCTATAACATGCAACTATTGCGACACTTAATACCTCATGCACACTCAATAGCCAAAAATTACAGATTCCGCCACTACATTTAATAATTTGAAAATATCACCAACTGACATCACATCACAGTGAATCTTAAATCATATCTTGTTGGAAAGCTTAAAGTGTGCTGGTTGATTCTTCAGAAGACATCATTCCAAGATTCCTCGTTTTCCCCTCATAAAAATTCCATCTTTATAATAGGTTAGAAAACAGCAGTTTTCTCGATTTTGGAAACCACTTCAATTAAAATGGTAAATGACTTCAAAAATTTTAATTTTTGGATATGTTGCGAAAAAGACTTTGACAAAGATTTCTCATGAAAACACCAGGTCAAAATCGACATGCAAGCTTGTCTTTCTTTGAACTTGAGGCAAAACAGAGGAGCAAAACAAAATAGGTAGATCTTCGGAAATGATTTCCACAGAATTCAAATCACCTTCAAAAATTCTCATTTTTGGATATGTTGTAGACTAAAGAATTTCGAACAACTTTTATGAAGAAAATTCATCAAGATTCTGACTAGAAAAATCCATATAAAATCAGGAAACGGTAAAGGTCATCATTTCAATGGTACTGGACAGTAGGAAAATGAAGAAAATACAACTATTTGGCCAACCAAATTGACTCCGAAAATATGAAATGTAACTATGTTAAACTTTAGGATATTAGAAACAACTTTGAAGAATGAAACTTCTTGAGATCTGGTCTAGAAAAGTTAAAGCAAAAATAATGAACCGCATGCACGCGATTTTCGGGGCTTAACCCCAAGTACACGAATTCCATTCTTTTGTCACCTCATCAACATCCACTCACCAAAACAACATACAACAACCTAAAACAGTCATTCAAGACTTCATCTAAGGTTCATTTCGCTACCATAAGCCACAGATAACACATGCAAAGCACAATCTTAGCATCTAGCTTACCTCCTCAACCATCCATGGCCGAATCATCCACATGCAAGAGCCAAAGATCACTAGAAATCAACATGCAACCCATAAAAATGACTCAAGTCTCTCTTATAAGCCTCGACCAAGGTCGTTCATCGTCGGACATCGGCTTGGTTGCTCAAACACAAAGAAAAACAACAAATCCGAACAACAACACTTCAAGCCCCACAACATCATCTACCATGATCTAAGCTAGCAAAACCATGAGAAAGAGAGATCAAGAGGCTTAGGAATAAGTCCTATCTCCTTGCCTTGAGATTAAACTTCACTTGTGATGAGGATTTGAGCAAGAAACGGCAAGATAGGAGAAGAAAATGGAGAAGAGAGGGTTCGATGATGGAGCGGCCAAGAGAGAGGAGGAGAGAAATGAAGAGAACTCTTGGCCAAAATGAAGAAAATGAGGGAGAGGAAAAGAGAGAGGCGTTGGTCATGCTCAAGAAAAAGATGGGTGTTTACTTGGCTCGTTGAACACATTTCATGCATGAAAATCTATTGGCTTGGGTATTATTCAGCCATGATTACGTGCATTTAATCATCCAAGGGCAAAAATAAAATTTTGGAGGCTAAGATTAGGCAATAGATGTCCGGCCATAGGGTGATTAAGCTTAGCATCCACTTATCTTACCCTAATTTAATCATCCATTATATAGTGCAAAGTATATTTTAGGTATAATGGCCATATTAATTAAATTGATCATAATATTCTAATTTTATGCAAGAATATAGCCTAAACGATATTCTGAAATTATTCAATGAGCTATCCTATATTCTTGAACTCAAATAAGTCAAACAAATCTTTCAAAGGTGTCTCAAGATATTGATATTTCCACCTCGTTAACCTTAAGCCTTTCTTGAATTCTCGCTAATTTAGTGGGTGAAAATTCTGGATAACACAACTTCGTTGTGCCAATATTAGCAAGCACATCGGTAGGCCAATTGCCATCCTGAAAAGTATCAAGTATTCTGAACTCAAAATAGCCCGGTAGTTTTTTGATATCTTTAAGTAGTCGGTCCAATGTTATTCACTATACTCTCTTGGTTGAAAAATTGGGCGATAATGTTGGAGTCCATCTCGAAGATGAGTTTATGAAAACCATGCTACTTTGCAATGGCTACTCCCAATTATGGCGTCCATAGTTTTGCTTGTAAAGATGAACATATTCCACCATATGAGGTAAAATCGTCAAGCCAGTCACCCCCTTCATTTTAGAATCATCATTCAACTCCTACAAGTCATGGATTACCTTTATATTCAGTTTAATCCAAACCAAAGGTGGAGGAACTCAAGCAACCGTAATGGGAGAAGTACATGATCTGCTTTAGGTAAGTTGATCATAAGCATACTCTTATTTCCCTTCATATGTGAGTGGATTACCTGTACAAGGTTGGAAGGAAAAATAAAGCTCTCATGGAAAAAGTGACTTGTTTTGCCATTGCCAAAAATGCCATATATTCACACCAAAAATAGTATTCCAATTATAGAGGAAGTTGATTCTCCCATTGTCAACCAAGTTGGATTTCAGCTATTGAGATAAATTCATTGAAGAACTCTTCAAGACAATATTGTGGAACGAGTACAATCTATGTTCCAACTTGACAATCCTACAAAACATGCAAAGTTGTTTCCACTGAAGATTCACTTCACAGATAGTAAGGGTTACCTCTCAGATTGTGAAAAATTACTAGAGAAGTCCTAAACCTAATACAATTGTGCTGACTCAATCATAAACATTTTTTACTGTCACTTGAGTCATGAAAATTTTTATTTGTACCAATTCATTTTTTTCCAAACAATTTTGGCTAGAAAATCATTTATATAAATACCAGCTGTTCTACATAGCACCATTGGCATTGATGTGGAAATTTTTTAATAATATTTTAATTATTTATTTATTCTTTCATTTTATTTTTCCATTTTTTTTCTTTTCTTTCTCCTTCCCTTCTTTCTTTCTCTAGTTGGTCACCGAGGGCACGTTCGGTAGCGATTCTGTTCCCGGAAACAGATTCTGATCAGAAATAATTTTTTTTTATTTTGTTCCTAGGAACAATTTTTAAGTATTTTAAACCATATGGTAACTGTCCAAAATTTCTAATTCTGGAATAGAATTGTGTTTGATATTATGCTCATTGATTCTATTCCAAATCAATTTCTTTTAATTTAAAAAAAAAAATTCCTTTTTTTTTCCTCTTTTTTCTTTTCTTTTTTTCCTTTGTCTCTCTTGTTCTTCTTCTTCCGGTGGCCGGTCTCGAGTCTAGCGACTGGCCAAATTAGGGCTGGTGACCTCACTAGAGCGTCGCCGGCCCTCGTCGGCCGAGGGCGAGGCCCGCCTGGCCACCGGCAAGGCTCACCCAGCCCCGCCAAGGCTCAACCTCGTCAAATCTAAC
Organism: Eucalyptus decipiens; assembly: GCA_014182575.1. Classification (NCBI taxonomy): domain Eukaryota; kingdom Viridiplantae; phylum Streptophyta; class Magnoliopsida; order Myrtales; family Myrtaceae; genus Eucalyptus; species Eucalyptus decipiens. The sequence goes on along the minus strand of CM024613.1, from coordinate 11,882,688 downwards.
GAGGTCGAGCCTCACCGATAGCTAGGCCGGCCTCGTCGATCGCCAAGCGAGCCCCGTTGGTGGCTGGGCTTGCCTCCAGCGACCAGCGGCGGATGGCAACGACCTACAGCAAATTGCGATGGACGGTGACAAACGGTGGCAAACAGCAACCACGGGATGGCGATAGATGAAGAAGAAGAAGAAGAAGAGAAAATGGTAGAAGGAGAAAAGTATAATTTTGATTCTTAGATTTGTTCTCAAAACAAGAATCAACTTTTCTTTTTTTTGATTCTATTCCAAATCTAATTCCAAGAACAAAAATTTTACCAAACGCGATTATGTTCCCAAACTGTTCCCAGGAATAAAAAATCATAATCAGCACTGTTTGGATGATTACTAAATAGGGCTTGAATCTCCACAACCAAGAAAGGTGGGGGCTAGTGAAGTCATGCCTTCCCCAGCCCGTGGCGAGGGTGGCCTCATGTTGATCTACCTTCACTAGAGGCAGCGAGGGTAGCCTTGCCAACCCTCGTCTTTGGCTGATCACTAAGGTCCGATGACCACCTAGAAATAAAAAAAGAAAAAAAAAGTTATTATAAAATAATAAAAGTTATTTACGTTAATGCCGGTGGCATCACGTAGGATGTGGTCAGTGTCCATGCGAGCAAACTTCAATCAAAATTGGCTGGATAGAGTGAACTGACGTAAATGCAATAAATTTAAACCTCAATTAAAAAATATTTATGATTGAATTAGCAAAATTACAATATTTTTAGTCTTTTCTCTCAAATTGCGAGTGTGCTACTGCCACAGATGATTCAATCCCGCCGCCGGGGTCGAATTGTTCGACTCAAGCTCGCTCATTAACCGGTTCTAATTCTAAGGCCGTGCTATATGGAGATCCATTTAATTCAAAGTTTATTGAGACCTTCTTGAGAGTAGTTCGTAATCGTCGTGTCTCCCTTTCTTTCTCGTTCTTTTCTTGGTTCCTTTCTTGGGTAAAGCTGAAAACAGATGCGTAGATAAATGACACTACGCGTTTGGTGGAACCACGTATGACAAGAGAAAACACCAGGGAAAAGAAAAGGAAAGAAAAGCGCTCAAATTCCATCATCTTCATCCCCGGGAAAAACGAGGAATCACTGTTCTCTCCCATTTTGAAGGCAAGAGCAGAGACCGACAGACGGGACAAGTCACCTGCTTGTAGTCCACCCAGCGATCCAAGCACTCCCTGTGGAACGCGTGCGAGCAGCTGCTCAGCTCCCTGACCTCGTCCCTCCCCTCGATGCTGCTCAGGCACACCGCGCACCCTCCTCCGCCACCGCCGTCGCCCTCTCCTTCACGGCCACGCCTCTCTTGGAACGTCGCGTACTCGACGACGGGGACTCGGCTCTTGATCATGGCCATCAGGGTCTGGACCGGGACTTGGACGAACAACGGCGATGAGCCGTTCATTATGATAATGGGGTCGGAGATAACTTCTCCTTCCTCTCCTTCTTCTCCTTCTTCTTCTTCTTGTTCCTCTTGATTATGTGGTTTGAGCAGGCCCAGATGAGCGAGGGCTGTGACGAGCGCGAGCTTGAGTTGGCACAGGACATCCATGGCGGTTCCACGAAACTCCATATGAGAGAGAGAGAGAGAGAGAGAGAGACTAATGTGGAAAAGATGAAGAAGTGCAAAGAGTAGTTTATATGTTTCTTGAACCGGCTCTTGACGGCAAAAATATTTTTTCTTAAGTTAATACCACAAAAAAATTTTAAAATTAATACTTTGTGTCTCGTATAATCCAAATCAACTTTCGAATCACGAAGATTCCAAATTAATACTCTTATCAAATTTATTACAAATTAATTTTTATATTGCGAATTGGCACAACCGTGCCTTTTACATGGTGCATCCAATCGTTTGCTTTGCACCATCTGCCTCAGCCATAGGGACATATATTGAGCATCATCATCATCATCATCATCATCTTAGTCATTTAAAACTTACTATTTAAATAGATGACTCTAATGAAATGCATAATTATGTCATTTTAAAAGTGATTTGAAAAGTATTATTTTCTCTTGTAATCAACTTAACAGGACCATTTAGATAATTGAAATTGCACACATTTTTCTGTAAAAGGAAAATGGGATGTATTAAAATTAATTCATAAAACTCTTAATCTAACCACTCAATCCGTCTCACAAGAGCTAAACCCCCCAAAAAATATACTCAAAAAAATTAAGTGAAAAGATCACTTACTTAGAAAAGTTACGCAAAAGAAGCATCATTTAAGGATTGGTATTATCTTACGGATCACTCAAGAAGATTTCTACCTCCCGAGAAGGGACAACAACGCCGCGCTATCAAAGAATATAATCCTACTTTGGCGAAAACAAATTACTTAATTTAGATCTTAACAGGTGTGTAAATTGCTATCTCAATTCTGAAAATCAATTATTAGATGTCATACGATTGTCTTCGTGTTCTAGAGCGCCCCCCCAATCCCACTCTTTGCAATTCACCCTTTCGGACAAAATACGTACGCTGTTGCCTGTCAAGAGAGGAGGAAATCACCTCCACGTCGTGGGGGCCTCAGCCGGGGCGGCCTTTATTGCTCTTATCAGTTCCTCAATAGCAGGTCGATCAATTCTGTCCTCACGAGTTTCGCAACCGTGCAGTCCGGCAATGCTGCAGCGTTCACATGATGCGCGAGCAGGAGCTCCTTTGGATTTGGATGGCTCCGTTACTTGGTGCTGCGACTAACAACGCAAGCCTCGCACGGCTGCAGAAAGACCACAAGCAGGATGTGGTACCCAATTCGTTCATTGTACCGATATTAGCAAGCACATCTACAGGCTAATTACCTTCCTGAAAAATATTAAATATTATAAACTCAAAAATAAAAGTTGAGTAGTCTTTTGATATCTTTAAGTAGCCGATTCAGTGTTATCCGCAATATTCTCTTAGTTAAAATATTCAGCGATAATTTTGGAGTCCATATTGATAATGAATTTATAAAAATCATGTTGCTTTACAATGGTAAGTCCTAATCATAGCACCCATATTTCTACTTGTAAAAACAAACATATTCCAACAAACGAGGTAAACCCATCAAACCAATTATCCCCTTCATTTTGGAATCATCCTCCAACTCTTACAAGTCAAGTATTACCTTTAGACACTTTGGCTATTTGGTGCTTGCTCGTGATAGGATAAAGTTGGATATAAGGGGGATATATGCCGGATAAAATTATCCCATGGGAGAAGTTGGATAAAAGTAAATAGGATTTATATTATCCATAATAGTAAAGTTATTTTTCTTGAATAACAAACTTATTAAACTAACAAAATTAAAATTATATTTCAATATAAATAATATTTGAATTATAATTTAAAAAATTAAAATTAAAAAAATTTAATTTTTTAATTTATATATTCAACTTTAATTTTATATTATAATAAAATTCAATCTATAAATTATATATTTATATTTATTATATATTTTAGGTATTTTTATATTTTAGGTATGTTAGTACAGTTTACTATTTGATAAAAATTTATTAAAGAATGATGAAACGAAAAAAAAAATAATAAAAAATAATTTTAAAAAGAGGAAAAATAAAAATAAAAATTAGGGAATAATGTCACGAGAGATTTTCACCACTTCTATTTATAAACTTTTAGGTTCATTTATAATGATATGACGTTTATATTTTTTTTTTTTTTTAAAAAAAATGTACATGATATAATGTGAATATATCCGACTTTAATATCTTGTAATTCACTAAACAGTAGATAGGATATAGAAAAATCTCAAAATTTCATATCCTGTCATATCCAGTTCTATCCTGGTTAAAAATCCGAACAACCAAATATAGCCTCTATGTTTAATCAATTTAATCTACATCAAAGGTGGAGGAAGTCAAACAACCGAGAAGTACATGGTCCACTTTTAGGCAAGTTGATCATGGCAAGGCTCCAATCCCTTCATATGTGACTAGATTACTTGTATAAGGTTGAAAGGAAAAATAAAGTTCTTAGAAAAATGACTTGTTTTACCATTACCAAAAATGTCCTATATTCACACCAAAAATAGTACTCCAATCATAATGGGAGTTGATTCTCTCGTTGTCAGCCAAATTGGATTTCAACAATTGAGGTAAATTCATTGAGGAACTATTCAAGACTATTGGGGGACAAATACAATCCATATGTTCCGAACAACTAAACAATCCCACAATACATGCAAAGTTGTTTCCACTGAAGATTCACATCACAAATGGTAAGAGTTATCTCCCAAATTGTAGAGAATTATTGAAAAAGTTTTAAACATATTATAATTGTACCGATTCAATTATAATTATTTGTTGTTATCAATTAAGTCATAAATATTTTGTTTTTGTATTAATTTAGTTTATCCGATTAATTTTGACTGAAAAATCACTAATGTAAACACTAGTTGTCCTATATAATGTCACTAGTGTTGACGTGAAAATTTTTTTTTAATATTATAATTGTTTATTTTTTCTTTCCTTTCTTTCTCCTTTTTTTATTTTTTTTTTTTCCTTCCCTTCTTTTTTCCTCTAGCCAATTGTAGAACCTCGGCAACCAACTTAGGCAAGGGCTGGTGAGATTGTGCCTTGCCCAACTTGTGGCGAGGGTGGCCATACACTAGTCTACCCTCATTAGAGGCCAAGAGGGTGGCCTTACCAACCCTTGCTTATGGCTAGTCGCTGAGATTCGATGACCAACTAAAGGAAAAAGGGAAAAAAATGATTATTGTAAAATTGGATAGTGACCAACGGCGACACATAGGATTGGTCAATATTCATATTAACGAATTTCAATTAAAATTGGCCGCACGAATTTAACCGATATAAATATAATAAATTTAAGACTCAACAATAATAATAAAAATTCATAATTATAATAAATTTAGTTATTTTTTGATAATGTCTTCTTTCCTCTCACGTTGCGAGACGTCGTACTCAATTGAGCATCAGCGTCAGAGTTTCCCAAACAGATCGTGCCAGGTGGCCGGCGATGCGGTGGGGCTTTCTGGAAAGAAATCTCATTCGATCCCTCTCTCACGACAATCCTCTCCCCATGTTACTTCCTTAATTGCCGACCATGAGTTGTCGCTTCCGGGTCTCGTGGAAATCCAGCGCACGTCGTGCTTCGTGCCCGAGGCAATCCCGCCAATGGCATCCCGAGAAATCCGTAGACGAAGAAAAATCTTGGAACGACTTGTGTTTCATTTTGGCTTTTTAAGTGGATCTTGAGATCAAGCGGAATCGACAGTCCAGAAGCATGCCTTCCACTCTGACTACTTTTAATATCTTTGCTTCACACGTTTTCTGAATGAATTGATATCTTTTACATCCTTGGCATGAGTCACGCTGAACCGGACGTTGCCAAGGTGACGGGAGGAGAGCGGCGCGCCGGCCGACGCCCCACGTGCGTGCCGAAGAACGCGCCCCGTGGACAGAGCGCTAGCGCTTCTTGTCGTCAGCCCACGCTCCCGGACCAGCCCGTGCGCATAAATTGTAGAGAGGAAAGTGTGAATCTGGTCGTGCTCGTGTGTGATCGGGCCCAAAGGCTTTTGGGGGAACCCGACACTTGAACAGAGTAAATAACAAATTTTGCCCGCAAGAAGGGGAAGGAGCAGAGCTTCGGTCAAGCTAAGTAGAAATGCCTGCTCGTTTAAGCATTTTGTCAAACGGTTGGCGTGCGCAATGTTGTAGTCCGTCCCCACTTAAAAGATCCCAACTTGAGAGCAAAGAAGACTGAAAAATCAACTCTTGGTAAACGAATCGCAGTAACGGCATATCAACAGCACTAACATTGGAAGCACATCAACACCATCATCGACAGCAATTCCTAAAATCACTGCATTTGATTCAACATAACACTAGCAACGACAATACATAGCAGAAACCCAACCCCGAGCCTCGTCAGCCTCCGAACCCGTACAGGGTCCGGCCCTGCCGCTTGAGCGCGTACACCACGTCCATGGCCGTCACGGTCTTCCGCCGGGCGTGCTCGGTGTAGGTCACGGCGTCGCGGATCACGTTCTCCAGGAAGATCTTGAGCACCCCGCGGGTTTCCTCGTAGATGAGGCCGCTGATGCGCTTGACCCCGCCCCGGCGGGCCAGCCGCCGGATGGCCGGCTTGGTGATGCCCTGGATGTTGTCCCGCAGCACCTTCCGGTGCCGCTTCGCGCCTCCCTTCCCCAGCCCCTTCCCTCCCTTCCCTCTTCCCGACATCTTCTCTTCCTCCCGGGGAGCGCTTCCTCCTTCCTCGCTTGCCGAACGGAGAGTTTTGCGACGTCGACGAGCTTCGGAAATGGAGATGCAGATGGAGAAAGCGAAGGAGATGTGCGTATATATATGGTGGGACGAGATTTGAATGTTTTTCGATTTTGGCGCTTACTTTTTTGCCTTTTGGAGGTCTTCTGTTGCGGGGAGAGGCGGGGGGAAATCTGGACCGTCGGATGCTCTTCGGTAATTGACGGCGAGGGAAGTCGATCCGCGTGCTCGAGGAAGAGTTCATCCTGGGCGTTCGTCGACGCTATCCAACGGTTCCCGATGGATGAGTCGTGAAGCTAATGATCCCCTCCTCGTCAAGTGGGGTGACTAGCACGGGCCACTACAAGTGGACAAAAAAGAAGCACGTAATTTCCACTTAGGCCCTTGATTTTTAAAGAAAATAATTTAGTGTCCGTCCAAAATTTGAGAAAATAAAATGTCGTCATTTAAATTTCGAAAATTCATGGAAAAAAAAAGAAACACGAATTTGAAAGAAAATTTCTTTTTTTAATGATAAAGCAAATGTCGATTATAACCAATAATTTATGTCGTGGTAAGTGGATAATTACCCTTGATTTTTATATGGATCGTCATCCTCCCAATCTCATTTGCGTATATAAATATCAGCTTTTGTCTTGGGCTCCTTTTTATTCCCCTTTCTTCTTTCCCGTGGCTTTCCGGAGTTGGATGCGTGGGTTTTTGGTCTTTTTTTACAAAATGAGATTAATCAATTAATAGTTGTTTCTACGATATTTCTTTTTCTCGTGACTTTCATTTCGAGAGATCAAAAATCCGCATGCATTTGATAGAATTGCTGTAAGATGTAGTGAAACGATTAAAATCAACAAAGATGAGCACCTAAATTAATACATCTATTATGAACAAAAAAAATGTTTCCATGCGCACCCTATAGTGTTGAAAATCCTAAATATGAGAAAATAAAATGTCATCATTTAAATTTCGAAAATTTATGGAAAAAAAGAAACAGGAATTTTAAAGAAAAATTCATTTTTTTAATGATAAAGCAAATGTCGATTATAACCAATAATTTAAGTCGTGGTAAGTGCATAATTACCCTTGATTTTTACATTTTTCTGGATTAATATCACGAAAATCCTAAATTAATACACCTATTATCAAGTTTTCCTCAAACTAATTTTTTGATCATCAAAAGCCCCAAACTTCTATATTTGTAACAAATTTACCCTAAATTAACTCTTAAACCATCAAAAACCCAGAAATTAGCGTGACAAATTTATACTCCGTTAGTACGAAAAATCATAAACTACCACCTATTATCCAATTCAATAATTTAATAACAAAATTTAATGGAAACTAACGGATAGTAAATTTGTAATAAATGTATCAATTTGAGAATTCTTGGTAATCAAAAAATTAATTTGAAGCAAATTTATCATAAATATACCAATTTAAAGTTTTTGTAATATTGATCCTATTTTTTATTTTTATTTTTTTTTGCCCAACCTCGATCTTTGTAGTTGAACGCAGTAGTTTTTGTGGGTAAAAACAAACAAATTTCGCGTCTTACGGTTTAGTATGAAGCTCGCAATGGCAGTGACCTTAGTCCAGCTTCTGCACTCCCGCGCACCACGAACTCTCGATCATACTATCAACTCATCGATTAAGCTTGCGATCCACTTCAAACTTCACGTAACGTGCATTTTAATTACTCGAGTCGGCTCGACGGATGGCCTGACATTTCGTCGTAATCGGAAAATACGCGTGGCCCTGGAAATAGCTCGCGGATGCGGCCGCCGTGTCAATCGAAAGCGAACGCGATTGTTTTATTTGCTTCGTCAGGATTACAATGCGCGAACGATGATGCCACTTGAGCCTCACTATTCAGCCGAGTGGAATGGAGTTTGATTCACTATCCTGACGGCCAGGGGACTCCTCACGGCGTGCACTCCATCGGTCCAAACCAAGCTTCCGAAGAAGTACCCCGTGTTCACCGGCGCGGCGGCGCAGACCGTGACGCTGAAGGTGGCCTTCTTGGTTTCCCGATCGAACGCCAGGACGTGAGGCCTCACCGTCACCGTGGTGCCGGAGGGCGGCTCGATCACAGCCCAGTATCTCGACTCGGGGTTTCCGGTGTTCGTGACGGTCCTGGTCACGGTGACAGTGCTCGTGAGCCTCGGGATGGTTATGGAGGGGAGGTTCATATCGGAGACAGGGGGTCTTCTAGCGGGGCAAGGAGCGGGCTTTCTGGTCAGATGAGAGATCTCGGTGTCATCGTAGCCCATGGCGCATAGGTAGAGGATGTAGTCAGGCGTGCCCACGTCATAGATTAGGCCTGGTTCGGCCGCGGAGTTCGGGTTCACATTGCCGCCTCCCATGTCGAACGGGTCGGCCAGTTTCGGAGGAAATCCTGAGGCAAATATGGGAAAACCAGGCGGGTTGGTCCTCCAGGCTGCAAAAAAGGCTTTTAATATCAGCAATGCATAATCACTTGAGCGGTGTTCTGATTGATGGAACATCATCTAGTGTTAATGTCTCCGAACGTATTAGCTGATGCAATATGTTCGCCGGTCACTCCGCGGACCAAAAAGGCAAGAAGTCGATCTTAAAGAACTGTTTCGCGATTCAGTTGAGTTGGAGAAATACCGGTAGTCACAAGGGCTGATCTAAATGCTGCCGGCGACCAATCCGGGTGAAGCGCTTTGAGGAGCGCCACGATGCCCGCAACGTGAGGGGTCGACATAGAAGTTCCTGAGAGTATCCTGTATCCATTGTCCTCCAACGGACTGAAGGGCGAAGTGGCGGCCAGTATGTTCACCCCAGGTGCTGCTACATCGGGCTGTGTCACAGAACAACATCAAAGCAGATGTTTCTATCTCTTTTTGATTGTGCAGAAGAGACTAGTTGATGATCTTTTGATACTCCATGAAACTTCAAACGAGCCAGAATCAGCACATGCTCCTAGTTTTGCGAAAATTTGAAAAATTCACACAAGTTGAACAGCGGTAAAGACGGTAAATAGCAGATGAGGGTATGTTTCCGAGAGTCTCGAACCACTTTTCTGGAACTCCCGCGAGTCGAATGTACCCGGAGAACTACAAACTGGACGGCCAATGGCCGAAGGACTCAGTTAAGAACCAGATGTACCTTGAGAACAGCTGGGGAAATAGAGCTTGGCCCTCTGGAAGAGAAGAAGGCGACCTTTGCCGGGACTGCTTTGCCAACAGCAGTTATTGTCCGGCTCAACTTTACTATAGGGAATCTGTGCAGGATCCATGAAAACCGCCATTCAATTCTGTGTGAGTGATTAGCTTTAGGTTCAAACAAACCACAACATGACAAAGACTGTCATGACATACCTTGCCGAGCGGAAGTAGAACAGAATTCGGGTTCCAATCTCGTAATCCACCTCGACACATGGGAAGTCGCCACTGCACGGAGCTAACCCGTCACTGGGGTTCTTGGCAACAATCACGCCAACACCCCTAGATGCCTTCACGGCCGCTGAGGCGAGTGTTACTGTGAGCCTACTTGCTGTGGAGGTGAAGCACAGGACCACTTTCCCAGCCATCAATGTTGCATTAGGGGAGAGACGTTCGCATACCCTGTGATCAATTCAAGAGAAGAAAAGCAGCTTTAGCTTTCTCTGTCCGCAATTAACGATAACAGAATCATCAGATGAGCAGATGGTCTAACCCTGCCGAAATAGCTTCGAGGGTTGTGCGTTCTGGATATAGCAAAGTCGTAAAACCGATTTCCTTTCCTGTGTATATGGCTTGGCCCTTGGAGAGCAATAAGCAACTCATCACACATTTGGTGCAAAATTCCTAGGATACTTTCATCTGCTAAACCTCAAATAGCAACACATACCACTAACGTTTCGTTGTTTCCGAGGGTTATGATAGTACGGAAGGCTCGGTCGATGGAAGTTGCTCCGACAGTTAGTATCCACGGCGCTGTGTTTAGCACTGTTTGAGCTGCCGGACCATCATTGCCGGCTCCACAAACTACAGTTATTCCTTGTGCCACAGCATGGAATGCACCGGTAGCAATGCCATCTCGGTCATCCACATCGGAGAAGAGAGGAATCCCATTCCCAATAGACACAGACAGCACGTCCACTCCATCATGAATTGCCTCGTCAAATGCTTTCAATATGTCTGCAGACGAGCACTGTCCTCTGAGCACATTCCAGCACACCTTGTACACCGCTAGCCGGGCACGGGGAGCACCACCTCTCGCCGTTCCATACCCAATTCCTCTGTAACTGACATTGCTCACAAAAGAACCCACGGCAGTGCTGGACGTGTGAGTCCCATGTCCATTCGCGTCTCTCGGCGACAAGAACTCCAGGTCCCCCAAGGCGTTCAACGGTTTTCCATACTCTGCGAGGAATCCATCCACGAACCAGCGAGCCCCTATTATCTTTCTGTTGCAGTGTTTGGCTGGATCGAATTGCTCCGCTGGTTCGCAACCACCTTTCCAGCGCGACGGGATCGGTCCAAGGCCTTCATCACTGAATGACTTCGACTCCGGCCAAATTCCTGCTACATTGTGCGAAACACAAAGCTAGTGACATGGTTTAATCTAGAAACAGAGAAAGAGGGCAAAGATGTAGAGTCAAAATCGACCTGTATCTATCATGCCTACTATAACTCCATCACCCATCCTGCTTTTGTAAAGGAGACTGGTGGGTGAATGAGAGGGAGACAGACCAAGGAAATCCCAGCTCCGAGTAGTTTGCAGGCGGAAAAGGGTATTAGGCATAACACGGACGACCCCAGGGAATCCTGAAACATGAGCAAATGCTGAAGTGCAAGCGCACGAAATAATCTGCAGGTCTAGCAAAAGAATGCAAATTAATTATACACCGACATACCGGCGAGTTCTTGCGCCTGAGACTCAGTAAGCTTCGCAGCAAAACCAGAGAAACCATGCCTATAGCTGTACAAGATCGATTTGGCGGCCGCTTCCTTGCTGAAGCAGAATTAACACGTTCCAGAGAACAGAGAAAAAAGCAGATGGTCACCAGACCACGCAATTAGGAACTGAATCGAAACACCTGCTTTTGTTGTTCTTTTTGAAAGTTTCGAAACTCCTTTTACCTCCCAAGTACTGATGCAAGCATGTCATGATGCGAATCGGTCTCCACTGTGGGATCGCCTTGCTTCCTCGCTCCAAAGTACACGATATAAACCTGCCCATAAATTTGCCAGGATTGCTTCCTTTCTAAGAGAAAACAGAATCACAGAGAAACACGTTAAAAGCATGAGATTCACACACATTGCTCTTTGCCTTCACCGTTCTGGTAATGCCCCATTGCCCAAGAAGAAAACATGCGACCACCAGCAAAGTTGCCAAGTTTCTCATCGTGGTGTGTTGCCGATGTTTCGTGATTTTGACAAAGAGATGAAGTGAATATCAGGATCGTGAGATCGATCGCTTGCTGCTTTAGCAACTACTTAATATAGAAACTCGATGCAATAGAGAGTGACAATGCCCACTTTAAGTATCCTTGAAGGGGAGCTTGCAAGGTCAGGCACAAAAGCAGTGCAATCCACACCAAGAATTCAAAAGATGTGGAAACCAAGTAAGGTCAAACCAGATAATGACCTCGCTCCTGATTTGAACATGTTGCTTTGTGATCAAGGCCACAATTTGAAGGGGTGGTTCTTGTTCAAGATCCCACTGATTAAACAACAATAAAGGGCACGAACATAGGATATAATATGCAGTAAAAACAGAGTTTGGTCGTACAAGGGCCTCCAAGTTTAGAGGTCCCCTAAAGTTTTAAGGGTCACTTATCTTAAAAGGTGACGCTAACGGGGGTTCTCTTGGCTTCAAGAATGAGGAGTGAAGGCCAGACCACAGACTTTCATTATCCCTTCATGTGTAAAAGAGTATTTCTCCTCAGACAGTAGTCACCTTGAAGAATATGAAGATGAATAGCTTATAAAAAAGAGGGTGAAGCTAACCCCATTTCCTACGTGTCCCTTGCACTTGATTGGCACCATCGATCTACCACGTCTATAAACGAGTCCATCTAATTTAACTTTTGCGGATCGTGCAATACCAGACCGAATAATCGCTTGGAATTCCACTGTTCACATGCACAGTCGAGATGGTTAATCAATTGAATTTTCAAAACACTGTCATGCATCCAGAGTTATATGTATGAGGCTTTATTAGTCTCTGTTCTTCAAGATATCAATTCCCCTGGCAGGGTTCAGACAGTGATCCGGAATATCGAGATTTCATCACTGTTTTAGATGAGAGCTGCTTATATTCTTCAACATACATCCCAAAATGCATAATAAAATTATTTTTGGTTCATAGAAACAGATATGAGAAGCATACTCCTCCAAAAAAGATAGCAGGTAGAAAGAAACGTACATAAAACATCATGCTTAGCCACAAGGTTTAGCCACAAGGAGCGAGTAATTCATCTAGAATCTCCTAATGATGCACTGGGAGAAGATCCACGGAGGGTTTGCAGGGGGCCCAGACCTCCAAACCAAAAACTTCAATATGTTTGTCTTAATTTGGTAAGATCTAGCATAAGAAGTTTCCTTAACGTTTGCAACTTGCTCATTTAGTAGATAGAGTAATTTAAGTGGTCAAAACAGTGTATATTACCGAGAGTAAATTTGGAATAGAAATTCATTTGGTAAATTTTTTATTCTAGAAAATAAATTTGTTCGCGAGAATAGATTTAGAGTAAAATTGGAAAGAAAAAAAGATTGATTTTTGCTCTCGAGAACAATTCCAAAATCAAGCAAACCCATTTTTTTCTCTTTTCTCTTCTTTTCTTCTAGTTCTTCTTCCTTCTCTCTTCTTCTTCCACCGCCGCCGCCACCGCCACCGCTGCCGCCCTCCACCCACTGTCACCGGTCACCGGTGACTAGTTGAACAAGGTCCGACAACCTCGCCGGAGGCTCACCAAGCTAGGCCAAGGTCCTGCAAGCTCATTGGAGGCTCGCCCATCATTGGCGAGCCTTGCCCAATTGCCAATGAGGCTCGGCCGACAAGGTGTGGCCTCACCGAGGGCCGACGATGCTTCGGCAAGGTCGCTGACCCTCGTCTGGTCGGTTGCCGATCATCCCAAGGTTAGCGACCAGCCAAAGGTTAAAGAAGAAGAAGGGAAAGAAAAGAAAAAAAATGATAAAATTATTAAAAATTTTAAGAAAATAGTTTGGAGTAGAAATTTTGAATATGGTGCCAAGCCCAATTTTATTCCGAGAATATAAATCTTGAATATGATTATCAAACACGCCCTAAGTCTAATAATTTTTTTTTTTTGTGACCCGGGAAGTGCTGTACAGCCAGTAGCCGGCGGCTAAACCGAAACGACCCGCAGGAACCACCTCCTACGTGCCGCAGGTAAGTCGCACAAATGACGAGGTTGGGAGTTGAACTCTGGCCTTCCGGGTGGCCAACGTGCAATTCCACCATCTCTGCCACCAACGGGCTGGGTCCCTAAGTCTATAATAATTGATCCAGAAAGATTGTTAGAAACTGAACACTGACTTCTCAACCAAAAAGCTTGAGCTAAAATGACTTTCAAACCTCATTTTTCCAGGATCAACCCCTTTACGGCATTTGAGCTCAATAAGGACTGTTGAGAACAGTGCTGAACAGCTTTAATACGAGAGAGAGAGAGAGAAGGAGGGTAAAAGATTTTGCAGTATCACGCTTGTAAATGCAGCTCCATTTGATGAAAAAGTCGATAAAGATCTGTGACAACTGAAGAATAGTTCGTAAAAGGAAATATGAGATACCAAACATGAGTTCTACGACCTGATATGATGAAGGGCATGATAATGAGAGAGAGAGAGAGAGAGAGAGAGAGATGCCTTCGGGTATATCGGCGGCTATGACGGCCACTTCAGCCAGAAGCCATAGACAATACTTCACCAACGGTGGATACTCGACCTTGCATAGCTCAGCCAGGTGTTTGCCTGGAATTCCGAAATATTCATAAATGTTGGGAATAACGAATCCCCGAAAACCGGATTCGACACCGAATCGAACCCCTAAATCAATGCGGAAGACGAAGCCCGGGAAAAACCACGCATCACCAATCGTAAAGCACACCACGGATTCGAGCGTACCTTGTTAGCCACAGATTAAACACCAAACGCCAATGGAGGAAGAGAATCCGGTCGAATCGGTCCGATGAAGCCTTGAAGGGAAGAAATTGGAAGCCGTATGCCTACTGTTCTTCGGGAGAGAAAACGTAATTCTGATTCAACGTACGTTTATTTCTCTCTCTCTCTCTCTCTTCCCTTTTATACCCCCTTCTTTCCAAGGGCCCTATTCCCGTGGGCCGGGCTTTCTGGGCCCAACTTTGGCGGATGGGCCTTAAGCCCAAATCAAATAAATAAATCCTCCATCTCCCACTCGCACATGGTGGTCCAAAACCAACATGGGCGGACAGTGGCCTTCTCAGCCCCACGAGAATAATCCATCATAGACTCTCTTAACATGGTGGGCTGAACAGATTCTCTTTACCTCACTTCAACATTCATGCGGTGAATAATCCGTGCGACCAAAGCATACTTTGAGAGCTCGTTGCTATACATCGTTAGGAATATATAGCAGCTCATAATGGGCGTCACACTCGAGTAGATTTAGTATGCGTACCCTAGATCGATCGATCACATTAATATCTCTCTTGATCTCTTTTAAACAATGATATATATTGTATTCACAATTATAATTATCACAAAGACATTCATAATTGGTCGACCAGTGAATACAAAACCACAATGTGATTCTCCAAAATCGATCTTCCTCTTTCCTTCAAACTCTCAATTTCAGTTCAGCTTGCTTTTCTATAAATGCCCCATTAGATCGAATCATCTCATGACCATTGGCAACACACTAAGATAGCAAACACTAAATAGAAATCTTGAGAATAAGTAAGAGTCCTGAGGGAACTAAAAAATTTGAGGAACATTTTTCCCTCAAGAGTCTCACACGTCATAAAAATTGAGATCAAACTTTTTGCCACTCTTCTTGGTCGTCATATGCATACGTAATATGAAATACGTATTACGATATTAACTCCTTTCCCATGGAGCATATGTCTACTCTTTTCAATACCGTACAGATGATAGTTCAGACATACACAATGTCTAACTTGAGTTCACCTATCTACTCATTCACAAAATTCATCAGAACTCACATCTGGCATCTTAGACAGATAAAGTAAAATACGTGGGGTATTTTACTTTCGGACATCATTAGGATTATGTCCTCATCTTAACACTCAGTTAAGGCGACATACGTGTTTTAAGCTTGAGCTCTCGATTATCACCTAGATAATAAGCTTAAAAACAGTCTCATATCTATTTATCACACTGTAAACAGAGGCGATTACCCGTGTGAGTGGGCTAATATTATATCTGTCCGACATACTCCTCTTAACTTAAAGTAATGCACTGAGCATTAAGATGCATAAAGATCACATAAAGATTCATAGGCATTAATGATGAAAACATAAATTCATCAAATGTGAACACTTAGGGAAATAACAATATTCAGTACATCAGCCTCTACGCAATCCTAGAGATTTCATATAACCACAAAACACATCTCTAGGTATCAGCTTTCTCATAGGATCTGCTACCAGTCTATGCGTAGTATGTACTCTAAGTTCACATATTTTCATGCAATCAAATCTTTGACAAGATTATACTTGGTATCTATATGTCTGGTCTTGCCATGATATTTTGGATATTTGGTGTACACTTTTGCTGCTTGGCTATCATCGTTAACCAATAACGAATCTGCAGCACTTCCAATAACACCTAAATGATCCAATAATCTCTTAAGCCAAACACCTTCTTATACCGCGCGATAATGCCACGAACTCAACTTACATTGTGGACAAGGCTATACACGTTTGTTTCTTACTGCTCCAACATATGGTGCTATTATTCGGTAAGAAAACAAACCCAGAAGTAGATTTCATTTTATTTAAATCTCCTTCCCAATCAGTATCAAAATAGCCTTTGAGTTGCAGATCCTTTTCTTAATAACTCAGCGTATAATCAGCAGTCCCCTTTAGATACCACAGTATTCTCTTAACGGCTTTCCATTGTGCCGGACCTGGGTTGGATTGGTATCTACTCACCATTCCAACTGCAAAACATATGTCAGGTCTTATACACATCACAGCGTACATAAAGCTTCCAACAGCACTAGCATAAGAAACATGTTTGATTTGTTCCTTCTCTTGTGGAGTCCTTGGACACAGTCTATGGCTCAATCCTTCACCTTTTGTAATAGGAGTATCTATGGGTTTACAATCTTGAAATCTTAATTCCAAGAATGTATGCAACATCACCCATCTCCTTCATCTCAAAGTTGGAAGACAACGAATTCTTCACAGTATTAACAAACTCCATATTACTTCCGACAATTAGTATATCATCAACATATAATGATATGATCACAAATTGATCCTTGGATCTTTTGATATATACACAATGATCCTCGTCAATCATTGTAAAATCATATGCCATTATGGCATTATGAAAACGTATATATCATTGTCTCGACGACTACTTAAGGCCATATATCGACCCCCAAAGTCGACATACCTTTTCTTCTTGGCCTTTCACTATGAAACCAGCAGGTTGTTCCATATATATTTCTTCCTCTAATTCTCAATTGAGGAAAGTAGTCTTTACATCCATCTGATGTAACTCAAGATCCATACTAACCACTACTGCCAGAACTATGCGAATCAAGGTAAATCACACTACAGGAGAAAACGTATCTTCATAATCAATTCCTTCATGTTGATTATACCCCTTCGCCACAAGGCGAGTCTTATGCCTTTCTATCGAGCCATCAGCCTTTCGCTTTATTTTGAGAACCCATTTGTTCCCAATAGCTTTGCGTCCTTTTGGAAGATCAACCAGTTCCCAGACTTGGTTTGATTTCATTGACTCAATTTCCTCTTCCATTGCATTAATCCATTTTTCCTTACTAGGGCAATTCGAGCCTCATTAATATTTCTTGGCTCATCCTCATCTTGTGGAGCAACCATAAAAGTTTCCCCTTCAATGTCAAAACGTCGACAGGGAATACTTTGGCGACTTGTTCGTCGTATGGGAAATTGCACACTTAGCACATCATTTCCCATTATGCTCCCACTTGGATTAGGTAGTGATGATGTCGTCTCATCATGTGGTTGCAATTGAGAATGAGTTGAATTCAATTCATCACTTCTCATATTACTCCCACTCGGATGAACTCCACTAACATCATTATCCTGATCCAAGGTCTCAAATAGGGAACAATCTTCCCCTATTTCGCCCTTCTTAGGAAATTCATCATCTAAGAATGTGACATCTCGTGATTCAAACTCAGTTATACTCCCACTTTCCTGCTCACCTATGAACACATACCCTTTTGAGTGTTCCGAGTACCTTATAAGATACTCTTCTTTCCTCTGGGACCCAATTTCCCAAACTTGTGAGAGGACTCATGTGTGTAGGCAGCACAACCCCATGGCTTAAGAAAACTTAAGTCCGGTTTTCTACCTGTCCATAACTCATATGGAATGGAAGCAACTGATTTGGAAGGCACGCGGTTAAGTATATAGGCAGCAGTTAACAACGCATCACTCCAAAAGGCGATAGGTAAGTTAGCATGCGCCATCATGGACGTAACCATTTCCAATAGGATTCTGTTTCTTCTCTCTACAACACCATATTGTTGAGGAGTATATGGAATAGACAACTGTCTTTCTATTCCTTTTTCATCACATAATTTTCTGAACTCATCAGATAAATATTCTTGACCTTGATCGGATCTAAATACTTTTATCTTCTTATCTAATTGATTCTCTACCAGGTTCATAAACCTTTTGAAACAACTTATGCTTCAGATTTATGAGAAATCAAATAGACATATCCGAATCGAGTAGAATCATCTATAAAAGTGATAAAATGAACAGCCCATTGCCTTCCTCTCACATTCATTGAACCACAGACATCAGAATAGATTAAATGCAGAGGAAATTCAGCTCTTTTATCTTTTCCAAATGGTTTCCTTGTCATTTTCTCTACTAGGCAATGCTCACATATTGGCAAATCGACTTTTTCAATGTTGCCCAATAAGCCCTCTTTGGCTAGTCTTTTCATATGTCGTTGGCCCATATGACCAAGTTGTCGCGACCAAAATTTTCGGGGTGTGAACCACCTAGGGTTTGGCTAATGGATTGTTAAGCCTAGACTTAACTCGGGCTCTCCCAAGCCCATACCAATTCGCGACTTTCAGTTCAAGTTCTTAACATGCAAATTTTCAATTAGGAGTCGCCACTAATCTATTTTTGGTGGGTCGATTAGAAACCCAAGTAAAATAATGGGAGAATTATTTTACTCCTACGAACCAGAGACTATGGGTACGGGGACTTGGTTACGCTAGAATTCTCTAACGCCCTTTCGGTACCTTTCTTTTTATTTTGAAAAATGTTTAGTAAGCAGTTTAGATTGATTTTAAATTAATTCCCTAACATGTGAGGTGTTCATGCAGATGCACAATCCACCAATTTAACACTCAAATAAAGCAGAAAATAAATTGCAGGACTTACCTCAAAGCAACGAAAGCATTTGCAATGTTAAATTAAAATCCACATCAACAACCCTAGATATGGTTTCTAATTAACACGCAACTTTTATTTTGTTTTCACTTAATTAATGAGAATCATGCTTTATGCAATGCATGCCACTAATTTAACATGAAATGATATGACATGACGACATGACTTAGCTATATGATCTAAGTGATATGACATAAATAAGCATGTAGTCTATCCTAAAGCATGAGATGGGTTTATTCTAAAAATAATTTTTTTTTTTTTGTATTTTCCATGAGATTCGAAGTTAAAGAAATGCAACACTTAAACATGCAATCTAAATTAATCTAATGACGGGCAATTTCTAATTAAATGAACCTACCAAAAATTACTAAATAACGTGCATTGTATGAACCTAATTCTATATGACGTGCACATTTTTATTTTCCTAATAAGCATGCAATCTATCATAATATGCAATGACGTGCAAAGAATGCCCTAATTCTAATGTTTTCTTTTTTATTATAAAATTCGAAATTAAAACTGCCAAATAATTAAACATGCAACTTAAATTAAACAAAAACTAACATCCTAAATGAATGCATTTTTTGGATTTTTTATTTAAGAAATTCGAAATAAATTTCCTATCCTAAACATGCAACATAACCTTAAAACCAGTAATATCCTAACATGCATTTAACCTAACTCAAATAAATATTTTTGGGTTTTTCTTTTATGGGAGCAATCAAATAGAGGCATCAAGAAAGCACGGCACCAAATCAAGCAAAATATCATCCATGTCCATTTAATTTAGGGAAATAAATTGACGAATCGCATCTCGCGCATGAGATTGGATTGGCCAATTTGTAAATAAAATCACGAATCATATCTCGAGCGTGAGATCGGATTGGTGATTTTTCCGTGCGATTGCGGGTCGTATTTCGAGCATGAAATCGGACCGTCAATCATATGCACGTTGCGAAATTAGGAAGATTTCCTAATTTGAAAGGCCACTCAAAATTACGGACATCATAGCGTATCGGGAATTTCCATCACATGCATCAACGGATATTTCAAATGAGGAAACGAAATATTCGGAAATCAAATAGAACGAAATTTTTACCTAATCCGATATTGATTTCCAAATTTGGACCTTGCGCAATCGGACCGGGATCGCAATCGGCGGGCAACGAGGTGGTGAATGACAACTAGCAGTGGATCGTGGTGGCGATCTGCTGTAGACGGAGGTTCGGCTTGGACAGCAGCTGAGATGGTGGACTCACGGTGATGCCTCGATGATTTGAGACAAGTGATGGCTCACGAGGCGGTGGGGAGGTGCACGGCTAACTCCCAGCCTTACGACAGAGACTTCTCGGCATGCCTGCAACACTAGGAACTTGCAAAGACAATTATGAGACACCTTTCTTTGTTTTCTTTTTATATATATGCACCAAGATCTATGGTGGAGGATGATGACTAAGTGGAGATTCCCTTGCTACGTGTACCCTCCTCAAGGTCCAGACGGTGGGGAAATTTTGACTGGCTTCGCCCGCTGGATTCGGATGAAATTCAATGGGAAATCTGGGTCTCGCTAAGCAGTGCCCGGACTTTGCTGGAAGTTGCTCACCGACCTGGAATTGCTGGAGATTTCGGTTTCGCTGCAAGGACTAACAAACCAAGCCAAAAATCACCGCTCTGCTTCGTCTCTCAGGGTATCGAGTTCCCTGGTATTGATCTTCCGTTGACCTACAAAGAGAAAAAGAAGCAAGAAACTTTTTCCCCTTTTTTTTACGTCTCCTCCCAATCGTGGCTATCGTTTTCTATATCAGGGAATCCAACATTAGAATATTTCAAGGAATGGCAACAGAATATATGGGAACCAAATTAACCAAAATTCTTTTGATGTCACGCGTTTCCAAATTTGGACTTGTCGGACGGCAGGAGTGGGGATGGTCACCGTGGCTTGCAAATCACACTCGGGATCGTCGAGAGCGGAGTCAATTCATGTGCGGTGGAATCCTTTCTTCAGACGTGTGGATGTGTTCTCTGCTTCTTTGATCAGCACACATCTTTATAAATTTTTTAATGTACCCACCGCCACATGTTGCCTGGATGAGCGTCAAGGTGGAGCAAATTGTAGGATTGAACTGCTGGGATTCGTGGCTCACGGATGCTTCATCAGAGGGGATCACGACGCAGCTGAGGATGCTAGTGCAGCAGCTCGTCCTGATGGTGGTCTCGCAGTGTGGGGCAGCGTTGCGAGCATGAGAGCGCGGCGATGTGGCCGGCGGGACTCACGTGGCAAGGGAATCTCGACCAAGCTTGGTGAAGCACTCTATCTCTCTCTTATCTCACGGTGTGTCTCTGTGTATTCAGAATTGCCCCCCCTCAATGTGGCCATATGTATCAATATGTGTGGCCTTCTCCCTCAACTTTGTCTGTACGCGGTCCCTTTTATAAGCCAAAAAATTGGATCTTCGTGGTATATTTTACTTTCTAATTTTGCTCATGCAAAATACCACTGAATATATTGTTGCACCCCGCGCAATATTACCTTTTGTATTTATCAAATATCCCATCCAAAATTTTCCTTTTTGCTTGAAAATACATCCTTTGGTGTATATTGCCTAAATGTGTGAAGAATCTGAACGGAATATGAAAAAAAAATTTGCACTCGCCGTCGGTCCAATAAAATAAACAAAAATGTTCCTAAACTATATGCCATGTGATTTTATTTTTTCAGAGATAAAATTAACCCCTAATTTTTTAAATGCCTAAATGGGTCGCCAAAATTTAGGTGTCAACACAAGTCTAGCATGCCACCATATTCACATCATTATCATATTAAGTAGAAGACGTGAAACAAGGGAATAAATATTGACATCACCACAGTCAACATCTAGTACAATAAAACCATCCAGAAAGTGACCACAACTATAGTAGTTTGTATCCAACTACAAATCTACATCACTATTATGGAAGTTCACACATAAACCATGCTTAACCAACATCAAAACAGACATTAAATTTCGACGAATCTCTGGAGCATATGGAACATCATGTAGGAACAAGGTGCGTCCATCACGCATGTTCAATTGGCGAGATGCCAATCCCTTTAACTTCATCTCCGGAGTTATTTCCCACATAGGTCCACTTAGTTCCGGTTGGTACTCGTCAAAATTCCACGAAGGATCCTCTATCATTCCTTACATGGTCTATCGCCCTTGAATCTACAGTCCACAAAGGATTAGATTCAACCAATCATAGAACTTGACACATAAGTAAAGTTCTCAAATGTACAAGAGGTGTATTACTTTCTTTGGCTCACGACGGTCGCGAGCATAGTGACCTCTCTTGTCACAATTGTAATACCTCACTCTTGACATTTTCTTCACTTGAGGACGTTTTCCTCTCTTGTGTTGGTTAACTCTTGATTTCTTGCAATAAGGACTTGATCCTTTGCATGTCCACATATTGAACGAATCAATACGCTTGCGCTTAGAGCTCAAAGCCCTTTCTGAGCTAGAACCAGCATTGCAAATATCTATTATCGACTCAAATGCCGATAGGCAGATCCTCTACTAGCTCAAGGTGGCGCACAAAGCATCCTCAAGATCTTCCATAACATGGTCAAGAGCTTCTAGTGCTTCTTGCTTTTCCAGCACATATTGAATCTCCATATTCAATATTTCATAATTGTTGCCATTCATATTAGCAATTACGTTCTTAATTGCTTAAACCATCGATCTGAACACATCAGACATATATGCACGAACAATTAATACCTATCTCTTATGCATCTACTTTTGCATTGAGACCCATCATATCAATAAACAATTTTAAGTAAGGTTTGAGAATCAAAAGGTCACTATGTTTCCAATCATCCTCCAAAAATCCTCACTCAAAATTATTATTAATATAATTGTCATATGCAAAATCAATTCTATGAAGCTACAAAAGCTTCTAAAACTACCCATGACTAATTACCCACAAAGAACCAAAGCAATAACATAAAGCAACAATATCTAATTGGCATCCAATAAAACAATAATGCTTTCAGCTAATACAAACAAGATATAAATTGCTATATCAACAACAATCGGTAGTAATCATTACATAATATGTACACAAAGCACACTTAACAAATATCGCCGGTACAACTAACACCAAGTCGACATTTAACCGGGAAAGATCCTCTTTTGATCTATTAGTCAAAATATCTGAGAAATTTGAAGGCACATTTGCCAACCATAGAAAAACTTTTGGAGAGCTTTCATGTCGCCACCAAGGCGCATTCACTCTACGCCCTATGGCGCTTAAACTAAGGGTTGAAGTTTTGGCCAACTCAATCCTATAGTACTCTCTTACAAAAGCTTCCACTAGCCTCCTATAACCCGGGATCACGTTGACCTCCTATAGCCGATCTAACACTGCTTGCCATTCAGGTGGAAGAGTGTTCATCAAAGTCGGCATAAGATAACCATTCCAAATGATTTCCTGTATCATCTGATTGACCCTGACCGCATATGATACTAAATCACCTTCATGCCACCGATAATCAGCTAAATCTTTCATCAGCCTTTTAAGTCTTGCATTTCCTCGTCCGTTCTCGGGATTGCGGGTATCCGTGCATGACGCATCATAGTTCGCAACAAATGCGGGAACTAAAAATGGATCACTTATAATCCATAATGTATATCGGGAAAAATACATAATTTTCCAAAATTCATGCAACACATGCATAATAAAAAAAATGGAATACATATAAACTACATAGGCATACATGAAAAAAGAAACAAATTCTTTTTTTTTTTTGGGGTCAACGGTCAACGGTCAAAGTCAACGGTCAACGGTCGTCGGTCAACGGGTTAACGGTCAACGGGTCAGCGGGTCGGGTCAACGGTGCGCGGGTCGGGCCGCTCGCACGGACCGACCGCACGCGCCTCGCGAGTGCGGGGGATGACGTCACGCAGACGTCATCCGGCACGTGCCTGCGTCCGCAAGTCGAGTCGGGTCGCCGGTCGGGTCGGGTCGCCGGCGGAGACCGCCGGCGAAACGTCGTCGGCGATGACGTCATCGGTGACGTCATCCGAGCGGATTCTCGACCGTTGGATGACGTCATCGTGTGACGTCGGCACGCGTCGGTCCGCCGACCGGCGCGTGCCGTTTCGCCGATCGCCGGGCGCGCACGTGCCGGTTCATCACCGGCGCGTGTGGCGCACACGCCGGCCATTGCCGCCGCTTCCGGGCGCTGTCGCGCCCACGCACACGCGGCGCGCGCGTGTGGGCGCGTGTGGCGTCGTACGGCGGCGTGCGACATGTCGCCGGACTCGTCTCGATGTCGCCTTTCACCCAGTGCTTTCAGATTTTGATTTCGACTTATGGAAACACGAAAAATTGGCCAAACAGCGCTCAGGTGTCGGGATTTCTGCCCCGATCCGTACGGCCGAAACTCTTTTTGCGAAATTCAATCAAAAAAAAAAAACACAATAAACAGATCAGGAAAACGTGAACTAGGGCTCTGATACCAATGTTGGAAATAACGGATCCTCGAAAACCGGATTCGACACCGAATCGAACCCCTAAATCAATGCGGAAGACGAAGCCCGGGAAAAACCACGCATCACCGATTGTAAAGCACACCACGGATTCGAGCATACCTTGTTAGCCACGATTAAACACCAAACGCCAATGGAGGAAGAGAATCCGGTCGAATCGATCCGATGAAGCCTTGAAGGGAAGAAATTGGAAGCCGTATACCTCTTTTGTTCTTCGGGAGAGAAACGCGCGGGAGAAAAACGTAATTCGATTCAACGTACGTTTATTTTCTCTCTCTCTTCCATTTTATACCCCCTTCTTTCCACGGGCCCTATTCCCGTGGGCCGGGCTTTCTGGGCCCAACTTTGGCGGATGGGCCTTAAGCCCAAATCAAATAAATAAATCCTTCAATAAAAGACAAGTCAATAATCACATTCAAGAAATTGCAAGAGTGTTCGAGAGCAGGAAAAATAGTCATAAATTCCTCCTTAAATTTCTTTAACGGAATGATTACCAGTGGTCACTCCGAGATTAGCAGCCAGCGATTGGATGATGAGAGCAAATATCAGTCCAACGAGTATAACCCACAGAAGCTGACCATATGATCCAATAAATTATAAGTATTGGCACAAAGATATACGGATACATTATATACTTGTATAAGTATGAACTTCTATACTTTGTGTATCGGTGTTCTTTTGGGTTACCTCGTATACATGATTTGCTCCAGCTTGCATATCTGTTTCCACTGCAACATCGATGTAGAACTATGAATTCAACACGAACTAATCCAGACACCGCACTAAAGCACGCAGTCAAACACAGATTTCGACAAGAAACAGGCGAAGGCCTTGATGATCGCGGGGCTTTGGTGTGCTCATCCCGATGTTAGCTGTCGACCATCGATTGAAGCTGCAATGGCCGTTTTGAACTTGAAGGCATTTTAATTACTCGAGTCGGCTCAATGGATGGCCTGACATTTCGTCGTTAATCGGAAAATACGTGCGGCTCTGGAAATAGCTCGCGGATGCGGCCGCCATGTCAATCGAAAGCGAACGCGATTTTTTTATTTGCTTCGTTAGGATTACAATGCGCGAACGATGCCACTTGAGCCTTACTACTCAGCTGAGTGGAATGGAGTTTGATTCACTATCCTGACGGCCAGGGGACTCCTCACGGCGTGCACTCCATCGGTCCAAACCAAGCTTCCGAAGTAGTACCCCGTGTTCACCGGTGCGGCGGCACAGACCGTGATGCTGAAGGTGGCCTTCTTGGTTTCCCGATCGAACACCAGGACGTGAGGCCTCACCGTCACCGTGGTGCCGGAGGGCGGCTCGATCACGGCCCAGTGTATCGACTCGGGGTTTCCGGTGTTCGTGACGGTCCTGGTTACGGTGACAGTGCTCATGAGCCTCGGGATGGTTATGGAGGGGAGGTTCACATCGGAAACAGAGGGTCTTCTAGCGGGGCAAGGAGCAGGCTTTCCGGTCAGATGAGAGATCTCGGTGTCGTTGTAGCCCATGGCACATAGGTAGAGGATGTAGTCAGGCGTGCCCATGTCATAGATTAGGCCTGGTTCGGCCGCGGAGTTCGGGTTCACAATGCCGCCTCCCATGTCGAACGGGTTGGCTAGTTTCGGAGGCAATCCCGAGGCAAATATGGGAAAGCCCGGCGGGTTGCCCCTCCAGGCTGCAAAAAGGCTTTTAATATCAGCAATGCTTAATCACTTGAGCGGTGTTCTGATTGATGGAACATCATCTAATGTTAATGTCTCTGAACGTATTAGCTGATGCAATATGTTCGCCGGTCACTCCGCGGACCAAAAAGGCAAGAAGTTGATCTTAAAGAACTGTTTTGCGATTCAGTTGAGTTGGAGAAATACCGGTAGTCACAAGGGCTGATCTAAATGCCGCCGGCGACCAATCCGGGTGAAGCGCTTTGAGGAGCGCCACGATGCCCGCAACATGAGGGGTCGACATAGAAGTTCCCGAGAGCATTGTGTATCCGTTGTCCTCCGACGGATTGAAGGGCAAAGTGGCGGCCAGTATGTTCACCCCGGGTGCTGCTACATCTGGCTGTGTCACAGAACAACATCAAAGCAGATGTTTCCATCTCTTTTTGATTGTGCAGAAGAGACTAGTTGATGATCTTTTGATACTCCATGAAACTTCAAACGAGCTAGAATCAGCACATGCTCCTAGTTTTGCAAATTTTCACACAAGTCGAACAGCGGTAAAGACGGTAAATAGCAGATGAGGGTATGTTTCCGAGAGTCTCGAACCACTTTCATGGAACTCCCACGAGTCGAATGTACCCAGAGAACTACAAACTGGACGGCCGACGGCCGAAGGACTCAGTTAAGAACCAAATGTACCTTGAGAACAGCTGGGGAAATAGAGCTCGGCCCTCTGGAAGAGAAGAAGGCGACCTTTGCCTGGACTGCTTTGCCGACAGCAGTTATTGTCCGGCTCAACTTTACCTTAGGGAATCTGTGCAGGATCCATGAAAACGGTCATTCAATTCTGTGTGAGTGATTAGCTTTAGGTTTTGACAAACCGCACATTGATGAAGACTGTCATGACATACCTTGCCGAGCGGAAGTAGAATAGAATTCGGGTTCCAATCTCGTAATCCACCTCGACACATGGGAAGTCGCCGCTGCATGGAGCCAACCCGTCACTGGGGTTCTTGGCAACAATCACGCCAATGCCCCTAGACGCCTTCACAGCCGCTGAGGCGAGTGGTACTACCTCGAACCTACGTGCTATGGAGGTGAAGCACAGGACCACTTTCCCAGCCATCAATGTTGCATTAGGGGAGAGACGTTCACATACCCTGTGATCAATTCAAGAGATAGCAGCTTTAGCTTTCTCTGTCCGCAATTAACGATAACAGAATCATCAGATGAGCAGATGGTCTAACCCTGCCGAAGTAGGGTCGAGGGTTGTGCCTTCTGGATATAGCAAAGTCGTAAAACCGATTTCCTTTCCTGTGTATATTGCTTGGCCCTTGGAGAGCAATAAGCAACTCATCACACATTTGGTGCAAAATTCCTAGGATACTTTCATCTGCTAAACCTCAAATAGCAACACATACCACTAACGTTTCGTTGTTTCCGAGGGTTATGATAGTACGGAAGGCTCGATCGATGGAAGTTGCTCCGACAGTTAGTATCCACGGCACTGTGTTCTGCACTGTTTGAGCCGCCGGTCCATCATTGCCGGCTCCACAAACTACAGTTATTCCTTGTGCCACAGCATGGAACGCACCGGTAGCAATGCCATCTCGGTCATCCACATCGGAGAAGAGAGGAATCGCAGTCCCAATAGACACAGACAGCACGTCCACTCCGTCATGAATTGCCTCGTCAAATGCTTTCAATATGTCTGCAGACGAGCACTGTCCGTTGAGCACATTCCAGCACACCTTGTACACCGCTAGCCGGGCACGGGGAGCACCACCTCTCGCCGTTCCATACCCAATTCCTCTGTAACTGACATTGCTCACAAAAGAACCCACGGCGGTGCTGGACGTGTGAGTCCCATGTCCATTCGCATCTCTCGGTGACAAGAACTCCAGGTCCCCCGAGGCGTTCAATGGTTTTCCATACTCTGCGAGGAATCCATCCACGAACCAGCGAGCCCCTATTATCTTTCTGTTGCAGTGTTTGGCTGGATCGAATTGCTCCGCCGGTTCGCAACCACCTTTCCAGCGACGGGATCGGTCCAAGGCCTTCATCACTGAATGACTTCGACTCCGGCCAAATTCCTGCTACATTGTGCGAAACATAAAGCTAGTGACATGGTTTAATCTAGAAACAGAGAGAGAGGGCAAAGATGTAGAGACAAAATCGACCTGTATCTATCATGCCTACTATAACTCCATCACCCATCCTGCTTTTGTAAAGGAGACTGGTGGGTGAATGAGAGGGAGACAGACCAAGGAAATCCCAGCTCCGAGTAGTTTGCAGGCGGAAAAGGGTATTAGGCATAACGCGGACGACCCCAGGGAATCCTGAAACATGAGCAAATGCTGAAGTGCAAGCGCACGAAATGATCTGCAGGTCTTGCAAAAGAATGCAAATTAATTATACGCGGACATACCGGCGAGTTCTTGCGCCTGAGACTCAGTAAGCTTTGCAGCAAAACCAGAGAAGCCATGCCTATAGCTGTACAAGATCGATTTGGCGGCCGCTTCCTTGCTGAAGCAGAATTAACACGTTCCAGAGAACAGAGAAAAAAGCAGATGGTCACCGGACCACGCCATTAGGAACTGAATCAAAACACCTGCTTTTGTTGTTCTTTTCGAAAGTTTCAAAACTCCTTTTACCTCCCAAGTACTGATGCAAGCATGTCATGATGCGAATCGGTCTCCACTGTGGGATCGCCTTGCTTCCTCGCTCCAAAGTACACGACATAAACCTGCCCATGAATTTGCCAGGATTGCTTCCTTTCTAAGAGAAAACAGAATCACAGAGAAACACGTTAAAAGCATGA
This sequence comes from Eucalyptus decipiens, assembly GCA_014182575.1. NCBI lineage: Eukaryota > Viridiplantae > Streptophyta > Magnoliopsida > Myrtales > Myrtaceae > Eucalyptus > Eucalyptus decipiens. The sequence continues at coordinate 11,853,808 of CM024613.1, read as the reverse complement.
GATTCACACACATTGCTCTTTGCCTTCACCGTTCTGGTAATGCCCCATTGCCCAAGAAGAAAACATGCGACCACCAGCAAAGTTGCCAAGTTTCTCATCGTGGTGTGTTGCCGATGTTTCGTGATTTTGACAAAGAGATGAAGTGAATATCAGGATCGTGAGGTCAATCGCTTGCTGCTTTAGCAACTACCCAATATAGAAACTCGATGCGATAGAGAGCGACAATGCCCACTTTAAGTATCCTTGAAGGGGAGCTTGCAAGGTCAGGCACAAGAGCAGTGCAATCCACACCAAGAATTCAAAAGATGTGGAAACCAAGTAAGGTCAAACCAGATAATGACCTCTCTCCTGATTTGAACATGTTGCTTTGTGATCAAGGCCATAATTTGAAGGGGTGGTTCTTGTTCAAGATCCCACTGATTAAACAACAATAAAGGGCACGAACATAGGATATAATATGCAGTAAAAACAGAGTTTGGTCGTACAAGGGCCTCCAAGTTTAGAGGTCCCCTAAAGTTTTAAGGGTCACTTATCTAAAAGGTGACGCTAACGGGGGTTTTCTTGGCTTCAAGAATGAGGAGTGAAGGCCAGACCACAGACTTTCATTATCCCTTTATGCGTAAGAAGAGTATTTCTCCTCAGGCAGTAGTCACCTTGAAGAATATGAGATGAATAGCTTATAAAAAGAGTGGGTGAAGCTAACCCCATTTCCTACGTGTCCCTAGCACTTGATTGGCACCATCGATCTACCACGCCTATAAACGAGTCCATCTAATTTAACTTTTGCGGATCGTGCAATACGAGACCGAATAATCGCCAGGAATTCCACTGTTCACATGCACAGTCGAGATGGTTAATCAATTGAATTTTCAAAACACTGTCATGCATCCAGAGTTATATGTATGAGGCTTTATTAGTCTCTGTTCTTCAAGGTATCAATTCCACTGGCAGGGTTCAGACAGTGATCCGGAATATCGAGATTTCATGACTGTTTTTTATGAGAGCTGCTTATATTCTTCAACATACATCCCAAAAAGCATAATAAAATTATTTTTGGTTCACAGAAACAGATATGAGAAGCATACTCCTCCAAAAAAGATAGCAGGTAGAAAGAAACATACATAAAACATCATGCTTAACCACAAGGTTTAGCCACAAGGAGCGAGTAATTCATCTAGAATCTCCTAATGATGCACCGGGGGAAGATCCACGGAGGGTTTGCAGGGGGCCCAGACCTCCAAACGAAAAACTTCAATATGTTTGTCTTAATTTGGTAAGATCTAGCATAAGAAGTTTCCTTAACGTTTGCAACTTGCCCATTTCGTAGATAGAGCAATTTAAGTGGTCAAAACAGTGTATATTGCCCTGTCGTCCTAACATGAATTCCTTCAAGTGATTCCCTAGCATATCTAGTAGCCTAGAACCCTGCTTTCATCTTGCATCGATATAAGCATCCGTTTGACAACTTTTCAAATAGTGAAAATTTATATTCTTTTATTTTCGAGAGTAGATTTGAAATAGAAATCCATTTGATAAAGTTTTTTGTTCTTGAAAATAAATTTGTTCAACCCATTTTTTTTCTCTTTTCTCTTCTTTTCTTCTTGCTAGAATAGATTTTGAGTAAAATTGAGAAACCGGAGGCTCAAAAAAAAGTTGATTCTTTGTTCCGGAGAACAATTCATCTAGTTGCCAAATCAAATCAACCCAGTCCTATACTTTTTTTTCTCTTTTCTCTTCTTTTCTTCTTGTTCTTCTTCCTTCTCTCTTCTTCTTCCACCGCCTCCACCGTTGCCACCCGCTACCGCCAGTCGTCAATGACCAGTTGGACAAGGTCCGACAACCTCACCAGAGGCTCACCAAGCCAGGCTAAGGTCCAACGAGCTCACCGAAGGCTCGCTCATCCACTAGCAAGCCTTGTCCAGTTGCCGATGAGGCTCAACCGACAAGGCGTGGCCTCGCCAAGGGCCAACAATGCTCCGGCAAGGTCGCCGACCTCATCCGGGTCAAAATTTTTTAAAATAAAAATAAAAAAATTAGAAAAAAATTAAAAAAATTAAAAATTAAAAAAAAGTTGCCGATCATCCTAAGGCCAACGATTAGCCAAAGGTTGGAGAAGAAGAAGGGAAAGAAAAGAAAAAAAGACAAGAAGAAGAACAGAAGAAAAAAGGAACAAATTGATAAAATTATTAAAAAAATTAAAAGAAAATGGTTTGGAATAGAAATTTTAAGGATTTTGTCAAATGCAATTTTATTAGGGAATATAAATTTTGAACAGTTACCAAAGACTTTAAAATGCTTAGAAATTGTTCTTGAAAGTATAATAAAAAAGAATTATTTCTAATCGGAAATTATTCCGAACAAAATGGTTACCAAACGCACCCTAAGTCTATAATAAGTGATCCAGAAAGATGTTAGAAACTGAACACTGACTTCTCAACAGAAAGCTTGAGCTAAAATGATTTTCAAACCTCACCATTTTTTTCCAGGATCAACCCCTTTACGGCATTTGAGCTCAATAAGGACTGTTGAGAACAGTGCTGAACAGCTTTAATACGAGAGAGAGAGAAGGTGGGGGGGTGGAGGGTAAAAGATTTTGCAGTATCACGCTTGTAAATGCAGCTCCATTTGATCGACCAAGATTTTTCTATAGCAGCTTCAGAAACAGCTCGGCATTGTACAGTAATTACTACAAATTTTACATACTGGAAGACCAACACGCTGCCTCATTGCTGTCCTGATCCCCCGTTTCTATCTTATTGCATACTTGGCAGATGAATTCGATGGCCAGTCACCAGAAGATGCCTCCTTTGACACAAGATTGACACCCCGTACCCACAGTGCCATATTTGTAGAAGACCTTGCCTCAAAGTGAACCTCTCTCCCAGTCTCAGTCACCACCCTAAAAAGCGTACCGTTCTCATCAGCGATCTTCTTCCTCCGGTTCTTCAGGAAGCTCCCACTAGGCCCTGCCATGGCCTCCTTACACGCCACATTTCTCTTACTGGACGTCCCCCACGTTAACAGACCCGTTTTCAGCATCCTAACACCCTTTAAATGTGGTGAGCCCCTTCCTTCTCTAGTATGCTTGAGTAGCTCCTCGCCCAGAAGCACGTGAGATTGAGCCAAATGGTCCAAAATCACTTCCTCTGCCGCCTTGCTTTTACTGCTTTTCCTAGCAAGTTGGAGGGCTGTCTCACCTCTATGGTTCATGATTCCACAGTCAGCCCCGTGTAGTAGTAACAGCTTGCAAGCTTCGGCATTCCCTTCCTTTGCGGCGAGCATTAAAGGTGAATGCCCGCTCTCTTCCAAAGAGTTCACAGGATAACCCATCTTCAAGAGCTGGCCTACCGCGGGCAAGTTTCCAGTACGTGCAGCAAAGTGAAGGGCTCGGAACTCTGAGTAGCCCTTCAGAGTTTGTGACAAGACTGCATCAAGCAATATCTCTTCAAACCGTATCCTCAAACTGGCATAGGTGTGATGTTGAAGGATTGATGCGACCGTCTGTCCATCCCGGCTCTTGACACTGATGTCAGCACCCGACTCAATGAGGTGGCAAAATACCTCAGTGTGGCCGATTTTTGCAGCAGCCAGGATTGGTGTCAAACCTGAATTGTCGTGCTTATCTATACTGTCCATTGAACTTCGAAGGATTTTCTGCAGAATTTCCACATTTCCATATCCCGAGGCAAAATGGAGCGGGGAGAAGACCTCCAGGCTGCTGGAGTAGATTTTTTCTCGAGCAGTGATTGCTTGCCCAAAAATATTGGACAAAGAGGAAGCAAAAGCACTTCTCTTTGCCAAAGATACAGCGCTTTCTCGGTATTATTGACTAGGCCCAGATCAGCACCGGCAGTAATTAGTTCAACAAAGCATTCCGGTTGATCAAATAGGGCAGCAATCATCAATGCTGTGTTCCCAGATTCAGTCCTTGAGTCAACATCGCATCCATGCTCAACCAATTGTTTTAAAATGGAAGGGCAACCAACTCTAGCAGCCAAGTGAATCGGACGAGATTCGTGTCCCTTCTCGGTCTTTATTGGGAACTCGGCGTCGGCTCCTGCCTTAAGAAGCAAGGAAACCGCCTCTTGGTTTTGGCAGAGGATGGCATAGGAAAGAAGGGTTCTTCCTTGTAGTTGGCTTGTAAGGAACGAGTTATCGTGATGAAGCAGGAGCTGTAGGATTTGGCCGGTTGCTTCATAGTACTCAACTGCACACCATGCTTCGCTGTAGGGCTCCCCCAAGCATGCACCGACTCTCAGTTCCTCACCAGAGAAGATGTCCCAAGACCAAGCACTGAGCCTAACGTGTCGACCGGTTTTTGCATCTGCCTAAAAGTTGCAGACATGATGATTAGCCTTAGAAGACAAAGCTTTCTCATCAGAACGGAAACGCAAAATTAAGACCTTTAAACTCGAAAGATTAGCCAAGTGGGGTGATGAAGATGCTACTAAACATGGGAAGGAGCATGCTCCATGTGCGATTGGTGACTTACATTTTTTAATTAAGCATACGTAAGCAATGATGAGCAACAAAAGATAAGTTAACGCAAATGAAGACCAACAGGCAACAGTGACAGCGTAATCCAGTTCAGCCAAGGCAACATATATTACCACCTTGTCAAGAGAAACCACCAATGAGAAACGTACTGCGAATTAAGTACAACGTTACCTCTAACAGATATTGAACCATAGCCACTTGCCGGCTAACAATTGCAGCCACTAATGGCGAACAGTCTACGTTAGCATGCAATGAAGGCTTCAGGGAGCGCAAGAGAACCCTATCGGTGCAATCAATGTTGACCCCACTCTGTAGGAGCAAGATCATCAATTCGTCAGTAACATGTCATAGAGAAGCCAAATGACTAGTAAGAGTAGATTAATGCATACCTTGACTAATTTCGAAACAACATCAACAAAGCCTCTGCAGCTTGCAGATACAATCGCATGTTGAGCCACATCAGGTCCAATCATCTCGGAGCATATTAGCAGCTCAGCAGCTTCAGCCTGACCAGATAGGCAAGCTTCCATCAACGCACGTTCACATGCCAATTTAGATGCCCCTGCCTTGACGAGCATGTCAAGGATGGCACAATGGCCTTCCCGAGCAGCAGCAGTGGTTGCATAGCCTCGAAAAAGTTCCACATTAACATCTGCTCCAGCTGACTACAACAAAAAGATGGATTACAAAACGGCTCGAGAAGAATCTCTACATGACACAAATTCTCTCCCTGTGAAACGAGGCAGTCACAAAGCAATAACGAAGATGCTTTGCTCATCACTTCACCAAATTTTCATTTCTCTATCTTTAGTGATCAGAAAATTCTGCCAAATCGAAAAACCGACCAGCATCTCCACCTATAGAACACCCAGTAGACGTTCAGTATCCAAATGTTTCTTAGAGAGACATCCACAACGTATTTTCCCTTTCAATGAAGCAAGCTAGTATTAATTCATCAAAAACCCGAATCAGCAAATGGAAACGAAAGCTTTGCTAGCTCAAATTCTCTCTCATTGGATAGTAACAAGGAAAATGAGCTCAAAAAGAAAAATCCTCGAAAGCCCAAATTGGCAAACGAAAACGAAAGCTGCATAATCTTCGAGTGGGGACCTCACTTTGTCCAACTTCATCCTTAATCAGATGTTCACTTTCAAAGTCAGCGAAAGGCAGGAACTTCTCTACGGTTCGGTTCGTGATAGCTACCTTTCCCATATCCATGGCAATCAATTTGAAATTGAGCAACATTATGACGAACGCCAGGAAGAAGAAAATCTCAATTGAACCACAAGCACGTACCCCACTAACAGGAAAACTAAGACAGAGAAACAGAGCAAGGCAAGAACAGAGTCTGGAAATCTTACCAGGAGCTTCCTCGCGATGTCCAGATGACCAGAGTGCGCAGCCGCAAACAGGGGCGTGACATCGGTCACGAAGTCCCTGACCTCGATCTCCACCTCATCCGCCTCCTCTTCCCTCAGCAAGCTCTCGGTGCACCTCACCCTTAGCCTCACCGTCCCTATGTAATTCACGTCCACAGCCTCGCTCTCCAAGCACTCGCTCACCGTCCCAGCATCGCCATTCAGCGCCGCCTCTATCAGCCTCTCCGAAACCAATGCGAGCCCGTCCCTATCTCTCCCGCCGACGAATCCGCGCCTCCCCATTTCCGATCTCTCTCTCGTCGAAGCACCACCGAATCTGGCGCGAGAAACCCACCTCGGAGACAGAAGGAAAGATCACATCTTTACGGTCGAATCTGGATCAGGATCAGGGGAACGATCGAAGGGGTCAAGAGGGTAGTCACAGAAAGAGTCGTGCTTGCTCGCGCACATTTAAGCTGGCAACGTATCGGGTCTCCCCTGCATTATTATATGGTCGCCACAATTATGACAGCATTAAATATTCCGACGAGGGAAGCATACAAGAGGATAAATAAATGAGTAAGATTCATTGCTCGCTCCGTGGGAGCTTCCTCTGGCGTTCCAATGCCAGAGTACAATTGAAGCTCTGCGAATCAAGAGCCAAAAAAAAAAGGGTATTTCTTGACTCGACATGACACGGCTTTTTGCATCATCAGAATCTGCGTGTACGTATGAATTGCATGATTGCTTCCATTTTCGGTTCGCATGTCCTAATCTATCACCCTGTTCAGTCTCGTCTCATTGCATGGCGGGGCCTTTGGGGAGCAGCACGACAACGGTCGAGAATCAGCAGGGCGTATTTTGAACAGCAAGTGGCACCCAGCAAAAAAAAAGCAATAAAAAAACGAAGAAGAAAAAGAGACAACCCCATCGGGTTATGAATACAGGATTTCAGTAACAGGCCTCGCGCACTTAGTATATATGCAGATGCAAAAAACGGTTGACTTCGAAGTGATGATTTTCTTGTATCATGCGTGATCAATGTACTGAAAATGAAAAGAAAAGGTATTGAGTACGAATCACGAGTCATTTTTAAAGGAGAAATTCAAATGCTGTCAATGAGATCCCGGAAAGAATATTGTGATGATAAAAATATATATATATTGAGAGTTTGAATTTTGTGGACGCGAAAAGGAAGGTGGGTTGAGGATGTCGAGGGATTAGAACGAGGGAGGGACGAAAAGTCAAACGAGGTAGTTGTAATGAGTGACGCTGTAGAGGAACAGAAAAGACGGTCATTTCGGATGTAACTGGATCGAGCAGCTGGGAAGGGTCAACAGTAGTTCTACAGCGCAGCGCAGATCTAGGAAAAAGCCATTCCTTCCTCTACGTTTCTTCTTTAGTTATTGCGGTCACAAACTTCGAGCATCCCAACTATTTAAACCATCAACCACTAAGCGTTCGCCTCATGGCCATCCTCCTAATTTGAAAGGAGGAGATTGGAGATTCAAATCCCCACCTTTTCAGGGGGATTGGAGTGGGCACGATTTCATTTTAGGAGTGGGTTTCAACTCCCACAGCTTGTAAGGAGGTAAGGATAAAAGTCTGAAAGTGAGTGTTAGCATAGGATTAGAGTAGGACCGATAAAAAAAAAAAACTATTTAAACCATCTCTCACTTCTTTGTTCCGCTCGAGTCTTTCAACCAAGGTATAGTGCCAGCAGTCGATTGAAAGACTTAGGTCGAAAGACTTGAGCGAATTTTGAAGCCACTCTACCTCACTCCAAGTGCAGAGAGCTATTACACTTTATTGGGAGTAGCCCATCATATTGAGGAGTCAATTTGGAATAACTTGAATATTACTTATCAAGATTACATAATAGGAAATGAGTCTTATTATGGTAGCATGCTGAATAAATCTAAATAAGAATTAGTCTTATTTAGGAAGAATATCAGGATATAATTTTGGTGACTACCTAAATTAGATAAATTCAATAAATCATTTCTAATTGGGAGCTGATTAGGATTAGGCGTGATTTCTAATTTGGATGAGATCTATCACTATAAATAGAAGGATTGGTTGGAGATTTAAAGAGTACCAAACAATACTCAAAAGAGATCATAAATTCTTCAACAATGTGATAAATGCGAGAGTTCTTGAGAGTTTTTCAGGAGATGATGTGTTTTGTGACGGTCGTGAGGATTTATTATGAGAAAAACACTATTAGGCTCCGTTTGGCAGTCGGGATAAAATTCGGGATATGATATGATAAATCATATCCTACGTTTGGTGCTTGTTTAGGACAGGATAAAGTTGAATATAATGAGGATATAGGTAATATAAAATTATCCCATGGGGGGAGGTAGAATAAAGGTGGATAGGATTTATAATATTCATAATAGGAAAATTATTTTTTATAATAACAAACTTATTAAATTAAAAAAATTGAAATTATATTTCAATATAAATAATATTTGAATTCTAATTTAAGAAATTAAAAATAAAAAATAGATTTATTTTTAATTAATCTTATTTTAATTTATATATTCAACTTTAATTATATCTTATCAATCTATAAATTAAATATTTATATTTATTATATATTTTAGGTATTTTTGTATTTTAGGTATGTTAGTACGGTTTACCATTTGATAAAATTTTATTAAAGAATGATGAAAGGGGAAAAATAAATAATAAAGAAAATAATATAAATAAGAGGAAAAAAAAAAAAAAATTAAGGAATAGTGTTACAAGATATTTTCACCATCTTCATTTATTAACATTCAGGTTCATTTATAATGACATGCCATTTATATAAAATAAAAAAATATACATGATATAATGTAAATATATTCAACTTTAATATTGCGATTCACAAAACAATGGATATTATATAAAAAAAAATCATAGAATTTCATAGCATGTCCTATCCAATCCTATCCCGATTAGAAATCCGAACCACCAAACGTAGCCTTAGGGTGTTAATTGTAAAGGCAAAGATGATGTAATGCTTGTGAAAATTCTCAATGTCTCTCTAAACACTTCTTTTTCTCCAGCCTGGTAGAATCCTCTAAGTAATGCAGCTCGGTTAGTTGAAAACGTTATCATTTGGCAACTCTATGCTTTAAATTAAATATCTGGATAATCGACTACTAAAAGGTTGTCCCTGAAAGACTTGAGCAAGAGGTTTACCCCTTATAGAAAGGCATATTTGCAATAATTGACTCCGTTTTCCCTGACTCTAAACATAAGTCCCCTCATTATAGTATAGAGTTACTGGAGATTTATGGTCAGTAAATTGTAACTTAAAGATTTTAATTTATTGAAATCGTTCAATTAATAATATAGATGAAATCTAGGTAAACCTTTGAATTAATCTTAAAACTTGTGATAAGATAGGTTTTGGATTCTACAATATGCAAGGTAAATTCCATATTCCAAAAAACAAGGAACATATTTCAACGTGTAAGTTCCAATTTTCAAGTGGAACTTGTATAGAATTTTGAACCACCCACCCCTAGTGCGTACCTTCACAACCGACAAACTCCCCAATTCCCATCCTATCTTTTTTCTTTCTAGATAGGAGGGAATACAAAGTATTGTTGTAGGGAGTCCCACCCATTAGTGGATCTTGCCTTGACAAGAGCCCACTTGAGCATTGTAAAGACTTGCCTAGGTCCAACCATCACTAACTTTGAACATCCTAACTATTTAAACCATGCCTCGTGTCTTATAAGCGAGACCTTCGAATCGTATCACAAGCAAGAAAACTTGCTAATAACTATCACCTTGAGCGATCATTCAAAATATTCTTTTTAGAAACCCAGCCTGCACGAAATGGGTTGAATCGGGTCAAAACAACTTCTTCTCATGTAGATGCACAATTCGTGTACAATCCAAAAATTGAACCTTATTGTATGTTATTAGTACAATTTGATTTTTTGGAACCAAACCAAATCACGAAATTGTATTTATATGTACATGTCGATTTATCTGTTTGGCCTTGGTGACTTTTGTTGTTATGACACTTGCTACGCTTTTCTTTATTCAGTTTGAACCACGATGTTCACAATCTTTTTCTCAGTAGAGTTGAGTGCGGGTTTTGCTAACAACCATTACGAATAGATAAATGTCTGGATTTTCAATATGCCATGCGAAACCAAAAAGACGGTACCTTAAAAACTGTATAGTTTCCCTTACTGGTCACTTTACGTACTTTTAATTAAAATACATTATGTAATAAGGTGGGTTTGGTATCGCTTCACCACTTGAGTTTTGAAACAGTTTTTTCGTGGAGTACGATCCTAGAAGTTGCTCCCGAGTCAACACCCGAGTAATTTTGTTTGCCACATTAATCTTAAGAAGACAAAAACTGCAAGTGGCATCTTCTTCTTCTTTTTCATCACTTTTCCTTTCTTTAGTAAACACGTGGCATATTGTCGCTTCAATGGAAGCACCTTTGAAAAAAAACAAAAAAAAAAACAAAAATTATATTAAAAGAACGCGAAATGATACATAAAGATGTCAATATGTTTTTGAGGTGCACGAGAGTCGCCAACTCTTCGCAAGCAAGGGTCCAGTGCCTTCGTTAGGGTTATGGTGAGGCCGATTGACCCTCAACAGGTCATCGATGAGGGCCAGTTGCTCTTGCCACGGCCCTAGCAAGAGTTGTTGGCCCTTGTTAATAAAGGGGAGAGCCAATGCTGTCCCCAATGCATGCCTTCCTCGTTACAAACTTGTTATCTCCCTCTCTCTTGGTCTTTTTTTTTTTTTATCATATTTGTATTTCTTAATTTTAATATTTCTAAATTATTCAACTTTTTTTTCCAGAGATGACAAGGTAAAACAATGCCAATTTGGTATTTAAGGAAGCTTCATTTCCGAGTAAACAACTATGTAAAATCCAAAAATGATGGCAAAAAAAATTCAAGTAAACAACTATGTAAAATCCAAAAATGATGGCAAAAAAAAATTCAAGTGCGACCTTTCGTCTATGAAAACAGACAAATGAAGTCGCCCTATGCATCAAAGTCTGCAATGTTTGCATGAATGGACTTCTGCATTTTACCTTTTGATTTATGCTTAATCCAAATCTGGGCCCCTACACACTTTACCTTTCCTTAAATCGACCGGAACTTTCATAACACTTCACTTATAAATTTTACACAATACCTTAAATTTTGGCGAAAGAAACGGAAAGTGCTTTTAACTTTTGTTTAAGTCCAAACAAAAAGGCCCTTACTTTTTAGCGTTGCACTTTCCAAAATAGTGATTACACATCACATGACACAAGAATGGTTGGTGTATCGAAAAATACAAAATTTCTTAAATTAGATGTTTAACAAACACCTTGAGAACACTTATTAAGAAAATCTCTTTTCATTTAAACCCAAACAAGAGCAAAGAAGACGTGAACGAGTGAATGGTGGGCTAGACTTTTGACAAAGTGACTTCTTGTGATCAATTACATAAAACGCATAGAGAAGAGAGGAGGAAAAAAGAAGAGGACTCGGTATGTTTAGAGTACGCATGACAAAATTTCTAAAACAGAAATTGATTTCTCTCAATTTCTATTTCAAAATTGAGAAGTTAAAAATTTTAGTTTTTAATTTCTTCTTCAAATCTATTTTTGGAAAATCTGTTTTAGAAATAGAAAAATCAAATTGTGTTACCAAACAAATTTTTATTCAAAACTTGTTCCGGGGAATAGATAAATGGATAAATAGAGAAGTAGAAATTTTATCATACGCACTTATACGATCTTCCCTCCTTCCTCCATTGTTCTCAAAATTATAAGAAATTTCATATCGCTTGTGCCGAGTGTATTCTTAGTGGTAAGCTTTGCTAATTGGCATCACGCACAACATTATGATTCAAGCAACCCCGACCGTCAGATGTCCACGGTCACCCCTTTGGACAGATTCAATCTTCATTCGGTCAAAATGACTTTTATTAGGATGACTTAGTTGAAGTCAATATTTAATTTTTGGTAGTGTATTTGTTGCACATGAATTCGTGTTCAAGTAAACGGAAATTTTCAATTCAATCGAAAACATGTCAATCATTTGTGAATTTGAATAGAAGTACCTTATATATTTTTCCCGACCTCCAAGGGATCAAAGTGAAATTAAACATGAGATTTCATGCTTTTTGAAAGTCGATATAGGCAACCCAATTTTTTCTAAATTCCAAGAAATTCCATATTGCTTATACTGAGTATTTTCTTAGTGCTAAGTTTTGCTAATCGGCATCGCGCTTAACATTATGATTTAAGCAACCCTGGACGGTCATCCTTCGGAAAAATTCAATCTTCATTCTCGGTCAAAAGGGCTTTTATTAGGATGACTTAGGTGAAGTCAATATTTATTTTTCGGTCGTGTACTTGTTGCAGGTGAATTCGTGTTCAAGTAGAGGAAAACTTCCAATTCAATCGAAAACGCGTCAATCGTTTCTAAATTCGAATAGAAGTAACTTATATATTTTTTCTCAACTTCCAAGGGACCAAATTGAAATCAAACATGAGATTTCACGCTTTTCCGAAAGTCAATACAAGGTAGCCAAATTTATTCTATAACCTCTACTAATTAATTTTCGTTGGAATTTTAGGGTTAATTTAAGCCGGGGATTTTGGACCCGAAAAAATCATTAAAAGCTTAAGGGGAAGAAACAAGCGGGAGATCCACTCAAGGGTGGGAGATCCCGCGGTGGGAGATCCCGCTATGTCACCTCCATAATCCCTCCAAATCCAGAAGAAAAGGAATGACTGTGAATTAAGAGGCTCTTTGGTGGTGAAAATAAATATCACGTCAGGACTTCAATCCTAATTATTGCTGGATAGGTAGGTATAATAGCCTTCCACACTTAAGATGACGAGGGGTGGATGATGAATTTTTGTCAAAATTTTAGGGTTAATCTAAGCTAGTGTCTACCCGTGGGGTCCACGACGAAATGTCAAAAGTATCTGCCTAACCTTTTCTTTTTTTTTTTTTTTCTTTTTTTTTCTTTTTCTTTTCGATTTTTTTGGAAGAATTTTGTAGTGCGAATTTCAATTTTCTCCTTTCAACGCTGTTGTTGGGAGTTTTGACCCGGGAGAGTAGTCTGGCCAAGCGTGTCCTAGGTCAAACTTTTGAACTAAGCTTGTACACCCAATGCGAAAGACCTTGCGATAGCGAGAGTCCTCGCGGTCTTAATTAATCCAATTTTTTTTGCATCGTAAATCCTCTTGTTAATCTCGAGAATACCAAAAAAACTATCTTTAACTTTACTTCCCACATCCTATACTTTTCCTCGGATTTTGAAATCCAACAATAAGCTAGTTAAATAGCTGCAACGACTTGCTGAAATTGAGATTAGCACGAGGTTTGCGACAGTGTTTGCTGGCCCAAACACATCATCGGGTTACTAACGAGCCATTAGTAGAGTCAGTCCCTTTTCTTTCGAGTTCATATGGGAATTGGAATATCTTTAAGTATTTTAATCAAGAAAAGTCTATATTCGAGAATATTTTTTGATTAAGCAAACACGTGACAACCGTTTTCAAATGGTTAAAATTGCAATGTTCATATGATTGCGTAGGCAAATATATTATCGAAATCCAGAGATAATTTGAAACTTGCACTTACCAAGACAAATTCAAATTTAATCTGGACCTATAGGAGCAAGTCAGGTCGAACTTAAGACGTGAACCGTGCCATATTGTAATCATTTCGACTCCAATTTCGCAAAATCATCCAACTCTTGTCCTCTTCCGCATCTCCACATGCACTGATGCAATGGCAATTTTAGCATGTGAATCTGCCCACGAGATGAAGAGGTAACATATGATTTTAGCAGGGAAAAACACGTCTCGAGTGCTTTGTCATAACTTACCACGTGGCATTATTGTAGCCAGACTTGCTGGGCACGTTTCTTTCATTGTAAGGCAGAACCACGAGTGCACAAATATGTTTCCATACTAGGAAGTAAGAGAGACTTGGAGACTAATTTCATCGTTTTTCCTTTCTCATCATCTAACATTTTTGTAAGACAGAATGACGGGTAGACAAATATGTTTACCATACTAGGAAGTAAGAAAGACTTGGAGGCTAATTTCATCGTTTTTCCTTTCTCATCCATACAAATATGTTTACCATACTAGGAAGTAAAAAAGACTTGGAGGCTAATTTCATCATTTTTCCTTTCTCATCATCTGACCTTTTTGTAAGGCAAAATGACGGGTAGACAAATATGTTTACCCTACTGGGAAGTAAGAAAGACTTGGAAGCTAATTTCATCGTTTTTCCTTTCTCATCATCTAACCTTTTTGTAAGGCAGAAACTGGTAGACAAATATGTTTATCATACTAGGAAGTAAGAAAGACTTGGAGGCTAATTTCATCGTTTTTCATTTCTCATTATCTAACCTTTTTGTAAGGCAGAATGATGGGTACACAAATATGTTTTCATACTAGAAAGCAAAAATACTTGGAGGCTAATTTCATAGTTTTTCCTTTCTCATCATCTAACATTTTTGTAAGGTAGAATGACGGGTACACAAATATGTTTCCATGCTAGGAAGTAAGAAATACTTGGAGGCTAATTTCATCGTTTTTCCTTTCTCATCGTCTAACCTTTTGCTTCTTGCCTAATCTCTCTTTTTTTTCTTTTTCTTTTTTGTGAATATTAGTAGAAGAGCACATACACAATAAAAAAAAAAGGGCCAACAAATTTTTTTATAATTTTGAAATGAACGATTTGATTTATTTGTGAAAATCTCGACTTTTTCTTATAAAATAAGAAGAAATTAATTTAATGAAATGTGAATTTCAAAGGGGTCATTAGGAATTCAAATTCTCAATTAAGTGTTACCCAACTCCTGGCTACTTAGTTGTCATCACCGACTCTAGCACAAGCTACCGCATGCTTTGCCACCCATGCCCAAACCTATTAGCAAACATTGACCTCTCTCTATCTCACATAATATCTCTAAATTCATCAGGTCGAATCGAGTAATATCCAACACGATTGATCTCAAATCTAAGGCTCGATCGTCAATCTCACCCACTCCCCCCAAGGAACCAAAAGAGCCGGGCCTCTGCCCACCACAACGATGGCCAAGGGCGACGGTGGGGGCGTTGGCAATGACACAATTGGATTTGTGACGGCGGCCAAGGGGTTGGGAAGGGAGGAGAAAGAAAGCAAGCAATTTCTAGAATAAATTCAATCAAAATACGTACTTTGATCTTTTCGGATAACTTCATCAGACAAAATTTCTTTCATAACTTTAAAAGGCTAGACAAGATATCCAGACGTCTCTATCATTGATTAAAATTTTTCAAAATAACCCTAGTGGTAAAAAAAAATTCACCTCCCCCTCCATTTCCCGGTTGCCGAACAAAGGTTAAAAGGGAATGACAATCACGAGAACCGGCCACAATGTCCAAATTCCACGAGTCAAACGAACGTGATAAACGAGAGACCGCGTTGTCTTCGGTTGATGTCAATTCTTAAATCATAGGACAGAGTGGCGCGACATCACAACGGCTCCCCCACCACGACCACCACCAGGTCCACCACCACCACCACGACCAGATCTTGCTTTGGCGCGCCTTTAGCTTTTCGTTGAATCGTGAAAGTACGGCTGGGCCTCTCGGGCGGACGGACCACGGGCGCCTTCCCCGCGTTCCCACCGACCCAGGCGCACACAGACAGTCCGGTAGTGTTGGGCAGAAACTTCTCTGCTCCCTCGTGAAAGCCCCATTTTTTATGTGCGCTGCATGCTTTTCCAAATTCTGCTGTCAATTCGGGATTTATTTTTATTTTTTTCTTTCTCGGTTGGCGATAAGTGATATAAATATGTGCACACAGCTTGCCAGATGTTGGAACTGGTATAGGCGAAGCAAGCGACGGGGAGAACCTGTGAGCGAGAAAAAAGAAGAGAAAACTTGCGAAGCAGCAGCAGCAGCCGCCGAAACGAAACTGGACCGCAGAATCCTTATCCTTTTATCGTTTCTTGGAGGATTGAAATACTTCCTCCCTCCCTCCTCCTCCTCCGCTCTTGTGCTGCTTCCGCAACACCAAGTTCGATTTTTTCTTCCGGGGGGGCGTTCTTCTCGCTGAGTTCTGTCGTGGGTTGCTCTCAAAAATTCTTCTTGACCCACTTTCTCTCTTTGCCCAAATCGAATAGTTCTGTTTCTGTTCATCCGGGGTCCCTTCCTTCTTCTTGGGCTCGTTTCTTTTTCCACTTTCTTGGGTGGGGTCTGTTATGGCTGTTGTTCTGGAGATTCTGAGAGGAGATGCGAGCGGGGCGTTCTTGGGTGAGACCTTGGTGCTGGTGGCTTGTGTGGGGATTTCGGTGATTCTTGGAGTTCTAGTCGGATGGTCGTGGAGACCCAGGTGGGTTTCTCGATCTGCGGAGGACAAATCCGAAGCGCCGACTTTCGCTGACCCTCCAACCGCCATTTCTGACTCCAGGTTCGTGTTGGGATTTTCTTGCGTTCATCGGGCTATGAATTTAGGTGCTGGCAATTTGGTTAATGGTGTTTGTTCATTTCAAGATTCTCATGGATTCGCGTTGTACAATCTTTGCATTTGGCAGTTCGTCACGGGGCGTGAGAGAGCAATCGAGCCTTGTGAACGGTGATGATTTGGAGCATCTGTGCCGGCTCGTGGACGTGAAAGATGGAGGGCCTGCTTGGATTCAGATGATGGAGAAGTCGGTGCCCACCATGAGCTATCAAGCTTGGCGAAGAGATCCTGAGGTATAATCCTCGCTTTTCTTGAACTGCCAAGTAATTGGAAATCTGATCTAGTTACAAAATTACAAGCTCTCAATTGCACTTCGTTGAGTATTACCAGATATATAGGTGAAATCTTTGGTTGAATTAGCATTCGAATTAGACGGTTGAGAGTGTTCGTGTTTCGATGGTTTCTGTTTCAGACTGGGCCTCCGCAATACCGGAGTAGGACTGTCTTCGAGGACGCGACACCTGAAATGGTGAGGGACTTCTTCTGGGATGATGAGTCCCGGTTGAAGTGGGACGATATGCTTGTTAAAGCTTCGATTTTGGAGGAGTGCCCTACTACTGGAACCATGGTGGTGCAATGGGTCCGTAAGGTGAGGACCGAAAGAAATTTACGTTTGCTTTCACTTTCATTTTCCCCTGTTTTGGCTTGTGTCTTAGGCTGTGCAGATTTTGGTAGCATCTGCTAATTCGTTCCTTTATGTTTCGTGTTTTGGCGCAGTTTCCATTCTTCTGTAGTGACAGAGAATATATCATAGGCCGACGGATTTGGGAATCAGGACGATCGTACTATTGTGTTACAAAGGTATGAGAACTGTCTT
The DNA here is from genome assembly GCA_014182575.1 of Eucalyptus decipiens. Classification (NCBI taxonomy): domain Eukaryota; kingdom Viridiplantae; phylum Streptophyta; class Magnoliopsida; order Myrtales; family Myrtaceae; genus Eucalyptus; species Eucalyptus decipiens. The sequence goes on along the minus strand of CM024613.1, from coordinate 11,836,631 downwards.
TTGCCCAATCTTTTTAGTCATATTTGTTTCTTGTAAGCTAAAAGTAACGCAGACAACACCATTGCCAACTTAACTTTTGGATCATATTGCGTTGTTTTCTTGTGAATACAACCCTCTTGGTTTTGGACCATTTAAAATGATAAATTTGATAGTAGGCAAGTCCTTCAAAAAGGAAAAGGACTGACATCATGCATGAGCATTTAGCAGAGTGTTGCTTAGCTTTTATCAGATCCTACGACTTGCATGACTAATGCAATATATTTAGGCAATAGTAAATTGGTTAAGGGCGGATTGGGCGATCCCTTGGAGGGCAGAAACTTGACAAACTCCTTAGCTAAGCTGCCTAGTAATTTTCTTTCTTTTTTTTTTCTCCCTAGAAGAGTCAAATTTCACGTGGATTCTGAGAATGTGACCTCTAGTTAAACTGCTAACAGAGCTGGAAATTGTCCACACTAGATCAACCATTTTTGTAAAAATGTCAGCACCGCTTTTGCCTTTTTGTTCCTATGGAATAAATTGAATCGTCGTCCCCTTTGATTTGTCTTGGTTATGGATACTTGTTGACATCTGGATTTCCTTGTCAACAATTAATCCTTTCTGCATTTTTCAGGGAGTGCCTTGCTCCTCTGTTCCTAGGCGAAATAAACCAAGACGTGTGGACCTATACTACTCAAGTTGGTGCATCCGTGCAGGTACTGTTGGATTATTTCCTGAACATACTGCTTGGTCGTTTTGCTTGGCTTCTACCGTGTGCTTTATATTCAAATTTCTTTCACAATGCATCTGGGCATTAGTTTAGAGCTTGCGATTAATGGAAGTTGTGTGCTTTGGGGCATTTTTACAGTTGAATCTAGAAGAGGCGATGGCCAGCTAACTGCCTGTGAAGTGTTGCTGTTCCATCACGAGGATATGGGCATACCTTGGGAAATTGCGAAGCTTGGAGTACGCCAAGGCATGTGGGGAGCTGTGAAGAAGATCGATCCTGGTCTACGCGAGTATCAGAAGGAACGAGCCTTGGAGGCTCCGCGGTCACGTTGTGCTTTCCTGGCGCAGATCAATACTAAAGTCAACCCAGACCATCTCAAGTCTCTAGAGAGTTCTGGTAAAGAAGATCCATCGGAGACTGAAGCCCGTGATGAGCCTAGGAAACCCTTGGTGCCGAGGCTCCTGTTAGTGGGAGGGGCTATCGCTCTTGCCTGCAGTCTCGACCGGGGTCTTTTCACCAAGGCCGTTGTATTCGGAGTAGCTAGAAGGTTTGGAAACGCCGGAAGGAGATAGTGATTGAAGCAGCGCTTAATTCCTTGTACTCGACTCAAGGCTGCTGGTGTTTGTGCAGTTTATAGTTAAGGGAGGAAACCGCCCAACTGGTGTGCTTCCTTTTAAGAGATAGAGGGATCTATCGTATTTTTTCCGACTCTTTTTTGATCCATTAGATAGATTTCAGATGAGCCAAAAGAGATCGTATTGCTGTAATATACCATCAGTATTAAATAACAAAAATGTGATTACTTTACAGTTACCTTAAGTTGGCAAGCACATACTCAGGTCGCCTTACCTCTCTCTGTTCTGTTTCCAAATTCTTCGGTCCTTGTTCCTCTTGCAATTAGATCTCAAGAAACGCTCTGTTGGAACATGGTTTACGGTGTAAGTAAGTACATCAGAATCTAGATCTCACTTCTGTATCGGGGAGTTAATTTATCTAACCATAAACTAGAGCCATCTTAGATTCTATAATATTTTGTTCATTAACTACTTCTGATTCTTTCATTTCCATATAAAGATGCGGACTACCTGCACCTGGATAGAAAGACCACTTCCTTCACAAGTACTTTCACCTATTTTACCCATCGGAACGCTGATATACTCATGAATACCATTAGACATGTTCCAACGGATCTTCAAAACACTGATATACTTATGAAACCATATTCGATGTAAAAAATGTTCCGGCTTTCTATTTTCAGAGGAAGTTGCTCCAAGTTGCTGCAGTTGCAGTCGCTCAGTTCCCTCGGGACATGGCTCCAGTTATTATCTCCTTTGAAAGACTGCGTCATTGTGACAACCGATCTAATCTAAGTAACTTCCAGTCGGAGCCGTCAAAGCCTAGGCATAGCGCAAGAAATGGGCTAGCGACAATTCACATCAGATTTGCAGTCTAAGGGGAATTCCTTAGAAAAGCAGCTCGAACACTCGTTGCCAAACCCCTCAGCTGCTAAAGCTTAATCCACATAACTCGGATGCCGCTCGTGTCTGATTTATTGCGTGAAATACTTCAGATTCTGCAGTTTATTTTAGAAGCAAAAAAGAGAAGCAGGGAGGTGGCTTTTTTCTTTTTATCAGTAAGTGCTCATAAGAGCTGAATATCACAGCAAGATTGGTGTTTGATGCGACACTGAGGCATCACCTTCTAAGGCTAAACTGTGAATTTTTCTTTTTCAAAGGGACTGTGATTTGAAGGTTCGACTGAGATGACCAGTGGACACTGCATTACCGACCATCCTTGTCCACGTGGTGAAGCTCCATTCTGCAGAATAGTGGCTCTGAGAGAGAGAGATGGAGCAGGTTTTCCACCACTCAATAAAGTGATGAAAATTATGACAAAAAAATAATAATAATAAATGAATGAAGTGATGAAAAGAATCTTGGTGCTGCAAGACCCGCACTTGCTGGCGAGTGTGCTTTTCAGTTTTCAGGCAACCCGAAAGTTTAAAAGAACTGAGACGCTTCATCCATCACTCAAAAGCTTACAAAAATAGCAATTTGGGAATATCTCTCCAATTTTTTGCTCATAGGTTCTTGGAAAACTTTCAAGATCATTAACAAAGTTTCCTCCCCTGTTGATTGACAAAACCAGTCGATCAACTCACTTTGATCAACTTCTTTTTCTTTTCTTTTTCTTCTGCCGAGAAACTCAACAGAAAAACCAATCTTTATAAAGCTCTCTGGAAATGACCAGACAATCATGCTTTGCTTTTATTTCTAGAAAAAATTAAAGGCGGAACTGCATGGTCGAGGAGAGATTCTTGCTTGGACCCGATCCCAATTTCTGGGTGCAATCGCAACCATTATAACGTTTGGAATCGATTCACTTCATCACGTACTCGACAGGGTCTAAGGAAAAGCGTTTTCCCTGTGCTAGACCTATCGTATGGAAAGACTGGTAGCCTCAAATGGTGACAGTGGACAAAAAATTGTCTCATGTGACCTGCCTATAGAAGTCATACTACCTTAAATCTTCAGATCCAATCTTTAGATCTAATGTCTTAACCCTCATTCGCCTTATCTGTATGGCCAGTTTGTCTATATCCATCTTGTATATTCTGAGTTACTAAGATAGTTCTTGCTGAGTAACAAAGTTGGCTAGCAAAAAAAATCAACCTAAAGAAAGCTAATCAGAGATCAGAAGAGACAAAACTTGAAAGAGAGCTAAAAATGGCACTACAAAGCCAAAGATCAGCTTAGAAATAGAAAACTTCTACATGACATTAAGTGTTTCTTTGCAAATCAAAAATCCCTCGCAAATAGCAGCAAGAAAATTACTAAACGAGAAATGCAGAAGCAGAAGATTTCGACTGCAATAACTTAATTATTCTTACATCTCTGGCAATAATTAAAAATATTCAAAAGATTTCAGTAATACAGGAAGCAGTGATAGTAGAAAAAATATCATGCCGTAACCCAACGAGGCTACTAAACCTTGGCGGTTCCTGCAGTAAAGTTGGGGTCCTCGCATCTGTACCTTCCATCAGGGCCAATGCCAAATCCCTTAGGATCTGCAAACACATTCTCCAATAGCTGGCTTCTGGGTGGCTGAGGGCTCGCATCCGCAAATTCCACGGCATCTTCGACTAACTCGTCAATTTTCTTGTCGATTGCCTTGAGTTCGGCTTCGCTAGCCAGCTTGCTTTCAATCATGTGCTTCTTCAAAGCTGCTATGGGATCCCTTGCAGCATACTTGGCCTTCTCAGCTGACAAAACACAGATCATTTCAATGTTTCAACAGCAGTTAGTAAGAAAAACCAAATTGCGCACATCATTCACACATTATGAGTGGAGCTTTTAAAGAAACATATTGCCAACATAAGAGTTCGAATCAACAACATGCCCAATGCCTAACCACCTAGACTAGCACAGCTAACAAGCTATTCCATTCTCCACTTCATGTGTAAAAGTTTCTTGTTTTTACCTCCTCTCTAGAAAGCCAACCACATCCTTTTCTTAGGTAGCCCACAAAAGTCAATTCTACCGGCAGGAGACCAAATTAGTTTTAAGATGCCACATATATGAAACCAAAACAGAATCAGAAGTTGCTTAAAAGAGTACTGAAACCCTTTAACTGCAACTTTAGATATAAATATCATTCTAAAAATGGACAACAGCGTTAACATTTGCTTATTCTGACAAAATCATATCAGTTGTGACGGTTAAGACAATAAGGACCAGGCATCATAAACCACCACAGCAGTCAAAAGAAGCAAGCACACCTTTTGCAACAGAAACTGCATTAAGAAATTACCGTAACAGCCATAAAGGTCATATTATCATCAGCTCTTATTTATCATGCTCAGCCTCGAAAACTGCTCTACAAAGTTTTCCCACTTATCAAAACCAACAAGCTTCACTTTCCAGCAAATGTGATGTTTTGGAGGTCGACTAGAAAACATGATTCAAAGGCCTCAAACATTTGTAGCACCACCAGTAAGTGAGGAAGAGATGATGAGTAGTAAAAACTGTAGGCAAATTGATGTGTCTAGTCCTTAATCATAATCCGTATCAATATTTTTGTTAAACCAGGATCCCGTGATGGGTGGCAAGCCTAATAGGTTGCTTCACCAATTAACAGAATCAGTACTTCCTACTTAATCATGCTCATTAAATATGCATCTTACGAGTAAAGCTGCGAACTTTGATAAAGAAGAAACAGATCAGTAAATGCGCAACTCTTAAAAACACAATTCATTGAGCAAGGCTGAGTTACAACCAGGATACCATCACAATCCCGCCAATCCATCCATATATTCTTCTATCTGACCTTCCAATCAATTCCAGTAACCTACAGGCACCCATAGGCCCATTCACCTTTTCCCTTTTTCATCCTTCGTGTAGTATTTTTTAGCCCCAAAGTCCTAGACCTACTAACACATGCATACCTAATATTTATACTCCCCAGTGTAACCTGAATTTCTTGATCTGCTGAACTAAGCACGATCCATATCTCATCTTGGATCTCAATCCTCCAAGATTCTAATAAATGTCAAGCTGTAAATACTGTTCCTGTTTTCCCACTCTCTAGAAAAGCCTTTGCCAATTGTGAAACTATCCTATTAGCTTATTTAATGACACCATGATGTCAAGTAACAGAGCACAGTCAACCTGCTTTCGATGCTTTCGAGAGAAGTACCTCCTTTACACTTCAGGACCCTTAAATGGTTATTACAATAGTCTGTTCGATTTTATGGACTCTCTACAGGGCAAGAACCCACACCATTTGCCCCGCGTTCAGACTCCACCAACTCAAACCTATGCATCCAAAGATAGTACGGGGATAACTACCACATTACAAAGTTATCTATGGGGTTAAAGTGTAACTCTTTCTTCCGATTCATTGTTTCTTCATGCTATTTCAAATAATCAATATTTCAGCTGCCGAGATTAAAAGAATATCTATGCTTACAATCAATGCTCTATATGTCTCAAAGAATCAAGCAAATCTCTACCAAAGTCCCCGCATCACAATCTAGGTAACTCCAAAAGCACTCATCTTTGTTAAGAGAGGTTGCTATAATTAGTGCGTAAGATTGAAAGGCCTAAAATTAATAGGAATATCTAAGAGACATGCACCTAAAAAGGAGATTATATCCACAAACAAAGCCAGTGATTAAAAGAAAGATTGAGCAAAAACCAATCAAGAATGACACTCCGAGTTTGTCTTAAAATGCTCACCAGGTTCACGAAGCTCATCGGGATCAGCCAAAGAGTGCCCTCTAAATCTGTAAGTTTCACACTCGACCAGGGTAGGTCCCTCTCCTCTCCTCGCTCTTCCGACGGCCTCCTTTGCCACCTCCCTCACCTTCAACACATCCATCCCATCCACATGCACTCCGGGCATCCCGAATGCAGGACCCTTCTTCCAAATCTGAGGATCAGAAGTAGCTCTCAAATGGGACATACCAATTGCCCACAGATTATTCTCCACAACAAAGATGATAGGCAACTTCCACAGCTGAGCCATGTTCAGGCACTCAAAGAATTGTCCATTGTTACAAGTCCCATCCCCGAAGAAGGCCACGGTCACATGATCACAGCCCTCTTCCTTCAAGACCTCCCTCTTGTACTTGGACGTGAACGCCGCGCCGATGGCGATCGGAATCCCCTCGCCGATGAAAGCGAATCCACCGATCAAATTATGCTCCTTCGAGAACATGTGCATGGAGCCTCCCTGGCCTCGGCAGCAGCCCGTTTCCTTGCCGAACAGCTCGCTCATAACCTGGCGGGCCGGCACTCCCTTGCTGAGCGCGTGGACGTGGTCCCTATAGGTGCTGACCACGGAATCCTCCTGTTTCAAGAGCTTGATGAAGCCCGTCGAGACAGCTTCCTGCCCGTTGTAGAGATGGACGAAGCCGAACATCTTGCCCCTGTAGTACATTTGAGCGCACATGTCTTCGAACGCCCTCCCCAAAACCATGTCTTCGTAGAGCTCCAATCCCTCCTCCTTCGTGATCAGCTGCCGGACGACAAAAAAATAAGCAAATCAAGAACATACCCACGAATTCTAACCTCCCATAAACCACAAAAGAATTCTCTTTATCGAACGCGCACACTCCAGACGCGAGCTACCCAATACCGGCCATGCCCCAAGATCGAATCTTTACCAGATTGGAGCCCGAGGCAGAGGACTTGAGCTGCTTCTCCTTGACGACATTGGAGGCGGCAGCGGCGGCGACGGCGGCGGAGGACCGGGGACGGCCGGCGGAACTCGAGATGGGGTTGAAGCGGAGCCTGGCGGTGGATCCGAGGAAAACAGAGGAGGAGGAGGGGTGGCTGGCGTTCGAGGCGAGGGCGGACCTGTCGTGGGCGAAGGAGGCGGAGCGGATCGCGTTGATGGCAGAAGAGAGGGAAGCGGCGGACATGGTGGCTGGCGGCGAGAGGAGGAGGGGGGCACGAAGGAAGGAAGGAACAGAGCAATGCGGTCGGATCGAATTCGCAAGAAATGAAGAGGGGGAGAGGGTCGGTTTTAATAAAGCGGGGCGGAGAAAACAAGAGAAGGGAGCACGGAAAGGACCGCCTGGATCGTTGCCTCTTTGGCAGTTGGCTCCCCTTTTAAATGATGATGATGGTGATGATGGTGAAGAGTTGACGACGAAGGGGGGATCTTGGGAGAGGGGATTTCCTGTATGTTATGTTTTCACTCCATGAGCATCGTCTACGTCGCGATTACAGGTGGGAGTGTAGGTTTCGTTTGTTCGCCAAATCGAGGAAAGAAGGGGAAAGGAGGGATCTTTGTTGGTGGGTCTTTGCCCTTCTTGCCTTCTTTGTTGTGCTGGTTCAAATGTGGATTTTTGCCTTCCCCCACCACGTTGGGAGATTAAAACAATGAGGAATCGATGATTGTGATGCGTTTCGCTCGTCGAAAAGGATACGAAGGATTGGATGCTGGAGATACGCTCGACGGATCCAATTAGGCCGAGTCGAGCCGTGGATTTGGGCTCGGAGAATCGCGTCTTGAGTAATTTTATGGATGGTTTTAAGGATCTTCGAAAGGTGAATGGATGGTATAAAGTCTGAGCAGAACTAATTGGATCGAGTCGAGACAAACCCGTAAAGCAAGATATATACTCTAGGGAGTGCCAAAATGGTCCCTGAACTCTTTAACTATGATTTTGATCAAATTGGGTCATGTGCTCTTTAGATTGAACCAATTCAGCCCTTTCGGCCTTACAACTCCCCTGTTTGGAACCCGAAATCGCCCAACATGTCACGCTGTCCCCGTGGTGGGAGGGGCGGTGCGCGTAGAGAAGACATGGGAACGTAGGAAGAGAGAAACTTATCTGAGCTCAACTCCGTGCGATCTGCCGGTGGCCATAAAAAAAACTGATAACTCATCAGCCGTGACCTATGTTCTGGGCCGGCCTGACAGCCCGTGGGCCATTCTGTCTACTGTGCTGGATTGCCAATTAATGCTGGCCACCATCTTGGGAGATCAAAACAATGAGGAATCGATGATTTTGCTGTTTTCTGCACATGGAAAAGGATACACAAAGGATTGCGATGGGCTTTTGGGATTGGATGCTAGAGATGCTCAACGGGCGGGCTGAGATCTTTGGAAGGTAAACAGAATTAGCTTAAGATTTGAGTGGGCCTCATTGGGCCGGGTCGATGCAAGTCCATAAAGCAAGGTTACATAAGTCAAATTGGTCCATGTGCTCGTCAACAGATTTGGCCCTGTTGGGCCTTACAATACACACCTGGTGGAACCCAAATTCTTTAACATGTCATGCTGTGCATAGCCCAGTCACGAAAATTCTGGAAAATATCATACTAAAAGGAAGGACAAGTGGAAGTTGCAGCACAGGAAGGGAAGAGCAAGACTGGGGGGAAGAGAGAGAATTCTTGGCATCCCGTTCCAGGTGGCCTAGATCTAGGCGAGAGCAACATGCCCTTTGCACTCGGTTGTGGCACCACTAGGTCGCCACCACCAACTGAGGATTGACTGACCGCGCCCCTCCATCAAGTGCAAGGGTCGACCGCCCTCGCAGAGGTAAGTGGGGCGGCGGGGGCACCATCCCTCCCTCCCTTACACGATTATTGCCGTGGCTTTTCCTTTCTTCTTGTATTTTCTTGTGATGTCCCAAGGTGGTCGTGTATGTGTATCGTCAAGTTAGAACACATGGGTTCGACGGAAGTGAGCAGAAAGGACTAAATCCCATGGTAATTAAGTTCAAGAACCAAGTAGAACATTTAGCAAGAGTTTAGAGACCAAATCGGACATAGTTCCCATATTCTAAACTCATCCAACTTATTTCTTTTTACTTGCAAATTCGATCAGACATCACTTTATAAGTTCTCGACGAGGAGTAAAGGATGATACAGATGGATCTTCAATTTCAATTTGCTCAATTATTAAGAGAAACCTCCAACCTGCTTTGTATTTCTAGAACACATGTCAAGAAGAACCAAAGAATCAAACAATCATTTCCCTCGAAGCTATATAGCAGCAACACATATCGATCTCCTACTGTACAATCTCCATGGCTGATGGGCCCCGACAAAACACAATCGCTCCTTCCGTCGCCATCACCAAGAAACCAGGGTCTCGAAGCTGTTCAGCCCGTCCAGCTCCGGCGCGAACCTCGGCACGCTCCTCCGACCGCTCGCCGCTTGCGGCGGCTTCGCTTCGCGGCTCTTCCTCGCACCTTCGGCGGCGCGCTCGCCGCTCGGGGCGCTCCGCGGGGCCGAACGAGCGGCGGCGGCGGAGGCGAAGAAGCTGGACCCGACGGCCTGGCCCAGGAACTCCGCGCACAGGGCGTCGAAGGAGCTGAACATGGAATTCATCTGGGTCTCTCTAAATCTTGGCAAAGACTCCGAATTTCCGAGAAAGAATAGAACTTGGCCTAGTGGGATTGACGATTTGATGATTTGATGAGCAGAGAGCTTGAAGGGGCGTCGATATATATACAGAGGATTGAGGGGAGCGGCCTCGGGGAAAGAGCGGGTGAGGACCGGTAAGCTCGTGGATGGGCCCGACGGGCGGCGCCCCACTTGCGACAGCAGAGCCGCAGCCACTTGACGCGGTCAAAGCGTTGCGGAAAGTGGGCAGATTCGCAGCCACTTGCGACAGCTTTCGCTTTGCCTTTTTTACTGAACAGAAGAAGCGGTTGAACCGAGACGTTTGCAGTCGCTCCTGTCAGAGATATTTTCCCGTGATCCACGCGGGTCGGGTTTCATCGAGAAGAGAATCGGAGTCGAGCATATATGGTTCGGTGCTTGAGATTCACTCGAGTTGGATGTTCGACCATGGATGCCGCCCGAGACCCGATTCAATGAATGGGAAACTTGATTGGGGACTAGGCTTGATCACGAGAACTAGTACAGTGAATACTCAACTCGACTTATGGATTGTTGTAATCCACGACGTCGGTCCACGAAACAGGGAGGGGCATGGTCGGAAAGGGTCGAGTGGGGATGAATTTAGGATAGGATTCAATCGAAGAGCCGACAACCCATGTCGAGGAGTTACATTTCGAGGGAGTTTGGTCGACTCATGTGGGTCACATAATTCAACATTATGCTGGCTTTACTTGTTCCAGAAAACATGCATCAGTTCCCCCCACCAGACATACTCAGTTAATGGGCCATGCTTCGTTTTCTATGTTTGCCCTTGTGGCTCCTAGTCTTTAGCCAAAAAAGATAAAGGCGGCATCGATCGGTAGGGACAGTTAGGAATCTTAATTCAATATGCCTGGCCAATCTCATAAACTTCATTTATGCTGCAAACATCGTGCAACGCATGAAGACTTCCGATGTTCTCAATAGGTCAAGCATTCTAGCACTACTCTTGCGCGAGGATGGGATCGGATTTCTTCTTTTACGATTCGGTACAGCAAGATGTGGCACTCCATGGATTGAGAATTTAACAGCGAACTCCTTAACCTCAAAACGATTGTGAGTCGACAACTCGACTTGATCTCACTGAAAAGCCACACAGCCCATCGTCTGCAAACGAGACAAGAAACAGGCTTAATTGGCTAAGATGTTCCATTTGTTCAACAGGGTAAAGAGCAATCTAATTAAAGTCGATGGAGGGAATCCCAGCCCTTCAATAGTTTCTGCTTTGATCTCAGGCAGAATTGTCCTTACAGGGAAGAGGCCTCCTGCAAATTTCGGACCCAATCCAAATCCAGAAAAAAAATGTCTGCCCCTGGTTCACGTTCATTCATCTGGATAAGGGAATGACGCAAGACGCTCCAGATTCCAAAGCTTCTCAAATTTCCACAGCATCTTTCAAGAGCCATTTATTGCCGAATAGAGACGACCTTTGGGTTTCCAATACGAAGATTGCTGCTCGCGTTATTCTTCGTGTTTTCTATTCAAACCCAGTTAAAACTAAAAGTAACGAGATTTTTTTGCCTTGCATTCTCATGTCCTGCCTTTTTTTTAAGTTCTGATGTTTATAGTTAACCATTCTCTTTTCATGTTCTGGATAATCAATCATTGATTTGTCCAGCTCTTATAGCGTAAGTAAATATTGAACTCCTTTAAAAGTTGGCTTCACGTTAATGGCTTGAAACTGAAATGGATTCGATGAGATTAGAAGCCATCGGTTCGACCAAAATGAAAGAAAATTGCTTCCGCATGATCATCATCCACTACATTGCAGCCAGGTCTACTTACTTAATGCAGAGGGAAATGATCTACGTCCTTATCGTCCAGCCTAAGCAGCTCGACCCCATACATGATTCTAAGTCGACCGAAGCTGAGAAGGAGCTAATGGCAGGGCCCTAAGAGTAATCAAAGAAGCAAACCTAAGAGCAATCGAAGCTGAAGAGGAGGAGGAGGAGGAGGAAATGATCTAACAAGGAATGGCAAAGGCTTAGACGTCTCGTATACCTTTCGCACACGCCAAAACAAGAGGCAAAATGATCTAAAAGGGTCTCATATACCTTTCGCACACGCCAAAACAAGAGGCAAAAGAGAACCGACGAATGGCAAAGGCTTAGACGTGGGCAGTCCCTTCTGTGAATTTGGGGTCCTCACACCGGTATCTTCCGTCGGGGCCGATACCAAAGCCTTTAGGATCAGCAAACACGTTCTCTAGTAGCTGGCTTCTGGATGGAATAGGGCTTGCATCAGCAAATTCCACGGCATCCTCTATAATCTCATCTATCTTCTTATCAATGGCTTTTAGCTCGGCTTCACTTGCCAGATTGTTTTCATGAATGTACTTCTTCAAGGCCACGATGGGATCCCTTGCAGCATAGCGAGCCTTCTCAGCTGACAAATCGAGATGAAATAAAAATATATTAGCCAGATTGTCTGAAGTGAGTTATGTGTCTCGCTAGAAGAATAAGGAATATAAGAAGGTGAACATCGCTAATACATTCTGAAAGTCGCGCCGTAGCACAGTTGATTTTGTCCATGAATACAAAAGTTTTCCTGTCGAGTGGCCCAAATGCACAAGTACAGGAAGTTCGCCATTGAAATCACCAACAGAAAAGTCATATCGGATCTTAGAGACAAGCTGAAAAATGATCTTATACACTACTCAAGAGTATGTTACCATAAGAGCTCGAATCTCATGCTATTGCATCTTCATCCTAGAATGACCTTTACTTTCCTCTAAGGAACCAATTCTTGCCTTTAAAACTCCAACTCGACCAAGCATCTACCGCATTTGATTACTGACCCGTAACTCACCGATGGTACCAAGATAGGCAAGAGACATGCTGTCGGTGATACCACCTTCATATGTAGTCAGGTGACACGAAAGATACTTTTACTTGTAAGAAGAAAGATGCTAAAAGAAGAGCACTTTGTACTGTGAGGCCAGCTAGTGTAGACCACAAATTAATGTCTTTCGAACTTCTTTCAGTTTAAAACTTTTTAGTCCCCTTGCGACCACACTGCACCTGAAGCATCCGCTGTAAACTTCAAGATCTTTTCAGTGCTGTTGCTTGCTTGCTATCATTCTTCATATTTTCCAGTATCCCATATTTCCTTGTAACTCAACTACTTCGTGTGTTCTCAAATCATTCTGAGGTTATACGACAGTGCTAGGACTTCTCTTTCCAGCAAGTCATACTCTTACTAACTGGCTCAATTTAATCGATTCTAAGATCACATCATATCAAAATTATTTAAGCAGATCCTCAATTTTCCAGTATCCTCGATTTCAATACCTAGTTTAATTCCTGTCACAGCTTAACATGATCTGTTGACACATTCTATGACTAAACAATCAAGATTTCCATTTCAATTTAATAAATGCCTTCCTATGTTAATTTGCCATCACATACGTGAACATAAATAATATAGATACCAATTTCCCTCTTCAATAGCCTATTCTTTAAAAGCACTTTCCTGATTTTTTCTTCAGCCCTCAAGTTCCACCAGCACCCTTGGTTCCTAGTCTCTTGATCCTCATTGTTTACAAACATCCAAATTGAAAAAACCAATAACGTAAGATGACTAGCTCAACTCCCTCTTGAAACTTCGGTGATCCTTGCAAGAGCATGTCTTACTTATTTCATGAGGAAGAAACGTATAAGTTCAGATGAAAGAAACGCCAAGGAATGCCATCTTAAAGCAAGTATTTGCAAATACTAAATGACAAGACAGAGAGACACTCCAAAGAGCCACAAGACGACAGTTCAGTCTTCCACATGATGCTCATTTAGGCCCTTTTGAGACTTCAATGGTCCTTGCAAGAGAATGTCTTACTTATTTCTTGGGGAAGAAACGTATAAGTTCAGATGAAAGAAATGCCAACAAATGCCATCTTAAATCACAAGACAGAGAGACGCTCCAAAGAGCCAGGGGATGACAGTTCAGTCATCCACATGATGCTAATTTAAGCCCTTTTGAAATTATCAATGTTCTCCATGTGACCATATTCGTCTTCCCAACTGAAGATCCGTTCCTCATTTGAGTATTTCATTTAAACCGAACTTTTACCATCAACTGAGCTCAATGCACTCAGCAAGCTCCACCCTGGGGCGCAAGCTCTGAAAGCAGTAATCGCCTCGGCCATCTTCCCCTATAATCAATTTATCTGATCTTATCCCTTGTCCTAGAGCTACAATCCGTATGTGCAGGCTCTCAGGTTGTGCTTTACTCAAACATTCTCCGTTTAAAATTTAGTAAATCCATGCTAGCAAAAGTTTAACCTTGATATCTATAATAGCCAGAAATGGCAATGGCACGTTGAATGCGAGCTGACAATGATAATTGGACTAGGACTGGAAGGCTTACCAGGATCACGAAGCTCGTCAGGATCGGCCAAAGAGTGTCCCCTAAATCTGTAAGTTTCGCATTCGACCAATGTAGGACCCTCCCCTCTCCTTGCTCTTCCAATAGCCTCCTTGGCAACGTCCCTCACCTTTAACACGTCCATACCATCCACATGGACACCGGGCATTCCAAACGCAGGCCCCTTCTTCCATATCTGCGGATCAGAAGTCGCTCTCAGATGAGACATCCCGATTGCCCACAGATTGTTTTCCACCACGAACACGATAGGCAACTTCCACAATGCGGCCATGTTCAAGCACTCATAGAACTGTCCATTGTTACAGGTCCCATCTCCGAAGAACGCGACCGTGACATGATCACAGTCGGCTTCTTTCAAGACCTCCCTCCTGTACTTCGAGGTGAAAGCAGCCCCTGTGGCAATCGGAATCCCTTCGCCAATGAAGGCAAACCCGCCGAGCAAATTGTGCTCTTTGCTAAACATGTGCATAGACCCACCTTGGCCTCTGCAGCAGCCGGTTGTCTTGCCAAACAACTCGCTCATCACCGCACGAGCGGAAACCCCTTTGCTCAGCGCATGAACGTGATCCCTGTAGGTGCTGACCACGCAATCTTCTTGCTTCAGGAGCTTGATGAACCCGGTAGACACAGCCTCCTGGCCATTGTAGAGGTGGACGAAGCCGAACATCTTGCCTCTGTAGTACATCTGAGCGCACATATCCTCAAAAGTCCTGCCCAATACCATGTCCTCGTATAGCTCCAAACCTTCCTCTTTCGTGATCAGCTGCACACATACCCAGAGCAATTAATTACACAAAACAAAGGAAAAAAAAAAACTCAACCAGCTGAATTCGCTCGCTACAATTCAGTATCCACATCAGTGATCAGCAAATCGCGAGCTCCCTTTTTTACCAAATCCGAAGACGAGGAGGAGGAACGCTTGGGCTTCTTCTCCTTGACGACGTCCGAGACCGCGACGACGACGGAGGACGACCCGCGACGCCGGGCGGGGAGGGCTCCGAACCGGAGCTTCCCGGCTGATCCGAGGAAACCGGAGGCGAGCTTGCCGGAGGCCGCCGCCGCGCTTCTCCCCGGCGAGGGAGCCGGGGCGGCAAACCGCGCGGACCGAAGGAAAGGCCGCGGACATGTTCGCGCCTGCTCGTGACCTGTGCCCGACTGGCGCGAGTGGGTTGACTGGTGAAGCGATTTCGACCACACGAACTTGGAGAAGGAGAAGGGAAAGGAGGAGGGAGGGAGATGGAGTTTAGCTCTTTACGGAAGTGGTGCGGAAGCGAGAGAGACGGGTATGACAGGTAAGAGGAGTTATCGGCCACGTGGACGGAGGTCGGAGGAAGTTGATCCGCCGACAGCCTTAAATGCCGCTAAAACTGTGCTTGCCGCCAAGTTGGTTGGCTTAACGGCGGAATTGGTGTACTCTGTTGTCACGACTTAACGAGTTAGATTCATACCATAAACGAATCTATACATAGCCTGTGTTATTGGGTTGCTTGATTGGAGAACTGCAATATGTCCCAAGTGAGAGATTTCCTAACTAGTAACATCTTAATGGACTGCTGTTAGGAGTTCACCAACCCTCCATCTTCAATTATGGCTCACCACGAGCATTCCATCACTGGTGCCAGACCCTTGTGGTAACGCTTGAAGGGGGTTGATAGCACTTGTCATTTCTCTCCAGCCCTTCTTAACAACACTAAATTGTATTTGAATAATCTATTGCAGGATTTGCGTGAGATTGACATGACTTCATGCTAAATTTAATGATGTAAATGTAGTTTAGCATATATGCAATGATGTAGATGTGTGGGCACAAATCTGCTTGTTTCACCAAAAATGATGGAATGTCCTTTACAATATAGATGGATTGATATGAATGGACAAAGGTATTGAAGAGTCATTTTGAGAACAATCATCACCGGCAATAAAAATCTTAGGAAAGTAGTAATATGGATGAATTTGTTGAAAAACAATGAATTTTGTGATTGATCGGGTGTGTTTACAAATAGTAGGTATTAGGTATTTATAACTCACTATTGACTAACTTTATAATTCTAGTTACAGGAGGTTACACTATCTATGATCTCCTATCATCTAATAACATTTATTTGTAGTAAGCTAACAAAATCCTAAATTAGTGACTATGAATATAGCCATTGAGTAGATATGTTTTTATATGACGATTGCTTACTGTCGATGACTTCATCAATCAATTTCTCAAGTCTGCTCTCGTCAATAACTCTCATGTGATGTTGTTGATAATTTCATCAATAAATTGTCAATTCATTCAAGTTGTCAACTGTTTTATTCATCGATGATTTATATTTTCATCAAACTTGCTTAATTACTAAGTGTGTCTCTTGACCATAATAATTAAAATTTGGTTTTTTTAGTGTCAGCACTGCTATAGGGCAACTAATGTCATATCTAAATTGAAATTTGTTAGTAAAATGACACGTTTATCAATTGTGTTGTGTATTTGAAAGACCTATCAAAACAATAAATGAACAGCACAACGTGATACATTTAAAATATTGCAGATATGAACTTCACTTAAATGTGTATGAATGTGTTAAGCATACATTGACATGTCTTAGATGTTGTTTGATATAACTTCTCTGTAGTATATTTAGCTGTGAAACGCACAATGCAACTTCTATAAAAAAATAAAATTCCTCACTTAATTTCGAGGCGCTAGAACTGTCACTTTAAAACACAATTGTAACTTAATATATCGATATTGATAAAGATAGCATGTTGACTTGTTTAACTATATATAATTTTGACAAGCGTGTGACATATAGGTTGAAGGGGTCAATTCGCAAATGAAAAATTGATCAATTGTGCATAAATAGGTTGAACTAAAGATACGCAAACGAATCGAAAATCGCTCAGAATCGAATCAAATCAACTTAGAATCAGCAAATCCCTAGGAAACTGTCCGATTCCTAGTTTCAAGTGTGGAACCGCATACTCGAATCAATACATACATACATACATATATATATATATATATATATGACGCTATTATGTCTAGACCTAATCACAATAGGCCTAGCGTTTCGTGAACCTACCTAGACTTGAGCAGAAGACATTCTAGATGAGCCTTGGACAAGGTCGCTTGATGAGAAAAGCTTGAACCATCTAGGCCGAAATTCACTTAAAATTTCCTTCTTCTTTTTTGGGAGGGAGGGGACTTAACCAAAGATTTAAATCAGATATTTAAGGTTCGGATCTCACCTAATGATCGGCTTTACTTATGACACAAGCAGCCCACACTTGAGCCGAGCATAATTAACTACGTATCTTGTAAATAGGTTACAACACATAAGTAACTAAATTTACCGACCATTTCTTAATCTCGACACAACATGATTGAATCGAAATCGATATTGACCAAAAATACTCTAGTAAAGACACGGCGTTGTTTCCATTGAATCGCTAAGTACCCACGAATCTCTCGGTGTCTTGTTCTTTATATATATATATGTAGGGCCAATTCCATAAAATAAAAAATAATAATAAATAAAAACGCGAACTTTAAGTGTTGTCCCAAATCTGGTCCGAACTTTATTTTGTCTTAAAAAAAATCATGAACTTTAGGTATTGTCCAAAATCTGGCCCGAACTTTATTTTGTCTAAAAAAAAAACACGAAGTTTAGGTATTGTCCAAAATCTAGCTTGAACTTTATTTTATTTTTAAAAAAAAGCACAAACTTTCATTTATGTCCAAAATCTGACCCTTCGTTAACCCTCATTTCACAGTTATCTGACATGACATTTCCACGTCAACAATAATATCCAACACAACAAAATAATGTTGCATTCTAGTGTTTGAAAGAAGTGTTAAATTTAAGTTTGCCCTCCAATGAGGTAAACTTTACAAATGATTCTTATGGGAAAATTAATTCAGCAGCTTCAATTCTAGGCGACGAGGCACATAGCTAGGGCCATCAATGTCAGAAGCTGGGTTGGAAGTAGAAGATGCAAGATATTAAAAGCGTGTGCATCTTGTAGTTAAATGGAGATGTGAAACATATTTGTAATAGATTTACTTTATTTTGTCTCAAATAAAGTTCATGTTAAATTTGAGACAACATCTAAAGTTTATACTTTTTTTTAGACAAAATAAATTGTGAGTCATATTTGGGATAATACTTAAAGTTCGTGCTTTTTTTTTAAGACAAAATGAAGTTTATGCCAAATCTGGAATAACATTTAAAGTTCGTGTTTTTTTTATTAAATTGGACCTATATATATATATATTCGGCGAAGGTGCATCGAATCTCGGTGCCTCCGATGATTAAAAAAGGACAGAGCAGGTCCTCACGGCGTCGAGCTTAGGCAAATGTAAGGAAAAAAGAGTGACGGGCAAGGAGATTCTCCTCCTCCTCCTTGTTCTGTCCAGCGTCCACGTGGAGAGAATTCTAACCTGCCGTCGCCCCCATCGTTTGACCGTACGTCGCCCTCGCATTCTCTCCCTGATCAGAGCTACCAGACCGGTCCCGCCTCCGGTGGGACCACCGCCCACCCCTGCCGCTCAGATCTATAGCGTAGCCCGACCAATCACCGTCCGCCGGGGTGGACTTTTTAGGGTGCATCGGTATTACGTGAGCTTTGCAGATCCTCGCCGTTCATCCCAACAGATCTGGTGCGAGCTGATCTGACGACTTGTCATGGTCGAGTCTCACATAAATCGAACTCGCCCTTAGTTTTCGGCGGTTGGATCATTCAGGACGATTTAAAAATATATATATATTTTTTTAAATTAATTATTTGTATCGTTTAAAATAATTAATTGATAAAAAAATAATTTTATTACAATAAGAATCTAAATTACATATCTTCACGAGTAATGAAAATATTTTTAATTCGTTCATTTTTTGTAAATGATACCACATGATTACTTTTAGAAAAATAGTTTTCGAGTTACCGATTTCTCACCAAACTAACAAAGTCTATATCAACGATTGTGGACCATCCATGCAACATAGTCCCGTACAATTGACGGATGAATGCATAAGGACAAATGCTATAAAATCTATGTACTAATCTAACGATCCTTATTATCAAGAAATTATAATTTCATAGGTTTTTTTTTTTTTGGTCAGTCCTACTCTATTCCTACTCTACACTCACTCGCAGACTTGTCGCGCCCGCCTCTGCGGGGTGGGAGTCGCAACCCACTCTCGAAACTTACGCGTCCTACCCCATCCCAGAATGTGGGGATTTAACCCTCACATCTCTTGGAAGGGTGGAAGGGGCCACACGCGAACCCCCAATGGTTATAATTCCATAGGTTAGAAGCATAGAAGAATAAATCAATGACTACTGTTAGGTTGGCGAAATAAATGGTTGAGATGGATTGAAATCGAATTAGGGCCATGCAAGTATGCCCGATCCGACGGGCCCAATACAGTTTTTCGATACTTTGGGTAAACAATTTTCTCTTTTTTCAAGTGTGACCTCGCTCGGGCCCGCACTATTCCACGCAAAAGTAGCATTTTCCAGAATTACAACAAAGCTAGGGAAATAACTCTTATGCCCGATATTATCAAAAATGCACGACTTTGGTCCATACAAGGTACACCTGTAAATAACGACAAATTAAATCAAACTCGAGATTGATCGAAAATACGCTAGCAATGATGCTACAACGTTCCATTGAATCGAACCAAATTATCATATCTAGTTACCTACGAATCTCTCTGTCTCTCTCGTTTCTTCTAATTTCGGGCGAAGGTGCATCGAACCTCGGTGCCTCCGATGAAAACAAAATAATTAATAATAAAATGACAAGGCAGGTCTTCACGGCGTCGAGCTTAAGCAAATGTGAAAGGACAAAAAAAAAAAAAGGCGTCAACGGCAGGAAATTCTCTTCCTCCTCTCTTCACATGGAGAGAAATTCTAACCTGCCCTCGCCCCCATCGTTTGACCGTACGTCCCCCTCGCATATTCTCCCTGATCAGACCTAGCGGCCCCACCCCGCTTCCGGTGGGACCACCGCTCCCCCCCGCCGCTCAGATCCTGAACGTAGCCTTACCAATCACCGTCCGCTGGGGTGGACTTTTTAGGGTGCATCGGGATCACGTGAGCTTGGCATATCGCGGCCGTTCATCCTAAATAGATCCTGTGCGAGACGGTCTGGCGATTGTCATGGCCTAGTCTCGCGCAAACCAACTCAGTCCAATATTTTTCGACCAAAAATAAATAAATTACTCAGCCCGATATTTAGCTTTTAAGTGGCTGGATTGATTAGTGAAAAATAAACGATTTAATTTTTTTAGAAAAATAATTATTTGTATTCATTTAATTAGTTAATTGATAAAAAATATTTTTATTATCGACAACAATTTAAATATAAATATTTTTTATAAGTTATACCATGTTATCTTTTTAGGAAAAAATAATTTTCAAATTATCTATTTCTTGACAAATCAACAGAGCTTGGATCAACGATTTGGTCCATCCATGCAGCTTAATCTTGTACGATCGCGGGTGAAATGCACAAGGACAAATGCTTAAAAATCCACATGCTAATGATCGATTTGACCAACAAAAAAATCTGACAATAGTTATTATCAGGAAATTATGATATCATTGGCTAGAAGCACGGTAGATTAAATCAATGACTACCGTTAGTTCGGCGAAGTAATAAGTGGTCAGGACATATCAAATTAGACCACCTACATATGCCCAATCCGGCGTGTGGCTCCGAGCATAGTTTTCGAGTAGTTAGGGCAGACAATTTCCTCTTTTTTCCCGAGCGTGACCTTGTCTCGGGCCGGCGTTATTCCAAAAAAGAAAGTAATACTTTTAAATCGTAAACATGTCAGCCAATCGTTTCAATCGAGGGTAAAACCGTCCTAGAAAAGGAAAGCGGAGGCGCCGAAGCTGATGTAGCTTAGGAATTCCGTCCCGCCCGACCCGCCACTCACGTGGCAGTTCGCGTAATCACGCGCCTTCCTTCGAGAGCCGGGGCGAGTTCACGGAGGAGGAATACCCGGAACCCAAATCCGCATTTCATTCCCGCTAAATCTGGACCCTCCAAATCCGGTTTGATCTGTAGCCACGAAAAAATATATAAACTCTTCCGCCGCGGAGGTCGAACACCAGAAAAAAGAAAAGCCCGCATCGCAGAAGGAGAGATAGAGGAGGAGGAGAAGCGAGGCAAAGATTCGGGTCGGATCCGGCGGCGCTCGTCGGGTTTGGTACGTCTTTCGACGTACGGCCGTCTCTTTCTCTCTCTCGCTCTTGCTCTTTCGCTGTGCGTGGACGCCGTGGAGAGGGAGAGATGGCGAGCGGGGTGAAGGCTTCGTGCACCTTGGTGGCGTCCGTGCTGGCGGCGTCGACGACGGCGGCGTTCACCTCCGCCCCCGCAGATCGGAGCCCCTACCTGTGTTCCCGTCCGAATGGGGTGAGTCCGGGTTTCGATTTCCTCCTGGGTTTTTCCCCAGATGGGTTTGTTTTGGTTTGTTCTTCTTGTTTCTCCGTGCGTGATTCTGGTTCTGTTCTTGTTCGTGCTGGTGCTGCTGCAGCTGCTGTCTTTCGGCTTGAATCTCTCTTGTTTCTTTGTCTTCCCCTCCTGAATCGGTGGCCAATCGAGTTCAATTCGTGCTTAGTTCCTTGATTTGTGCCCTAGTCGCTGCGCGTGCGTGGAAAAATCGTTTCTTTTTCGTTTTGTTCATCGATGTCGGAGATGGGTCTTGGAAATCTTGATTTCTCCCCTCGTCTCTGCCATTTTCTGTCTACCCTTCTTCCATCTCCGTCGTTAATTTTTCATCTTTCTCGCTGAACTTATCTGAACTCGTTTCTCAGGGATGCTCTTCGTATTCTTCGAACGAGAGGAAGCTGGTGGTGGGATCGAGCTCGCTTTCTTCGGAGGAGGACAAATTGTTCGCGCCGAGATTCGACGGCTTGCGGTTCATCGAGACTCTGGTGACTGCACACAGATAGAAGCAAACCCCCCCTCAGATTCTGTCGTCTTCTTCCCATTTTCGAACGACGTTGAGTTATTGTGAGGAAAACCATTGTTTGTGAGACGTGATTCCAAGGAGAGCCCCCTGTCAATTTGGGTCATTTTCTTACCCCTCGGCTTTTGAATTTCGTTTGACGGTGAAATGTCTGCTTCTAGAGAACGTGAAATCTCACAGTTTTTGTTTTATTTTTTCTGGTCATTTGTCTCAAATCATTGTCACCTCGCTGATTGGCGGGGTGGGCGTCGGTGTTGCATCTCGTCAACGTTGACGGTTCTTCGTTTTCTCTATTCGTGAACGGGCGTTGAGATTCTGCTTCACGTTTTCTTGGGTTGGTTGTGATGTCGATGTCTGGAAATTCGGTGGCTTCACGGAAAGGTCTGGTTGCTGGGAAAACGTCGGCCACACGAAAGATTTTGACCGTTGGGTGGGATGGGCTGGAGATGCGAATGAATCTGACTCTGATTCTTGCAGAACTGATTTGCAGGCTGTTTTCCAGGAAGAGTGCAGTGCACGGTCTTGATTGTCAAAAGTTGTGTTGTGGTCTGAATCGAACCCGAACTCAGAACTCGAAGTTTTGAGCTTTTAAGCTTGACATTGGATCGTATAGCTCGATACGGTTATGGTACTTTGTGAAAAAACCGACGGCTTGATGGGGTTCGATTAGTTGTTTCGTGCTTGAGAAAGAATGAATCGAGCTCAGGTAATCGTTGGGTCCGAGCAGCCTGTCAGGAAGATCGATTCATTCGCATCCGAACTCTCGGTGTTTTCGGCGCTGGATCAATTGGTTTTGGTGGTGCTTGATGGGGCAAAATCAAAAGGAAAAGATGAAAAGGGTAGGCTATGTTAAGATGATATCCGAAGGCGTTTTTTATGTTTGTCGATCGTTGATATGAAATGGGGGTTCTTATCTTATAGGTTTGATTCATCTTATCGAGAGGTCGATCCCATCAAAATGGAGAAACACGAGAGATAACAACGAAGAAGTTAACTGCTGTAATTGGATATATTACGCATTTGAGATGACTTAGAAATTTAATCTTGAGTTCTAATTATTCTTCCCTAATGTCGTGTTAGCCAAAATTGGAGAGGCTTTGATTAGATTTCTCACGTGGAATGTCGGGCCATAATTGGCGTACGTATCCTTCATTAGACCGAAAAGCAAAGCGCCCTTTTGGGCACGTCTTCAATTAGGCAAACAATGTCTCGTAAGAAAGATTTATGTGACACTAATCTTGTTTGGCTTGGTTTATTCAACAAGCCTTAACATATATATCGAGACACTCTTCCAACATTTCCTTTTTGAAGCATCGCAACTTCGAAGGGCCATTTCCTAAACAAAGGTCCCCACACACGGCCATCCTCGCCTTCTGCATCGGCCGCCCATGTTTTCGCGAGACCAAATGCCTGAGAAAATATCAAGCACATTTGATAGATTTTCGTCGGTCCATGTCCGACCAAAATTCGAAGACGCCTTGGCTTGTTTACCTCGATGTTTATGCAACGCTCGGTGAAACCAGTCCTTGCCGAGGCACATATGACTTGTGGTCTCCCCTATAACATTCAGATTCTGCATCTGGTTTGTTCGAGTTTTCAGATGAAAGTGCGTGGTCCGCGATTGCGATTCTTAAGATGCTTTTGGCCTGTCAGGGTGTTCAAGCAGAGATTTTCTTAAAAATGAGTTAACGAGCCATCAACACATTTCAACGTATTGATGAGTGTTGTAAGCACGTCAGCTCTTGGAGGAAATGTCTCCGTAGCTATGAAAATGGAAGGAAATTATTTCAAAAGTTTTAAATTTATTACACTTTTATCGATTCAAATTTTATAAACCTTTTAACTTTGTTAATTAAACTCTTAATTCTTTTTATGTATTCTCAACTGAGTTCTTTTCGCTAATTTTAATTGAAAATCGCTGATGTAGATAACACATGATTGATGTTGACAACTTTAAAATATTTTAATATTTTTTCTTTTTTCTTTCTTTTCTCTTTTCTCATTTTTTAAAACCTTTTCTCCTTTTCTCTTCTTTTTTTTCTTTTTCGCTTTT
Organism: Eucalyptus decipiens; assembly: GCA_014182575.1. NCBI lineage: Eukaryota > Viridiplantae > Streptophyta > Magnoliopsida > Myrtales > Myrtaceae > Eucalyptus > Eucalyptus decipiens. Next base: position 11,812,625 of record CM024613.1, on the reverse strand, counting down.
CCCCTCCATTAGACCTCATTAATGGCCAGCGGGGACCGTTGTTCTCACTTGAGGTCAACGATGGTAGGCTGAGGAAAAAAGGAAAAAAAAAAAAGTAAAGGAAAAAAGTAAAAAAAATAAATAAAATTTTTATAATATTATTAAAAAATACTCATGCCATGTCAGCTATTTTTAGCTAAAATATATAGATTTAATTGATAAAATTAAAAATTTTAGAATTATATTAATAAAAATGTTAAAAATTTAAGATTTTTTAATGATCTTCTCAAGAAAATGGCCGGCAGGTCCTCTTCGAAGCAACGCTTTGATCTTGTGCTTCCACTTCCACTTTCGGACAAAGGGATCTCGGCCACAATAGGAAGCAGCCTCACATGCTTCATAGCCAGCTTTTCTCTCGATGGGATATTTCCATGGATCAAATGAAAATCGACACGGAATTGGCGGGTTCTTCTCGGCCGCGATTTCTTCTCCTTTTGGACATTTCTCACTAGAAGGATGGACGAAAGACAACTAGAAAAAACCATGTGAACCACGCCAACGTTCCTTTAGCACTGGCCTTGGAGTTTTCTTAGGAACCCTCTATGTAAAATAGGGTTGAAAGGATGTTATTTCGGCGCGAGTGAGCCGTCCGATAATGTACATCTAACGTGCATCTAATGTGAATTCCGATGATTCGAATGCCTTGTTCGCACTAGCCAGGTACATGCAACGGCGAGACTTCTTGAAGCAAGACTTTCCCGTCTATTATGCTCGTGCTGCTACAGTATATTATGCTACGTTCGACGTTTCACCGTTCTATAAGCCAGCATTAGGTCCCATCTTTTTCATGAACATAGCTTGACTGCTTCAAAATGCGTGGAGCCAAAAGGGAATGATTTGAAAGAAAGATCCCGCACCGACGGCCACCATAATTCAATTTCACAATTATTTAAAAAAAAGCACGAGTAAATTTTTGCGTCGAGCAAGGGAGTGGGACATTCCAAATAGAAAAATCCCCATTGCATATGCCAAATCGAGTGGTCCACATGATGTCCTTTGACCACACAAGTGGTGCTGCGTCGGTCTAGAGTTTGGTGAGATTAAGATGGTTGCTTTCACCTGACAATGTGTGGATGTGGAAAGGGAAAAATAAATAAAAAATTAAGGAACATGTTCAATGCCGTGAGAAGTTTTTCTTAAAGGAAATTACAAGCCAGATATCCGAGGTGTGATTTTATGAGATCTTGCGATTTTTGAACTCCTTTAAGCTCGAATTCATTGCTCAAGCATGACCCACATTGTATCAATTTATGTCCCTCGATGCAAGTGTGCACGCTTCTCATCCCTCAATATTATTAATTGACTTGATTTATTGCATCACACGAGAAGTTTGCTTGAACATAATAAATGAATAGGAGGAATCCAATATCTAGCTCGAAAATTAGTATGGATAATCAGACATGTTTTCATTCGTTTTTCTATTGGGGTGTGGGTTTTTTTTTTTTTTTTAATTTGGGGGAATAAGTTTTCAATCACTCGATATCAGTACCGATAATGATAATTAAAAGGAACATGATTCCAATGACGTTAGTCTACATTCAACAACCCTTCACCGCTATCTCATATGCTTTGTTAGTAATATGTCCTGTGTAGATTATATGATTAGAAGTACGAACGTATATATATCGTCATTTTCTCTAAAGTTACATAAAAAGAAAAATTTGTCGTTACATTTATATAATTATAAAACGGGATGCCAATTGTTTTTTTTTTTAATCGGATGCCAATTGTTTACAGACCGAAAAAAAAAAACCTTACATATTATATATAAAAAAATCACTCATCCACTCGTATTTCAAACAAAGACGTGCGTATTTTACTGGCCGGGCGCCGATGTCCGATCATGTAGTGACATGTCCCATCAAAAAATCTCAACGATGCAGCTCGCTCCAGCTAAGGAACAGACCGTCCGATGAAAACGACGGCCGCTCGCTCCCTCGGCTCTCCACCACCGTCCGTCCGTTTCCGCGGGGCGCACGAAGATCTCGAGCGACGGCGACGCTTCGCTCGCGGACGGACGCCCGTTTCTGGAGCTGTACCGCACGCCGACTGGCGGGCCCCGCTTCCCCCCCCCGTCGATCTTGAATTATAGGCCACTAGATAGAAAAACGCCGCGTCGTTTCACGGCCACTTGACCTCTTTGTCTCCACCTCGGGGGTCGTGGGAAAAGACCTTCGACGATGAGCGTGATTGGGACGCTGCATCGGGGGCCTCAAGTTCGTACCCCCTTGCACTTGCACTCATTTTTATGAATTTACTAATTGTTAAGTAAGATTATCAAGTGCACTTTGTTAGATCTTCATATTTAATTCGCACAGTCCCTAGAATCTGGAACAATTTTTTAATAGAAAATGACGTATGGTAAAAACTTGTTAGAAAATAAAAAATGAACGTAAAACACGTTTAGTAAATTTGTATTCTTTTTTTTTTGTTTCTTTTAATTTTTTAATACATTTTTTTCTTTTTTCTTTTTTTCTTTTGCCGCCGATGGCCGGTGGCCGTGCCGATGAGGGCCAATGACCTCGCCCAGCCACGGCGAGGCTCACCGGCCCCTAGGGAGGCTCGGCCTCGCCAGGCCACCACCAAGCCGGCGAGCCTCACTGTTGGCTAGGCGAGCTCAGGCTCGCCGAATTTAGTCGAGCCTAAGCTCGCCTAGCCAAGGTGAGGCCAAGCCTCGCCAGGGGTTGATGACGCTCAGCCTTGCCGAGGGCCGGTGGTGACGCTCCGAGCAAGGTCGTCGGCCCTCGACAATGGCCGATCGCCCGCCATGGCCGAGCGGGCGATTGGCTTAAGAAAAAGAATAAGAAAAAAAAAAAAGAGGAAAAAGAAAATTTATTCTTAAAAATTGTTCAAAAAAAAAAAACATGTTTTTCTTTTTCTCGTTTATTAGGATGTGTTCTTGGGAATAAAAAAATAAATTTGAAACAAAAACGCAAACAAACGTGTACATGTTCTTTTTTTTGCCTTGGAACAAAAAAACAGAAATTTTGTTCGAGAAACAGAAAAAAAGAATGAAAACAAATAGGCCCTAATACGAATGATGATAATATTTCTATTTCGAAAATATTTTTTTAAGAAATAGTTTTTTATTTTATTCTCGAAATAATTTTGAGTAAAATAACGCGTTTGGTAATTATACAGTTTATATTATTGGAATAGAAAAAGAATAAAATGTGTTTGGTACAATGCATAAATTTTTATATTTTTTTTGTTTTTTCTTCTTGCTCATTGACTACTGAATGTTGATCGTCAACCACTAGTAGTCGGTTGGCGATCGGCGAGGTGGTGGGAGGTGGCTGGCGATTCACTGGTGGCTGACGATGTCTAGCGGGCGACGGTGGGAGGGTAGGAGGTCGGTCGGCGGCGGTTTGATAGCAGTCAAGGTGGTCGTAGGCGATGGCAGATCCAAGGGAGATGGCCATGGCAAGGAAGAAGAAAAAAAAAAAAAAAAAAAAAAAATTACTTATTTCTATAAATTGTTCTTGAGAACAATAAGATATTTTTTTTTCAACTTTTTGTTTATGTTTAACATTACCATACGAATTTCTGTTCTTTTTTTATTCCGGATAACAAAAGAACGTAAATCGGGAGAAATATAAATATTACCATACATACCCTAATTAGATGTGCCAATTTTAGACATTGTACAAAGCACATGTCTAATTAGCAGGAAACAAGCTTATGATAGATACTTCAAGTGATAGTTCGATAACTTGGGGTCCAATCTAAATGTATTTTTTATTTTAGCGTGTTAATACCTGCACACCTATCCTCTCAATTGGAGAAAATTTTTTTCTTCTCTCGCCCTTGAAAAACCCCTCAAATTTTACATTTTAGAGTTAGATAAAGCAATGGACTTATAAGTTAGGATTTTAACTTCTTTGATTTTATGGTTTTGGGTTGTACATTTATATAATACATCGAACACTTATTGAAGTGCCTCAAATCATGCCTACTATAACATAGTTACTTTAAACTTTTATACTGTAACACTCAAAATCTCAAAATTATATTTGTATAACGCATTGATCCTTTTATCTAAGTTCCACCAACGAGCACTGATTATAATTTGCCTACATGGACGATAGAAGGCGGACGGTGTTGACATCGCACCTAGCAACTTATAACATCATTTTGATTGAAAAAAATTACGTGACAGAATTTTGTGCCACCTATGTACAAATTCGAGATTTTTTTATGTTACGAGAAAGAGTTTAAGGTAAATGTCTCGGTGAGTACATTTGGAGTTTTTGATGCTACAAAAAAAAATTCAAAATAAATAGGTCACAATAAATATAATTTATGATTATTTGTGACTTCTTCCCTTCATTTCTTCACGGTAGGTTTGGATGGCGGGTGCTTACTAGTTAGTAGGTATATCAATTCATGAAATTTTTAATGGAACATAAAATCACTAACTATCGTAGGATTCCTCTAAATAGAATTAATCTCTCATAATAATAAGGGTTAATATCTTGAAAAACCCAAAACTGGTATATTCGTGACAAATATATCCTCCGTTAAATTAGATTAATACCATCAAAATTACAAAAATTGTATAACTATGACAAATAGATAATAAAATTCCAAACTAATACACCAACCAATTGTCATTTATCATTCAACTTAATAATTTTTTTTTTGATGACCTAGGAAACCCCGTCCAGCCAGTAGCCGGCGAGCAAACCCAAACTGATACATTCGTGACAAATATACCATCCGTTAAATTAGATTAATACCATAAAAATTATAAAAATTGTATAACTATGACAAATAGATAATAAAATTCCAAACTAATACACCAACCAATTGTCATATCATTTAACTTAATAATTTTTTTTTGATGACCTAGGGAACCCCGTACAGCCAGTAGAGGGCGAGCAAACTTTGGGGTGATCTTTAGCGGAGGATCTACCACCCGACGCCACACTTAAGACACTAAATGTCTCCACTGGGTTTTGAACCCCTCACATTTGGGGAATGATTACTGGAGCTCTTATCCAGTAAAGTCACCACGATCGGTGGTTTTAACTTAATAATTTGGCTGTAAAATTTAACGCAAACTAAATGAACTAATTTAGGGTAAATTTATTAAAGGTGTATCAATTTAAATTTTTGGTGTCAAAAAATTAATTGAGAATAAATTTATTATGAATGTATCAATTTAAAATTTTTCAAGATTTTAATCTAATAATAATAATAATAATAATAAACTCCATCTTGAAATGATTGCACCGCACGTGATCAAAAATAGGAGCGCGGAAGCAAATCTAGAGGCGACTCGGGAACGGGAGTGCCACCAGCCACTAATCTCGCGCCACGTCCGCGCGCGCCGCCACGTGGGATCGGCCTCTACAAATATGGCGCTCCTCCTGGCGGTGGCAACTCCGTGACCGAGTTTCACTGAGAGCTGATCACGAGTCGCGGCTGAGAAAGCCACCGGTCCTCCCTGCTCCGCCCGCTGAGCCGCCGCCGCATCTCCTCCGATTCCACCTCGTAAGCCTTCTCTCTCTCTCCCTCTCTCTCTCTCGCTCTTCGCTCGCGGAGGAAGCGGGAGAGTCGTCAGCTCGAGCTTCGTTCAGCGGCGTCCGTTGAAGATATTTTGATGATGCTCCCGCCAGTTGCGCGCGAAGTGATGCCACTGACGATACTGAAATCCACAGTTCCAGGAGCTAAGCTGTGGAGCGAGTATTTCGCGCCATTCTCCACCGCATGAGGCTGGATTTCTGGTTTATAAGTAGTCGTGCGTTCGAGTTTTCACTGTCTTCGAAGCATCGGTTCCTGAAAAACTTGCAGTTCGAGCCTCCAAGGCTCATTGATCGCCTTAGTTGCCTGCGGTTCCCATCTGTCTGCGCTGATTTTTTCTTCTTCGCCGGAGTAGTCGATTCGTTCTCTGCCTTTGCCGTTTCTCTTATGTATGGAGGATTCATTCTGTTTCGATATTTATTTATTTTTTTTGCCATTTTTCTCATTGCTATGTTCGGTTAACTGAATTGAATGTGGGAGGAGAGGAAGGTTAGCTTCAGCAGTTTGAAGTACTTGGACTGTACAGTTCGTACGGGGAGATGTTTCACGAAACGCTAAAGCGTGATCTTAATTAGATGGTGATGGAGATCGGTCTGTATATCCCGGTTGCATAATTTAATAAGACCTTTTGTAGTCTAAATCTACAATTAGCTTGTCATCTTTCATCGAAGATGTTGGTGTGTGTTGGCAATTTCGAGTTCGGAGTCGTGTTCGTCTATATCCTGAGATTCTAGAGTTGCCAGGACTGTAGTACTAAATATATGAACATTGATTTTGCTAATGAAGCAATAATTACCTGAGTGTTTCATGTGGTTGGTTCTAGCAGAGGTTGATGTCTCGTGCTCTGTAAATTCAACAAGCTATTAGTTTTTTTCTTATCTTTCGGTTTATTGATACATCTGTCAAAGAGTTGAAGAATTGGTTCACTTCCTTATCTCGAATCGCAGATTTCAGAGCAAAAGCAACTGTCATGGCGACTATCACTGCTGCGCACTTCGTATCAAGAAGCTCACAGGTAAACTGCCATGGGAGCACGGGAGCAGAAGCTAAGGCGAACTTGGCACAGATAAGCCTAAGGAATGCATCGATCACCCACAGCGGATTAAGATCTGTGAACAAGCTGGATGCTCTCAGATCTCATGCAAAAGCAGCCAAGGGGAAAGTTGAGAGAAAAGTTAACAAGGCTGAGAATGACGGCTTGGCTGGAAAAATTGTTTGCAGAAAGGGGATGAACTTGATTTTTGTGGGAGCTGAGGTGGCTCCTTGGAGCAAAACTGGAGGACTTGGTGATGTTCTTGGTGGTTTGCCACCGGCAATGGCAGTAAGTTGGTTGTCTTCCTTTGCATGTCTTCTTCATGCTTCCTTCTTGATATGCAGTCATGCTCACCACTTCTCACAGTGAGTGTTCAAGTAGTCCTTTCTCTGCTAAAGTGTCTCTGACCAACTTTTGACATGATTTTCCATAGGCCAGAGGGCATCGAGTCATGACTGTTTCTCCTCGCTATGATCAGTACAAAGATGGGTGGGATACTAGCGTTTTAGTTGAGGTTAGTGGCTTCTTTATGTCATTCCGATGGAATGAATATATATTATTTTATTGCTTCATAATCTACAGTGTTTGAGTTTAGGAAAATATTTGCTCACAGACAAGTCTTCCTGTGCAGATAAAAGTTGGAGACAGAATTGAAACTGTTCGCTTCTTCCACTGCTACAAACGTGGAGTTGATCGTGTATTTGTTGATCACCCAATGTTTCTTGAGAAGGTGCAGATCATCCTTCCCGATCGATTCTCTTGTGCTAATCTGCAAAGCTACTCTTGCAGAATTATGTGATGAAGCAAATTTATCCCCCTGACTGTTTGACTGTTTGATTTGTCAACATTGAAGGTGTGGGGCAAGACAGGCTCTAAAGTTTATGGGCCACGGGCAGGGCTAGATTACAAGGATAACCAACTTCGCTTTAGCTTGTTGTGCCAGGTGAGTTTTAATTTCTTTGCAAGTGATATACTCTGGACAAGTCTTCCAGCCGTACTATTGGCACATTTGGAAGATAAGATTCTTGCTGATTATGGTATGCTCTATTTTTGTCCTTTTGAATTGAATGACAGATGGTCTTTGCTTAAAAGTTGGAATTGGAATTGTGAAAACTATAGTGAGTGTTAAAGCTTGGTTAAATCTGTTGCATTCTCTTGTTAACGTAACGCAACAAGCCAATTAAAACATAAGGTTGTGATAACCTTTCTGTGAGCTGTAAAGGTCTGATCACTCAAAAAATACTTTCTTCCCCATGTTTTCCCTGGTTGAAAGGTTGCATAATCCAGACCATTCACTGTAGAAAAGATTAATTCGATAAATGTATGAAGTAACATCTCAATGTCAGTTGGTGGAATCTCTCTCATGTGTGTATTCTTTTGTGTTTTCATTTTTGTAATACACCTTTTTATTGCTTGCAGGCTGCTCTAGAGGCACCTCAGGTTCTGAATCTAAACAACAGCGAAAATTTTTCAGGACCATATGGTGGGAATTTTTTCTATCATTGTTTCGTTGAAGGTCAGTTTTCAGTTCTAAATACTGATTGAAAGTTAAATTTTATCTATGCGTCAAGCAGGTGAAGATGTTGTCTTCATTGCCAATGACTGGCACACTTCTCTTCTTCCATGCTACCTCAAAACAATGTACCAATCTCGAGGGCTTTACAAAAATGCCAAGGTAAGTTTTCATCTTATAGTTCATTTTTTATGACATATTTTTTGTTAGATAGTCTGGACATGCAGCTGAGTAGATAAACTTGATTCCAGGTAGCATTCTGCATCCACAACATTGCCTACCAGGGAAGATTTCCCTTTGAAGATTTCGCCCTTGTCAATCTACCTAATGAATTTAAGAGTTCTTTTGACTTCATAGATGGGTATGTCGTCTGGGTCTAGTGCAACCTTCCATTTTGCAAGAACATTGTAGTGTGGTTGCCTTAACATCAACTTTCTTTCTGCTGAATCTGTTGGTGTATCTTGCAGAAATCTCAAGCCTGCGAAGGGAAGGAAAATCAACTGGATGAAGGCTGGAATTATAGAATCCCACAGGGTCTTAACTGTGAGTCCGTACTACGCAGAGGAACTTGTTTCTGGTGTTGCAAAGGGTGTGGAATTAGATAATACCCTGCGAAGAACTGGCATAACTGGTATTGTCAACGGCATGGATGTTCAAGAATGGAATCCAGCAACTGACAAGTACTTAGATATCCACTATGACGAGACAACGGTAAAGTTTAATATCGAGAACGATGTATTAGTTTTGAAAGATGCTCTTGACACAATTGGATTGTCTAACAAATGTCATGTATATAGGTTATGGATGCAAAGCCTATATTGAAGGAAGCTCTTCAAGCAGCTGTTGGTTTGCCTGTTGATAGAAACATCCCTCTGATTGGCTTCATTGGTAGACTGGAAGAGCAGAAGGGATCTGATATCTTAGCAGCAGCAATTCCGAAATTCATTGGGGAGAATGTTCAAGTTGTTGTACTGGTAAGTAATTTTACTATAAAGCATAAACGGTACAGTATTTCTTCTTTTTTCCTTCTACGATAAAATGTGTCTAGTTTAATGCTGCTGAGAAAGCTGATGCTTACAGTGAAATATTTTCGCTCTCAGGGAACTGGCAAAAAGACTATGGAAAGGCAGCTCGAGGAGCTGGAGATCAAATATCCAAGCAACGCGAGAGGAGTGGCAAAATTCAATGTACCTCTGGCCCATATGATCATTGCTGGGGCTGATTTCATGTTGATTCCTAGCAGATTTGAACCTTGTGGTCTCATACAGTTGCAAGCCATGAGATATGGAACGGTAAATCTTGAAGCTCTGTAATGTCCAAGCGAACACAATTTAACCTACATAACTAGCAATTTGGTAAATTAACTGATTATGTGCTTGAAGCTGATGCCTCGTTGATATAAATCTCGAACCAGGTGCCAATTGTCGCATCAACTGGTGGACTGGTTGATACCATTAAAGAAGGGTTTACAGGGTTCCAAATGGGAGGCTTCAGTCTCGATGTGAGTAACTCCAACATTGTCAAGGAGAAGAGAGAATCTACTTTCATAATTTTCTTCTCTACATGACGAATGTCGTAATCATACTAATTAACACAAGCTATTGTACAGTGCGATGTCATCGATCCAGCTGATGTGGACGCTGTGGCAAGAACAGTCAAGAGAGCACTCGCAATTTATGGCACAGCTGCCCTGAAAGAGATGATCAGTAACTGCATGGCTCAAGATCTTTCATGGAAGGTGAGTCCAAAATTGCATCACCGACACTCTTCGACGACTTTGTCGATGAACAGATGAATCTGTGAATCACCACGGTTTTGACTTGTACTCTAATTTTCACGTGGTGTCACAGAGGGCTCGATAAAATGAGAATTTCCTTTGCCTTTCTGGGTGCAGGGACCGGCGGGGCTCTGGGAGAAGATGCTTCTGGGTCTTGAGATTGCCGGCGGTGAACCCGGCGTCGAAGGGGAAGAAGTTGCTCCCCTTGCCAAGGAAAACATCGCCACTCCTTGAGTAACTGGGTTAAACGCGTGCTCGGTTTCTTAAGCACTACTAACATGTGTATATGTTAAGACTTTAACCTGGAGGAATTTGATGCACGAGGTCAGCGTTCGTGGGGTGCGTCTGCCGGCCAGTTTGGGGGAGTTACTTAAGAAGCCATGCATGAAAAAATAAGTGGCATATCTGACGGAGGCTAGTACCTAATTTGGCTGGAAAGGAAATAAGATGCGCAAAGAGAGATGCTACTTAGTTCTGTCGAAAGAGAGAGGAAAAATCTAAGAGCGTACTGTTTGCGCTTCTTTAGAACTACCTGGTTGATCCCTAGTTTGAGTAAAATGTGTGGTTCTTATCTTCGTGTTTATTGCTATTCTGTTTCGCCCAAGTTGGTCGTTTCCCCTTTGTCTTGGACTAGTGTAATTGCATGTGTTTAAACGGATTGAAAAATCTCGGCCTGCCCCTACTCAATTTCGGTCCCCCACCCGACCCGAAAACTTAAATTCCGCCAACTGAACGGCCGAGATCTCTAACGCTCTCCAATCAGACGGTCCAGGTGGGATCGATGCGCTCCGCAACGGAAAGATTCTCGCACGTCGATTTCACCTTTTGCATTTTTCGTCGCTTTGCAAGGGCGGACACGTTAGCCTCGCCAGCTCTCCGTTGTTTCTACCCTCTCCGACAACGGAAAATGCTTTTCGATTTAAAAAAGAAGAATAAAAAGAAAAAGTTAAAAAAAGAAGAAAAGAGAGAATGGGACCCAATCCCAATCGAATGAAGCTTGTCCCTTACGCCCCCCACTCTACTCAAAAGCAGAAAACCCCACCGCCTCCTACCCGCCCTCTCCTCATTGGGAACGGCTACCATGTGACGGAGTCGCAAAGAAGCAACCACCTTTGGGGCCACCCTCCACCTTGAAAAGGGACGCAAAGAACAAAAAACCAACGTCAAAAGCGCCATATTTTTCACCGCTGAAAGAAAATAAAGTCAAGGAACCTATTCGATTCCTTCGAGGGGGCCGAGTCTCAAAATCAAATCATGATTTCCTCGTTAAGCAGCATCCATCCCCCCTTGGAAATGATTCTCGCACTCGCACCCGATGAAACGAAAGGATGTGCGTGCGTTATCACAAGTGCATAGTATCGAACCAATGCAAATGCCAGGCCGGGGACTAAAAAGCCTCCGAATACTCACGCTTTTGAAAGTTAGAAAGTGAAAACGCAAAAGGGTAAACAAAATCCGAAATGCGAATCAAAACATTCTCTTATTATAGTTATCAAAGCATGGTTGAGTTTGTTTTTTGTGCTCTTAAAGAATCTGATTTCTTTTGCATTAGAAAAATGGTCGAGAGAAAGAGGATTAGTGCTGCCGGAGGCCCCTTACAAGGTTTTTCCATAAGGTCTCACCATTCATTAGGAAAATGGAGTTATCATTGCTCCTCATCACTCATTACTATAAAAATTTAAATTATTATATGAAAGCATTGACATATTTAATTAGGGAGGCAAATAGAGTCGGCAAGATTCGAAATCAGGATCCTCAATTTCGATGCCATGTTAAATTCTGTGGCATTACTGTCACTATTAAAAAAAAATTAAACTGTTAGATATGCGCATAATTTAATATTTAATTATTCTAATAACTCGCGTACATTATTGCTGATTCGAAGGTCCGCCATCCACTGAGATGTGAACTTCTCAACGGTTCGGACAGGTGTCGATTTTTAACTCGTCCCTCACCTAATTCAAACCAATCAATAAACTAACCTCACATGGTATGGTACGCAGCCAAAAGTGACAACGCTCGCCTACCAGCACCCACCATCTTTTGCAGCTTCATTTATAGATCGCTAGCTCGACAGAGATAGTGAGAGGCAGGGCGAGAGAGGCAGGCGAGAGACAGTCCCTACTGCTTTCCGCTATTCCTGGCCGAACGCGCACTCCATCCCTGTCGAGCCAGCTCGAAAAGGCGCCCGTCACCTTCGCCAGCCGCCGTCTTGTCCCGTTTCCCACGCAGCAAGCCCGCGTGCTCCTCTCGTTGTCCTCCGCCGCCTTCCGACAGCGACCCATAACTGTGTCTCACTTCACTCAACTTCACTCACTTCACTCACTCGGAGCCACTCACTCGGAGCCACTCCCCGCCGCCGCCGCCGCTCTTCCTCCGTCCGGCATTGCATTTCTCCGGCGCGGCTCCCCGTCATGGCGTCCGACCGGTTCCTCCGCTGCTTCTCGCTTCTGATTCTACTTTCAGGTACCCAATGAGCTGCCGAGAATACCATCTTTGTTAAAATGCGGTTACTTTAGAAAGTTCAGCAGGAAAACGAGACATTTTCCTCGGTAAAGCTTCCGTTTTTTTGGTTGTTCCGTCACGAATTTTCTTCCTTTTTTTTTTCTCTCTCCGTTCTCCGCCGCAGGGCCCGCCTTGGTGACGGCGTCGTCCTCCATCGGGATCAACTACGGCCAGATCGCCAACAACCTCCCGTCGCCGGACGACGTGGTCCCCCTCGTCAAGTCCGTCGGCGCCACCCGCCTCAAGCTCTACGACGCCGACCCCCGCGTCCTAAAGGCCTTCGCCGGCACCGGCATCGAGTTCACCGTCGGCCTCGGGAACGATTACCTGGCCCGGATGCGGGACCCGGCCCAGGCCCTCGCCTGGCTCAAGTCCAACATTCCAGCCTTACCTCCCGTCCACGAAGATCACCTGCATCACCGTCGGCAACGAGGTGCTGACCCTCAACGACACGTCCCTGACGGCGGCCGTCCTCCCGGCGATGCAGGGCCTCCAGGGCGCGCTCGCCAAGCTCGGCCTCGACGACCAGGTCACCGTCACGACCCCGCACTCGCTCGCCGTCCTCGAGACCTCGTACCCGCCGTCCGCCGGCGCGTTCCGGCGGGACCTCGCCGCGCCCCTGACGGAGATCCTCAAGTTCCAGGCCAAGGCGGGCTCGCCGTTCCTGATCAACGCCTACCCGTTCTTCGCCTACAAGGCGAACCCCCGGCAGGTCCCGCTCGATTTCGTGCTCTTCGAGTCGAACCCCGGCGAGGTCGATCCCTCCACGGGGCTGCATTACGACAACATGCTGTTCGCTCAGATTGATGCGGTTCACTCGGCCCTGGCCTCGCTGGGGTTCCGGAACCTGACGCTGCACATCTCGGAGACCGGGTGGCCGTCGCGAGGCGATGCGGATGAGGTCGGCGCGACCCCGGAGAATGCCAGGAAGTATAATGGGAATCTGATGAAGATCATGGCGCAGAAGAAGGGGACGCCGATGAGTCCGAATGGAGATTTGAACGTCTACGTGTTTGCCCTGTTCAATGAGAACATGAAGACCGGGCCGACGTCGGAGAGGAATTACGGGTTGTTCAAGCCCGATGGGACGCCGGCATATGCGCTCGCGCTGAATGGAAGCAGCGATGCTGGTGGGAATGGGACGATTCCCACGAAATCCGGATCCCCACCGCTGGCTGCAGAAACACCGGCTTCGACGAGCACGGGCTCTTCCACTGGTTACTTGGCCATTTCTTCGGGCGTGGTGAGTTTGAGACGTTTCTGGTTGTTGAATGATGATTCATTTTGGCTTTCGAATGCCGGTGTTTATAATGCAGCCACATTATCTATCCTGTTGCTGGTTTTATGGTAGTAAAGTTCTGAACTTTGATTCAATTTCGCGGTAGACATGCTCATGGTCATTTTGTGTCTTTATCACATTTACTCATCAGACATGTTACCGTGAGTGATGTCTTATCTGCTGATCGTTTAAAGTAGATAGTCTGAAAGAAGTCTAGATTGCTTTTGCCCCCATTTTCGAGTAACTTTAGTGACTCCGGGTAAGATCGGCTCTCTATCTTTTTGTTTATCTTGTTCCTTTCAGTAGTATAAAGTTCAAGATTTCCATCGCTTTCGAATTGTTACCTCTTGAGAGTGATGAGTAGATATCAATATGCTGTTTGATTATAAAGTGTGGCGATATGATTTCAGGAAAGACGCCATTCTGCTCAAACTCTCTTCGTCTTGTGCCTGGCTACAATTAAGCTGCTCTTTTGACGGCGAAACCAAGTCAGAATTACCAGTGCTTTGGAAGTGTCATCAAAATCAGCAGTTTATCAAAAGCAAAAAGAGTCAAAGAGAAGAATATCGGACGCATCTTTGGCTGATGATGCAAGGTGAACTTCTGTTTACCCTGCTTTCAAGCAAACATTGGTTTATTTCACTGCATCGACACTCATACGCTAGAATTACACTAATGAGCCCTAACCAACGTAAATAGGAGAGAGATTGGATAATGCAGAGCTGAGATCTGGCATTATACGCTCAACATTTGCAATCCAGTCGCTATGCTGTAGTTTTTTGAACATCCATTATTTAGTTATGGTATGCTAGGATCAATGTTGGAGCTTCTAACGTAAAAGCAGTCATCTATCTTCAGACTGCAAATAACTATTTGTGTTCATCTCTGTATAATGTATTGTAGAGGGGATATCTCACTTAGCAATCAAATTGCCATGTTCCTATTTTTAGAATCATTAGTCCCGGAATCGATGTCGTCAACAATATCTTTCTCCAACTAAACAGAAAGAAGAATTCCATCCTTGCCATAAAAAAGTCTTGGAGATATCCTGCATTTGCATTGTCATTTCATTCAAAAAGCGAAGGCATTCCATGGTCCATTCGACCGAGCTTTGCATAGAACTTCCTCGTCAAGTTAAGAAGTCAGACTGCACAGGAGTCCTTCTTTGCATCTGTGAAGCTCTTAACCACTGAAACATGTTTTGCTCCTTTCTTTGTTTTGCAGATGCAGGATCTTGATCCAGTTTTTAGATTATAGGCATGTTGAGAGTTGTACACATTTTGGCCTTCTATTTTTGCTATCTATTGAACCTGATTATTTAGTTAGGGTATGGTGGTGTCTTAGTACTTACTGTATCGAACATTTAAAAGAGATGATCATTTACTGCCCAGTTGAGATTTCTTACTTCTGTCGAATCTGTTTAGCTAGGTGAAGGAATTTGAGGACAAATTGACGTTAGGAAAAAGTTAGCGACGTGAAATATGAGACGTTTGACTTCACGTTTAGATCGGAATGTCGAGTTTTTCCATCTTCGACGCCTCGACAGTCGATTTTGAGACCCAGATCGAGAGCAGTTTTGATGGGATAAACTGCAAAATGATGAACTTTTTCTTGATCAGAATGATTACCAGTAACAGATGGAGTGGGAGTGACTTGTGGTGCAATCTATCCAACACTGATTTCTGTCTAAGTGGCCATAGATATGAGAGGAATAACTTTCAATGAAAGCTACCGAGCACGATCATGATGAAAAATGTCGGTTGTGATTTGGTCAATTTTGACATGCTTTCTTCAGAGTCCAACACCATGAGCACTTTCTTAGGACGACAAAGTCGACGATGCCTATGAAGGAAGTAATTCTTCCGGACTGGAGTCGACTTCATGGTTTGCTTCCTAAGAGAAAAGACAGCATGTGCAACAGGGAACTGAAAAGCCGAATCATGTCCGGACACGTCAAATCCATAGCAAGTTATCGACTTCTTAAGAAATTTACCACTAAAAACGTAAACTTTAAAAAAGAAAATAGTAAGTTATCGTTAATATTGTCAATTTATCAATATAGATCCACTTTTAAGGTTGTAAATCACTGGGAGAAGCATACGAATATTGGGTGTTAATGTAAGTAATCTACTTAAGTATAAATTTTACCACTTGAAACAAAATCTTACTGGTGAAATTAATAACTTATCGATGTAATTGTAGGCCCAATTACAAGTTAGCAAGTCGCCAACAAAGTGGGAACTAACCGTTTAAAATAAAATATAAATTAATAACTCAATATTTACTTAAGTAACTTACCAAAGTAGGCTCGTTTAAGCTGTAGCAAATTATCCACGGTTCGAAAAACATATGAACGCCAACTTTAACAACAAGTTATCAAGCTGTTTAAAAATGTCCCATATAATATAGAATCTTGCAATTGTAACTAGTAACATGCCACAAAAATAAGTTACCTATCATGTACTAGTGTAGGCTCACTTTTGGGGGTAGCAAAACTACTGACCAAGTAAGGAATTTAGCAACAGCCAATTCAGTAAATAAGTTGTCAAGCTGCATAGCAAATTACCATTTGGAAAATAAAATCTCACCATCGAAGTTAGTGACTTACAAGTAAGACTGATAAAATGGGTGACAATCCCATATTTTAATCCAAATATAGTGAAGTTGATTATATATGAGCCACCTTAAATTGAAAATATAGGTCAAAATGAATTTTAAATATGGAAGCCAGAAACAAATGGGCTGACTGTGGATTTGTAACGGACCTACTTTCAACCCATTTAATAACCCACTTATAGGGTCATTTTACAAGTGAAATAAGTAATCTGCAAATGAATGCTTGCTTCAAGGGAAATAACCAAGCAAGGAAATTACTAACGTCTAATTTTTTTTTTTTTTTTTTTTTTTTGGGGTCAAACTAACGTCTAATTCAATAGTAAGTTATTGACCTATTTATTTTTTGGACATTGCAAGCAAAATCTTACTGGGGAAATTAATAACTTACGAGCCTAAACTCGTTGTGTAGCAAGTTACCCTCTTTTGAAATTTTAACCACTCCGTAGTTATCTACTAGGCGTTATTTATTTATACTAGATCCATAATGATAGAGCCGTTACTTCGAAAGAGAGCTCCGTTGATACCTACTTTACTTGCCCACTTGTAAAATTTTAAAGTGCCTGGCTATTTGCTACTAGATGTGGGGCGCAAAAATAAATCTTTCCATCGGTAATATGTAATTTTTTTTTTTTACAACTTTTGGTATTTATTAATAGATAGTAGATTTAACTAAGCTGATAAATTATTTTGTCGATAAGTTAGTAATCAATTGACCAGGTCCCTTTGTAAAATTTTAACGCACCTGGTAATATACTAATACTTGATGGGTCCAAATGTAAAATTTTAAAGCACTCGGTAATCTCTTCTGGGTCCTATATTTGAGGATAGTAAAATGGCTATTTTGTTAGTACAGTGCCCACTTCTGAAAAAATTAAAAGACTTGGTTGCAAGAGCATGACTTGGGTGGGTTAACATCAACGTCCTAGACACATCAAACGTCCAGAAAAATCTTTTATCTTTGATTAAGTACATGTGAAAGCGAATTGTAAGCAATCCCTGTACACAAGCAAACATATATATATATATATATATATCAAAGTTGTTACATTTTATATGTCCCTCCTAGTCCTACGGTATTTCTTTTCATTACCACATGTAGATGATAAAAAAAGGCGGGGATAGCCTAGTTTCTCTATTGAGCTTCTCCAAAAATGGCCCCTATTTTAGGCCCACTCCCTATGGGGTTCTTGTGGGATCTACCGGTGGGATGAAGCCACGAATGAGACTTATGATGTCCTCATAAAAAATGAGGCACCAAGCCTCATACAGTGTGGGACCAAAATGTCTATACTCTCCTGGACTTATACTATGGTGGTATACTTTCAATAAGTTACGTCTCCTTCTACATCTATTATGTCTGTCATGCTGGAGACCATGTCTATAGGGAGACCATGATAAATGGGCGGCGGGGTCAGTACATCCATCACACACTTGAAAATGGGGAAAATAGCAAAAATGAGTCGACGACTCAATAAGTAGAAATTCCTAATCTTTTTATAGGAGGACGTCTCGCAATCGATCCTCGGATACAAAATCATTGCCTACTTGTCAATGGTAAATCAATAGCAAGCCCCATGCCTTGACTTGCCTCTACACACGAAAGGCTCTCAATCGTCTAAGTATTTTCAAGAATCATGAACAAATAGTTAGTGCATGAAGAACAAGCCCTCCAAAATTCCGTAATTAACGACCATTTCGGTTCCAGAATGATGTGTGCACCATGTAGAACTAATTCATGCACTAAGTGACCCGATGCAAACATGTTTCCAAATTGATGCAAGGTCTCAACAACTCATACAAATCTAACCCAACTTTTGCAAGCATCAATTCAAGCATTAGTTCATGCACCACACATGGACTTCTAATTTATTTCAATTTCTTTCACTTAATCGAAATCCATCGACTATTTCAGTATCAATCGGGCATCGATTCCCCCCTTAACAATCGACATCTTCCCAATCTCATTATCAGGACGACATCTTGGGTAACCCCTGGGTATCAACCTCTCTCGAGCTAGCATTGTCCCGATCTCACTATTAGGACGACATCCAGGATTTTACCCCAGACAATCACTTGACATCCCCAACCTTAGCATATAAGTCCATCGTGTGTCCATACATTTCAAGCATCAACCAATTCATTTTATCTTAAATCTCTTAATTGGCTTGCTATTGCTTTGTTCACCAAGGTTATAATTTAGGGCCATCATAACCAAAGATTTAAGAGGACATTTAAGCTTGGTGATTCATCAATGGCATTAATGGACTAAAGTCCAAAATCATTTAATGAGATCTTGTTATTTTTACCAAGACACTTACTATGCAAGTTCTCTCTCTTCCCTTTGCAATTGATGTGTGACTCTAAGTGGATAATGATAGACTATAGTCCAAAGGCAAGGAATGTTCTAGAACTCCTATCATCGCTTAATATTTGTTTAGTGACTCATCCCCAGATTACTTAATTTGTATCCAAAAATTCATCCAAGGCATTCATGAGACTAACATAAGGTGTTGCCTCATTGGAGAAGTCGTTCATGTTTTGTACACGATCGACAATACTACAAGAACCGATGTTCATGCAAAAAATTCAATAGAGCTTAACCAAATAAGCGCGACTAAGTCGGTTCCCCTCTTGGACTTGTTCATGACCATTTTCAATTAGAATTGGTCCATTGGATGTCTTAAAAATGAATTTCGTGGTTGGTTCCGATCATTTGCCCTAACTGGGTCTTGGTTGAGCGAAACGAGTCTAAGGCCGAGCTTGCTCTAGTTCAGCACAAGTCATTCCTTGGTCTATCCAAGGTTTTATGCCATTGATTCCCATGGTAATCCTCAGTTGTTACTTGGTCATGTGGCGTAATGTGGACTCAATCGATCCATGACTGATTCGCTATCGAACATGATCGACTCATGGATCGCTCATAGTCAATATAAGTTCCTTGTAGAATCACCAGAGACCCGTCCATTGTCCACATATCATTGATCCATGATCATCCTTTGTGTTCGTGATGGTGCGGGATCAATTGAGGAGCTGATACGGATTGTGAATTGGAAAAAGCAAGTTTTGAGAAATAAAGTCATTCCCTTAGTTAAGATAATTTGGCGATACCACGGGATAGAAGAAGCAACTTGGGAGATCGAAGAACGTACCAGACAGCTATACTCGCACTTATTTGAATCAGGTACGCATTTAAATTTTGAGGACGAAATTTTATTTAGAGGGGGAGAAACGTAATATCCTAGATTCCAAGCAATGAGAATAGAGTATAGGGGTTGGTAAGTCCTAACTTGGATTGTATCGTGGTGTCTTACTGATTGATGCGAGGACGCTAAATCTCATTGAGCTAATGCACAAGGATTGGCCTTATGCTCTGAATTTATGCATTGAACATGAATTGACCCTTCGACCATTGGTTATGCAATGATGGTAAAATCATTTATCTTTTGTTTGTAAGTGATGGATCCCAATTGTCAAGTCTAATAGTATTAGACAAGAAACTGGGAAGTCAATTTTTATTTACTCACCACACTAGAGATTTACTGGAGCTTCCTGAAGTTTACCACTGCGGAGCTTAGTTCCGATTTCGGGTGGACGAAACATTAGAATTCTGCTTTCATTGATATTGTTGGGAGGGCATAGCCCGATACTTTTAACTAAGGAAATTGTCAAGAGCTCGAGCTCAAGCTTGAGCCTGGAGTCATAACATATTTAATTAAACCCATTTTCACTCAAAAGTTTAAGCTAATAAATTAGGGGTCAATTAGGATAGATAAGTTGCTACAAACCATACTAATTATCTTATTTGAGACTAATCTAACACAGTTCACTCGTTGATTTATACAAGCTCCTACCCATGTATGAGTTCAATGTTAGATTTATTCCCTATAATTCTTGTATCATTTTGCTCAACTTGTCTTAACTTAAATCTCCAACGCTACCTTCATCCATAGTCTCTTTTTCCAAATCGAAGACTAAACTAGGAAGTTGCCATTGGGATTGCGTTGCTACATTATAACGATTCCCTTCACTTGATCTCTTTCGATAAGCCGAACCATAAAGGCTGCCTGAAAAGAGCATTGGTCATGAGATGTCTTTGATATATTCACAACTTATTGGAATAGATGAGGTCCACCTATTTACAATCGGTTTTGAAATCATTCGTTGGGAGTGTGCAGAGGAAATGCAATACCTTCACTAATAGGGAGTTCAAGCTCGAGCCATTAACATATTTAGCCGTATTGACATTCACTCAAGAAACTTAAACAAATAAGTTATGGGTTAATCAAGATATATTAATCGCTTCAAATCACACAAGCTCTATATGAGACTTTTTTTAACACAATTCACATATGAATCTCAATAGCCTGTCCACATCGAGTATTTGCACCCACAAAAGGCAAAAAAAGAAAAGAAAAATAAAAACCTACTTGATTTTTGTTAAAAAAGAGTTGTTTCATCTCACAACTATAGTGTAAAAGAGTTCAATCAATAAATAATGGATTAATATCACAAAAAAAAAAAAAAAACGAAAAACCTCAAATTGGTATACCTATAACAAATTTATCCTAAATGATCACAAAAAACTCAAATCGGTACATTTGTGACAAATTTATTCTCAAATTAATTTTTTGACTACCAAAAATCCCAAACTAATACATTTTTTTTTTTGATGACCTAGGGAAACCCGTACAGCCAACAGCCGACGGGCAAACCTTGGGGTCACACGAGGGAACCACCACCCCATGCAAGCGTTTAAGGCACCAATGGCCGCTGCTAGGTTTCGAACCCCTCACCTTGAGAGCAAGGATTAACAGAGCCTTATCCAGCGGAGCCACCGTGGCGAGTGGTCCCAAACTAATACATTTGTGACAAATATATTCTCCGTTAAATTAGTTTAATACCATAAAAAAATCACAAAACTAATACAACTATGACAAACATAGAGAAAAATCTTAAATCGGTACATTAGTTAATTGTTATGTGTTATCTAACTTAGCAATTTAACAGTAAAATTTAATAGAAACTAACAAAGAGTAATTTATCAAAAGTATACCAGTTTGTGACAAATTTGTCAAAAATACATCAGTTTGAGATTTTTGGTAGCCAAAATATTAATTTAGGAGAGAAAAGTTATAAGTGTATCAATTTGGATTTTTTCGTGGTATTTAACCCAATAATCCATTCATCTAATAGTTAAAATTTTTTATAGCAGGGCATTGATAGTTCTTCGCAAGCTACCCTAGCTACGCCTTCTATGCAGTTTTTAAAAGAGTTTATTCGTCGTCCTCTTATGGAAGATCAGGTGGCTTACCTTGCTTCTCCTGTTTCTGATGAAGAAATTCGTTACACATTATTTTCCCTTCCATGTGGTAAAGCCTCGGGCCCGGATGGTTTTACAACTGAATTTTTCAGAACCAATTGGAATATTGTTGGGCCTTTGGTGTTAGAGGCGGTGCGTGATTTCTTTTCTTCTAGGCAACTTCTTATAAAGGTAAACAATACTATCTTTGCACTTGTGCCTAAAGTTCCGAATGCTTGTTCAGTGATAGATTTTAGACCTATTGCTTGCTGTAATACCATCTACAAAGTTATTTCCAAAATTATGGCTAATCGTATAGCTTCTGTATTGAGTGACTTGATAAGCCCATCTCAGAACGCTTTTGTGAAAGGTAAAAGAATTGGGGATAACATACTGATAGTTCAGGAACTCTTTGCTGGTTTCCATTTGGATCCTTATACGCCGAAGTGTGCAATCAAAGTGGATTTCCAGAAGGCATACGATACAATAGATTGGGATTTCCTAGAGTTAACCCTTTTGGCGTTGGCTTCCCTCAGTGGATGGTCCATCTTATTATGGTATGCGTTCGAACTCCGAAGTATTCCATTTCTATTAATGGTGAGCTACATGGGTTCTTTTCTAGGGAGGCGAGGCCTTAGGCAGGGAGACCTTATATCTCCTTATCTTTTTACCATTGTGTTGGAGATTTTTTCGGGTATTATTAATGATCGCACTTCTACGAAGGACTTTAAGTATTATTGGAGATGCAAACGAGTCAACTTGTCCCACCTCTTCTTTGCTGATGATGTATTCCTTTTCTGTCAGGCTGACTGGGCCTCGGTGGCTTTACTTAAAAGAGGACTGGACATATTTTCCTCTTGGAGTGGTTTATTACCGAACATGAATAAAAATGAAGTGTTTCTCTCATGTGGCTCGCCTTCTCTGAGAAACCGTATCCTTTGGGCATTTGGTTTTCAAGAAGGTAAGCTTCCGGTTCGTTATTTGGGGGTACCTATTGTTTCTTCCAGATTGGGCAAGGCGAACTGTATTACCTTAATTGACCTATTATTGCCAGGGTCCAATCTTGGACCCAGCGCTTTCTCTCCTTTGTAGGCAAACTTCAGTTGATCAGATAAGTCCTCCATGCTATTCAGGCATTTTGGGCCAGTGTTTTTTCTTTACCAACCTCGGTTTTGGATGGTATTGAGAGGATATTAAGACAATTTTTGTGGAAGGGTTCTTCCCTTGGCTCTTGAGGGGCTAAAGTAGCTTGGGAGGACGTTTGTCTCCCCAAGAATGAGGGTGGTCTTGGTATTCGGAGACTTAAAGAATGCAATAAAGCTGCGATGTTTAAATATATTTGGATCCTTTTTATGGATAAGGAATCTTTGGTGCAGGTGGATCCATTCGAATTTCTTAAAGAAGGAGAATTTTTGGGTTTCATCTACTCCTTTTGTCTGCTCTTGGGCATGGAGAAAGATCATGCAATTGAGGAAGGAATTTCGATTGTCCTTTGTTTGGAAAATTGGTAATGGATTGTCAGTGTCTTTATGGTTCGACCACTGGCTTCCTATCGGTCCTTTGGCTGACTTATTCCCACAATCTCTTATTGATGCCTCTGGTCTCCAGAAATACTTGATTGTCGCCGACCTCTTCCATCCGCTGGGTCGTAGTTTCAGATCCCTTTTGGATTGCTGGGGTATAGCCCTTCCGGCTCTCTCCTCGAGTCGGGATAGGTTTTCTTGGAAAGGCGATTCCTCCGATGTTTTTTTGGTTGCATCGGCTTGGCAAAGTTTGAGGAGGAAGAGGAGCCGAGTTCCCTGGGCCT
The DNA here is from genome assembly GCA_014182575.1 of Eucalyptus decipiens. Taxonomy (NCBI): domain Eukaryota; kingdom Viridiplantae; phylum Streptophyta; class Magnoliopsida; order Myrtales; family Myrtaceae; genus Eucalyptus; species Eucalyptus decipiens. Next base: position 11,789,231 of record CM024613.1, on the reverse strand, counting down.
CCTTTGTTTGGAACAACGCTATCGCTCCTAGGTATCAATTCCATCTTTGGCTTATTACTAAAAATCATTTACCTACCCAAGCTTGCCTCCTGTCTATGGTAGAATGGACTACACTTGTTGTGCTTTTTGTAATGATAAGCCTGATTCTATAGATCATCTGCTCTTTGAATGTCATACTTTGGCGACACTTGCATTTTTTTGGGCTACAAGATGTAACATTCCGTGGCGAAATAGGTCCTGGATGGACAACCTTCTTTGGCTTATGAAGTACCTCTCGGGAAAGGAATTCTTCCATTCCTTGTCTCGGTTTTCTTTTGGGGCTTTGTGCCATATTATTTGGAAGAAAAGGAATGATGTCATCTTCTATGGTGAAGCTGTGGTTATCTCGGCATTAAAGAACTATCTTATTAAGGTTGTCAAGGACAAAGCTCTGACTTATAAGAATGTGCCCAACTCGTACAAGAACAGAAGACTTCAGAGATGTTGGGGTTTTGATACTTCTATTTTTGAGCCTACGTAGGTGGGTTCTAGCCGTTGCGACTCCTTCGAGGTTTTCCCCTTTTGGCAGTGGGTTGGTTCGTTTTGCTGGCGGATGCGGTTTGGCGATTGCTTGCTCCTGCGTTGCTCCGGCCCTCTTGTTGCCCTGCTGCCGTTCTAGCTAGGGTTTTTTTTGCCTTTTGTTTTGGCTGTTTTTCTTTTGTTGGTTGATCCGCTTGTTTTGCGGTCCTCCTTGTTTTTCTTCGGCTCCCTTCCACTGCTTCGTCTTGTTGCCTTTTGTCTTTATGAGTGTAAGTTTTTGGTGCCGAACCCTCTTGTATATTTTGGTTCTTAGCTTTATTTATTCTTACCTTACCAAAAAAAAAAAAAAAAAAAGAGGAGCGTCAATTTGTCATCTAAATGACCCACCTCCTTTGAGGCGGTGAGCTTTATAAACAGCAAGCATATCCACAATCCCCTCAGATGCCATGGATGCCCTAGGAGTACCTTCATGTCTATTAAGAAAATTCCAGTCGAATCTCATGCTATGTTCCCATTCTTTCAATCTCCTACCTCTGCTCTCATGATGCCACCGCCTTCTTTGAATCGAAGGCCGGCAGGCGAGGCAGGTGTACCGAATGATCCCTACTTGAGGCAGCGGCTGAGAATTCGGGAGGGACCAAAAGTTGCGGATATTAAAGCGCACGCTAATAGGGTTGTTGGCCACATCACAGGGAACTAATCCAACGAAAAATATTCCTAGGGAGGTCATTTTCAATACCCAATTCATCATCTTTTGGAAACCATGCTCACATGGGATCGGAATGCCAACTATTTAATGAGGGAATTCATCATATTAAAAAGGTGAGTTCATACCACCACGATTTGTTTCCCTTTGCAGAATTCGTCGACTCAACGCGTCCTTCGCGGCGATCTCACGTGCTTCGGTTTATAGCTCCATTTCATTACGAGGAAAACGTGAAACGAGAAAAGGTCAATGCCCCCAGCCTAAGCGCGAGCACAAAGACTATAGTTCATCATCTTGTTTATATTTAGGTCTAAAATAACAAGCTCGAATGCCACGTCCCGAGTTCGATGGAAATTGTTTTTTATCCTGTTCGAACTTGATTTTACGCTTTGAATGGAAGTTATTGTAATTATAACTGGTAGCTGAGTTTGATAGGGAGAGCATAAAACCGGAAGAGGTCGCTGTCGTTGATACCTCACAATGTTTAACGTCGGCCTACACGCAATGTTTATAAAATGGGGGTGATGTTTCCATTAAGCGAAGTACACGGGTCTAGTTTAATTCAAATGCCTTCTATTTTACATGTGGTCCAAAGTATAGTGTGTAGGGAGGTGAATAATAGGGCCGGGCTCACATGGGGACCAATTGGGTTTTTAGAGTAGACAACTAGAGAACCGACCTTGATCAATTCATTTCTCGATAGGGTCTCGGTAGTTTTTTTTTTTTTTTTTTTTTTTTTTTTTTTTTTCGGGTAACTTTGTTCCAAAAAGAGATCGAGAACAAGCTCCTTTCAATTTTACTTTGTTTTGATAAAACAATAGATATGTTGGAGAAGTTTAGGAAATTCACCGATGTCTTATTCATCATGCCATGGATTATTCACATATCACATATCTTCCTCAAATCATAGTTACGTGCTTAATACTTAAAAATTCGAGAAAGAAAAAAGGGTTAGGCCTAATCCCCATGTCGACCTTGGAAGTGATACAATTCCTCATTCCGGAAATTGGGACTCAGCTTTGATAAAGATAGGCTCTAAATCATTAATTTAGAATCTACTCATCGTCGAACTGATTATTATTCATAACGTGAGATCATATGCGTCTTCTAATTAGGGATCGAATCAATGAAAGAGCAGGTCGAAAGCGAAGAAGACAAAATGAAAAGAACAAAAGATAAAAAGAAAAAGAAGAAAAGATAATCAATAATTGACGTTGGACATAATGATTCCAACCATCTCGAGAATATACCATACTTCAATCCCATAATCATAAATAACAAACGAATCAAATAGCCAATCGCGCGCAAATTATATATAAAATCAAAAACAATAATTAATTAATTAATTAGTACCTCTTCGAGCTTCCATACACATGTGACAAATGTCAACTCCACTCATCATTCAATCAATTGTGGTCGCTGCAATTCGAGGAAAAAAGTTAAAATTTAAAAAAAAAAGAACAAAAAAGAAAAATCGATGCTTCCGTCGCTGTCGATTGCCGAAAATGCCCTCGCGGAGGACTTCTGTCCTCTCTAGGCAGGAGTGGTTAAAAAGTAAAAAGACGGGGGTACAGTTAAGCCACTCAGGCCCGCGTGCCCTTCCTTAAATGCCTCCCCACTGAACCCGCGACACGTGGTGGCCGGTCGCGGTCAGTCGACTACGTACGAGCGAAATCAAATTTATCCAGAGAAATTATGGAAATACAGAAATTTCTTTTTCCACATGTACTTGGCAACAAAAAAACAAAAAAAAGAGGGCTGCAATTTTCAGCTACTCGTACTTTAAAGCTGCTAAATACCATGTTTTTTTTCGGATGGGATTAATAGAGTTTTTTTTTTTTTTTTACAGGGATTTATTTTTTAAATCTTTTTAAAATCACCAAAGGTAATTTATTTAAAAGATAATGTTAATGACAGGAAAGATCCAAAATTGACACTATTATAAATTATTTTTTGACCATAAAAAATTTTAAATTAGTATACTTATGATAAATTTATTATTAATTAATTTTTGTTAAATTTTATTATTAAATTATTGATTTGGATTATACATGACAGTTAATGGGAGCACAAATTTGGAGTTTTACCCTTTATTTGTCATGGATGTACTAATTTTTTATTTTTCGTGATATTAATTCAATTTAACAAAAACTAACTGAAAGTAAATTTTCAATGAATGTATCAATTTAAAATTTTTGACAATTAATAAATCAGTTTGAAATAAATTTATCAAATGCATTAGTTTTGGGTTTTTTGTGGTTAAAGAGTTAATCGATATACTAATTTAGGATTTTTTTATAATATTAACAGCTAGATATTGATACAAAAGTTAAGAGGGGGGAATCGTTTGAGATCAAGGGATAATTAGTCAAATTAGCGCCGGATCAGCATGGCTAATTAGCGGCAAGGGACTGCCTTTTCCTAAAAACGTGCTGGATTACGACTAGAAAGATCCCCACTTCTTTTTATAGCAAAATCCCCACTGCCTCGTCCTTTGAATCCGATTCCACCATTAAATTTACTCAAGAGCTCTCTTAATTGAGGCCTTCGTGATTTCCATGATTGGTAATCCGAGTCGATTTTTTTTTTCTTTTTTTAAATTTCTCTCGCTAAATTACTCTCTAATGTCAAGTAAAATCTCGTTCGCCTCGCGGAAGGATTAATATTTTGCAAGAGTAACACAGGGAGATGTGATGAAAGTAGGGCGGATGCGAAGTCGAGCCACTCGAACGATAGCATGTTGTGGAGATTCTTAATGGTTTGATCCGCAAAGGTGTCCTAAAAATCGCTTGCAGCAGTCGGCTGGTCAAGGTATGTAAAAGTTAATCTCGACATCACTTGATTGAATTGGTTAGCTATTTATATCTAGGGGACTAGGGTGGTTAACAAAATGCCTTTGTGATGTGGCTATCAAGCATCACATAAATCGATAACGACTCACGGTGTGTTGGAAGGATACGATCCAATAATGGATTTTCGAATGTTGGGAACACAGGAGCCAATATCAAGACCATTGGAAAAAAGAGTTAAAAAATAATAAAATCATCTCTAACAAATCTCACTCCGAGTTGATCAAGCTTAAAATAAAACCTTATCGCATAGGGAAAACTAAGGATCCCAATCTTGAATCCAAAATTATTTTACACAAGAATATCCCACGAAGCATTCCATCAATAAAAACTCTAAGCAAGGGCATTTATCAATAAAAATAAAAAAAATCACAAAAAGTGATATTTTATATATGTCGCGTGATCATTAAATAACGAAATCGCACAATTAAAAAAATCTTATAAAAGTCACTTTTTTTTTTCCATCCGAGTTCTCATCAAATAAGAAACTTAAAAAAGTGAGGCGATCTCACATTTCTCGGACCATAAAAAGCACATGGAATCAGATCGCCGATCGCCACTTGAATAACAGAACCGTGCTCGATTCGATTCAAGAATCCAAACCGAATAAATAAGGACCAAAGCTCTCCCTTCCTTTTTTTTCCTCACACAAGCATTATTCTCAACGATCCTAACCAAAATTTCACGTAGATCAACATTTCTCCCCTCGACACCATCTCTAACGTTGTCAAAGGAGGAGCATCCGAGGCATCGCAGTCTCTCCCCGGCGCGGACGTACACTCGGTGAGAGAAATTCTAGCGTGGATCGACAGAGAGAGAGAGAGAGAGAGAGAGAGAGAGCATATATGACTATGACGAGAGCTTGAATCCCACCAAAGGATGGTCCGTCGTTTCTAGGACGACGCGGGGCTGAGAATCATTCATTCTCATCGCAAGAAAGACCGACCACTGCCCTTCTCTCTCCTCCCCACTTCTCCTTCTCTCTCTCTCTCTCTGTCCATCTCGCACTCGCCATCGCTGTTGGGGAATTAAGACCCAGCAGTACTGACACAGGGACAGAGCTCGCTCGCTCGCTCGCTCGCAGACCCCAGAAAAAAAGGGTAAAAGAAAAGAGGAAAAATAACCAAGAAATAAAAAAAAAAAAAAAAAAGGGAGAGAAATTTCGGGCAGTGTAGGAATCAAGAACTCTCTCCTCCCTCGCCGTACCCTTTATTTTGTTCCTCAAGTAATTGCCGATTCCCCTCCGTCTTCCTCTGTTCATCTCATCATCATTTCCTCCGTCGCATTCCCCAGGTCCGTCTCCTACCCCTTTTGGGTTTTACGTTCTTTGTTTTTTGGGCTCCCGTTTTGTTGTTTAGTGAAGTGGTTTTTAAGCTGACGTTCTTGACTGAGCGGAACTCTTACACTGAACTATGCCCCCCCCCTTTTTTTCCCTTTTCTTGAATTTTCTTTTTGGTTGTGAATTTCTTTTTGGGCTATGGATTTCGTAGTTGTGATCGTGTGTTTCGGTGATTCCTAGGCTGTAGATTTTTGGGTTTGCAGTAGATTTTCCGGTGAGCCCGAGAATCGCCATCGGCGAATGGCTGTTGTCGAGAATGGCGGCGGCGGCGTCGATTTGGGTCGGAAACTGGAGAACCCATCGCAGGACCCGCCCCTGCCTGGCGATCAGGACCATCCCAAGCAGACACATCTGCGGTCCCGCATGGATCCGACCCTGAACGGTGGCAATGGCCCCATCCTCCGCTCCCACCACCACGATCAGCCGCTCTACCTCGGCCACGGCCGCCCGCTCGTGCCCAACGGGGGCGATCTGCCGCGGGGCGGTGAGGCCGGGGAGAATTTCAAGCGGGACATCAGGGAGCTGCAGGAGCTGTTCTCGAAGCTGAACCCGATGGCCGAGGAGTTTGTGCCGCCCTCGCTCACTGGCAACGGGTTTAACGGGAGCTTTTATGGGAGCAACTTCAACGGCAATGGGAATGGCGGTTTGGCGACGAACGGTGGTGGCCGGAATGGGCAGATGAACGGTATCGCGGGCCGTCGGGTACGAGTTCTTGCTCTGATGGTTTTGTTTTGATGGGACTGGATTGGTTGTTCTTGTCCGTAATTGGGGCTTTGCAATGTCCTCCTGTCTAAAGAAGAAAAATGACGGCTTGAGTAATTTGGTGCACTATGCAGTATTTAAAGCATGAAAATGGTCGCTGTAAGTAACCCAGGATGTGGTATTACTAGCGGCCAGATGACTGATTTTGCAGGATTGACTTAGAGAAGCCATTCATCTGACCTCCGGGGACGATCCTTTTCAGTCGAGAAGAGTGAAATGTATGAGTATCATAATAATGAATCGACTTCTTTCCCCCAAGAACTGCACAACATGTGAAAGTGCTTTGATTTTTTGGAATGTGAAAATGTTATGTGTGGTAGTATTTCATCCTTCATTTCTGTATCCATGTCTGGACCTAGACTAGCTGAGGCCTTGTGACTATTCGAGTCTGATCCTGCTTGAAATCAAGTTAACTGTGAATGAAATGGCGATGGATGGCAACTCATGTCAAGCTTTTTGGCAATGGGTGTAATCTCAGAAGAAGAACTTTAATCAAGGCAAACGGAGGATTAATAGCAGGACAAGTATGGCTCAGCGAGAAGAAATAATTCGGAGGACAGTTTACGTGTCTGACATTGACCAACAGGTGTAACTCCACGACTTTTGTTGAAGTAATATGTGCTTCCTTCTTTTATCTGTGCACGCTGCACATCTTAGTTGCTGAGTTACTTTTTTTTGATGAGGAATGTAGGTCACTGAGGAGCAACTTGCAGCTTTATTTGTCGGCTGTGGGCAGGTTGTGCTGCTATCTTATATTCATGAATGTGGATTGGCTTTTCTTGACCTTTGTTTCTGAATCATTTCTTTCCACGTGAAGGTTGTGGACTGTCGTATTTGTGGTGACCCCAATTCTGTACTTCGCTTTGCCTTTATTGAGTTCACGGATGAAGGTAATGTGTTTATTACTCATCAGAGTTTAACTGTCTCATGTTAAACGGGCACAAAAGACTTCTTTGTAATTCTTTCTTCATTCCTTACTGTTTCATTTGCTAATCCAGTAGTTTGGCAATGCAGAAGGTGCAATGGCTGCCCTCAACTTGTCAGGGACAATGCTTGGATTCTACCCTGTGAGAGTGCTGCCCTCTAAAACAGCTATTGCACCAGTTAACCCGACATTTTTGCCAAGGGTAAACTAGCCTTATTTAAATTCTATAAGACTTTTCTTTGAGCCTTTGCCGATTTTTTGTTCCACTGCTTGGTAAATAATTTCTTATATCCCCTTTTCATTGCTGGGATATCAGAATGAGGATGAGCGGGAGATGTGCACGAGGACCATATATTGTACAAACATCGATAAGAAGGTGAGTGCCTTTGAAATGATTCTGGTTTTCTGTTAGTTGCAGGTTGATGCATTGGTTGTTTAATTGCTTTGTTTATTTTGTTTGATTCAGGTTACTCAAGCAGACGTTAAACTATTTTTTGAGTCCGTCTGTGGAGAGGTGTGACCTAATTCAGGCATAAAAAAATCTTTCTCCTTATTTTTTGACAACTTGTGCCTGTGAAATGAGTGATTTGAGGGATTCCGTCTAATGCAGGTTTATCGTTTGAGGCTACTAGGAGACTATCACCATTCTACTCGAATTGCTTTTGTTGAGTTCATAATGGTGAGACTGCCTCTTCCTGACTTGTCAACCTTTCCCTGATCATGTCTGTATTCTCTTTAGGTCTTTGTCTATTTTGTAATTTATTTTCTTTTAATCAAAGCATTATCATGCTATAAAATGTCATTTTTCCTTGAGCTTTAGAGAAGTGATGCTAGTAGAGTTACAGAACTCATCTTCCTTTGATTTGGCAGACTTGTAAAACCATGAAGTACTGTTCTTATTGTAGTGTTTTGTGAAGAACCAGAATAAAGTGGAAAGTTCTCTGCCTTCTGGTGTAGTTTGATAAAATTGGCAAATCATTGTGTATTTAGACTAGTTTTCTAAAGGAGTCAAGATTCTTCTAGGAAAAAACAAGCAGTGTCAGTACTTCTGTTGTTTCTTGATAGCTAGGCTTAGTTGTTTGCTTCTGAAAACACTCATCAGTTGATGAGTTTGTTTAAAGTATACTTGGTTCACTCGTGAGTAGCTTGTGAATTTCTTTTGGAGTGGTAAGGAAGGACCTATTTCCACAAATAGAGAGCGGTTGCCAATCACTACACTATTCCCAAAGGCCATCTCCGTAAATAATTTTTTCAATTGTAAATCTCCCCATCGATCAAGAAGTGCTCTTAAACAGAGTAAGGTATATGATACGTACTCATTGAACAGGCTCCTCAGCATTTCTCAGTTTCTGTCACCTGGAGTCTCTTCACTAAACTTGTTTGGTATATCCTTTAAAACTTTTGGTCATCGCTAAGGAATTAGAATCGGAGAATTAAAAAGTAAATATAGAATCGGCATAAGGTTCTTTATAGTAAAGTTCATTGAGTTCTTTTCTAGATATAGACTCTTTGCCATTTGATGTATTTCTCCATATTCATCAATGAGATTAATGTGGTTTTTAGTTGTTATTCGAATTTTTTCCCACTAGCATTCCCAAGGAAAAGATCAGTCTTGAACGCCAAAAGAATGTAGTAATGTTGTATCCTCTGATAGGATGTGTTAAGATACCTGTTGCTCTTTACAGTGTAGCATGTAATAATATTATAGGTAGTTAGAAAATCGATCAGTGATACTTCTACTTCACAGGATTAGGTGTTTGTTAGTCATAATCTAATGCAAACATAGTTTTTTTGTCTTTCAGATGCCGAAAACAGGACCTTTTACCTTAAAATGGTGTCAAATATGCATTCTTGTACATTAACTTGCTTGGTTTCATACAAAATTTCAGTAAGACCTTAGGGTTTTCACTTTTTGGCCAAGGATCATATAATTCATTTATGAGCTTTCTTAAAGTTTTCAGCCACATCTCTTCAGGTCCTTCATTTTTTCCCTCTCCGCTTTTTGTGGCCATTGCTGTTTCCTCCACTTTGAGCATGTTAAATACTTCTTAATGGTCGGTTACAAACTTTGTACGGGAAGATGCAAACTTTGTTAGGTAGTTGACAGCCAGCACTTTTTTCTAAGCCAATTTATCGCAATCATCCATAGAAATTTACTCCTTATCTTCTTTGGAAAGCTTGGCTCTCGGTTCCTATTTTGGATATTGAACCATTTTTCAGTATGGACTTCTAGAAATCCCTCGAGTTATTGGTTGTTGTCATTCCTATAAAAAGATATAAAAACTTCTTTGATGCACATTGTATCATGAATTTTACTTTTCTTGCAGAATGCTTTTCTTGGATATTTGTTTTATGAGTCAGCGAATTAGACGGTTTTAACAACTTAACTGCATTTGGTAGTATCTATTAAACACTGGGATTCTCTTGGAAATCCAAATCTTTTTGTGATTTGGCAAAAAGTTTCAAATATTGCCATGATTTTGCCAAATTGTGGCTGGTGGGAACTTCTAAGTCTCATTCTTACTGTGATAAGAATTCTATTTCACTTTGCAAAATTTTGGTTTAGATGGGGAGGGAGGGAGGGTGGGAAAAAAAGGGGGGGGGGGGGGGGGGGTGGTTGGAGTGGCTGGCACTGACAAGTTCACCGGTAACTGTTACCAAATCCAATGTACTTTTCAGTTTTCTTAGCATTGACATGAAAGAGTTATTTTTCTTTTAATTCTTTCTGGCTCACAGTGCCTGAGACCATTTTTGGTATGGCTCCATAGTCCTTGTCGATGGTCATATCCAATTGAAGAGGCATGTTGAATGTTGATGGCATAAATAGTACCTTATTCAGCGCTATATACCAACTATCACAACAATGGTTTGTAGTCAGTAGGATACATGTGACGTTGAATAACCTTGCAGTTCTAATAAATAAAACAAGATACTGTAATGCTGATAATCATCTCAAAATGGTTATAGAGATCATCATAAGATCTTTTTCTTTTGTACTACTATATTCTCTCAAGTCCGCATCACCATCCTTTTCTAGTCAATACGGACAGCGAGATTTCTTGGACTTTTATTTCAGTCATGTCACATGGGCTGAGAGCCTGATTGTAGAGGTGTTCCACACAATTCTGCAACTTAAATTAGAGATCAAATTTATATGACCCAAGAAATTAGGTCATCAGTCTTGAGTTTCCATCAACTAGGAAGATGATCTGCCTTTCGATTATTTCACATTGTAATTGTTCCTTAGGAACCTTTCCAATGTTGGGTTTGACTATGGTTTTGAGGTTGCTCGTCTGTCACCCATAACCTGTGAAGGATGTGAGTGTGGATGCTGTTTCGCATTAGCTTCTGTTGTTAAGGAGCATTGCTGTGTGTTAGTCCCCGCTTCGTTTATTTTTTTCGTAATAAAGGCCTTGAGCTGAATAGCTTCACTTGGTGGATTCTTGGGACTTGTGCAATGTGGGAACTTTGAAATAAAGTCTAGGATGAAGAGACTTATCTCAGCAAATTGGATATTGCTGAAACAAAACTCTTTGATGCATCACTTGTGCTCCCTACATATTGTTATCTCTCCAGATAGGAAAATTCTCTTCACTTTGGTGGATTTCTTTTTGGTTACACGGATTCTTGCTCTCTCAGTTGGTTGACATGTTCTTTGTTTGCATAGATTTTGCCTTGCGACCATTGTTGGGGACATATGATGGAGGGTATCTGTGTGGTTGGGTTTGTAGATCTATTACAGGGAAATATGCATAAAAAACTTATGGCATTCTGACAACTTGCTTTCCATGAAACCGCCAGTATAATGCAGTACTTATTCATTCTTCATCTCCTGATTAGCACTTGTGAACGTCAGAATCTCATTTTGTCTATTCCTATCCTACATAACCAAGGGAAATTCTTTTAGCTTTTGATAGTTGGTGTTCCTCTGCAACTGAACATCCATGATCTGTGCTTTGTGTTGTTTAGGCAAAACCTAATGCAGCCCTCTCTGCATCTTCTCCCACCCGTAACCACGAAAAAAGCCTAAAAGAATTAACAAAGATACTTTTTAGGTTCAAGAATTACTCTGTCTCCACCTGCTTGAAAGGGGAAAAGGAAAGATAAAAGGAAATATCCTTGCCATAGAATCATGGGGAAGGATCAATTGGCTTTAGTTGCAGAGATTGGTTTTGAAATAGCTCTGTTCTCTTCTTAGATAACAAGAACTGATTTTCATTTCTATGTTCTTCGTGCATATTGCATTCATTATATGTAAAATCTCTGGCTCAAGAAGTAGTATTTGATATGATGGGATTTTTTAGAATTTCAGTGAGGGGAGGGTAGTTTGCTCAGTGCAGAGCATTTTCTTTTTCTTTTTATTTTTTCTAAACTGAGATTTTATTACTTAATCGATTGGAAAGCTGGAAGCCCGTGTAGTTAACACTCAAATAACTTCAAAGTCAATGCCCTGCTGGTCTAAAAAGTTTGTGTACATGTACATGAGTTTACTGAACATCAGTGTCATTTTTTACCTTTCTGCCCATATCAATTGTTTGCTTTGATAGAGTTAACTTTCCTTGTTTCTACCCTTCAGGAGAAATATTGATAGAATATCTACTGGTATTAATATACATTATCAAGTCAAACTGATGATGTGCCCATTTAATTCGGGGTTTCTCTCAGCATGCGATTGCTGATTACTGTTAAAGTTGAGGGGTATTTCAACTTTAGCTCTTGCCACCAATAATTTTTATTTGACATGTCATGTGGTGTCCTCATTCTGCCTCTGATTAGTTAGAAAATATAGTTCTTCATGGTGAAGAGCCATGTTGCTCATGAAATAGTAACGAAGCTTGAGTTCATTGGGTCCTGTCATTTTAATTAAAACATGAAGAATTCGTTATTCATGTGTTTCACTTGTGCAGGCTGAAAGTGCTATTGCTGCCCTTAACTGTAGCGGCGTGGTTCTTGGATCACTACCCATAAGGTCTGTTATATTGCACATTCCCTTTTGGCACTCATTCTTTTTTGTACTTGTGGACATTCGATTCGCTCTCCTCTTGTTTATCGTCTTGTCTTTGGTATTTTCAGGGTGAGCCCATCTAAAACGCCTGTTCGCCCACGTGCCCCTCGCCTGCCGATGCATTGACCGTTCTCAGCACCTGACTTTGTCACCATCTGGATATATATTCGAACGCATGATTATCCCTTCTTCTATGTAAAAATTGCTCTTTGGCCGTCTGGCTTATCTCTGTCTTATAGATACCGTCATCCACTTCGATATGAAAGCTTACCATAGGCGTCCATGTTTTGTTTATTCTCACTTATAGAGTTGTTGGATGGAACTTTGAGGCTCTGAGAGATTGATGTTACTATAGTTGGTTCATCACTCTTCTGGACATGGGATGCTTTTTTAAGTATAGAATGCTCCCTGAGCACTAGCAGATTCTGACATGGTTGCTTGAACTGACCCCGACAAATCGGTTAGTTTTTATGCTTATGAGTTCTTGTTCATGCTCGGTTGTTCGAGTTTTGACTTATCATGAAAATATTAGCTTGAAAATCTGTGTTCAGTTGTCCGCATGGTCGCAAATATGGTCTGATAATCTATGTCCACATTGTGGTTTGTTGCTGCAATAGGGTATTTTTGCATGGAAGTGGTGTGGTAGTGTCGTGTTGGCTTTTGTATTTGCTCTTCTTTTGAGATATCTATCTGTCCATAACCCGGATAGAAAATTTTTTTTAGTGCTTTCCTTTTGGTTAGGGCTTCGAAACAACAGAGAGCGTCAGCTTGGATTATGTTATATTTTGGACCGGACTAATCCGTTGTTGCCTTCACGACTCAACAAAGCTGTTTCGAAGGTCGCCCCATTATGTATCTGATATCGCTGCTTAAAAGAGGTTTAGTAAGGCCAGCAATGATGCAGGATCAGGTGATGAGAACCGGTTGAGTTTTGATTGTAGATGTACTGCTGTTTGTGTCTTGATGAGATGGTTTTCCAAGGAGGAAAACTAGGCAGCGCCTTTAGGACAACATACCAAGCTAAGATTCTTCATCAAGTGATTAAGATGCTCGGCTCTATCGACTTGTTTACGCAACTGTTTGGCACGGTATGTTTGGCGATGCGAGTCTTGTGGGTCACCCTCTCATTTGTTCATCGTGATTCGACTGCCTGGTTCTGGTGTGTGAGCCGGTAGTATCATCAGAGGTGCGTGAGGAGGCATCACAAGGACTTTGCCTTTCATGAGCAAAGCTGAAATGCCTCGTTGATCCTCTCACTCCAAGGGAAGCTCTTGCGTTATGAATTCATCCAAGTTCAATTCCTGCAGAAGGTTTTCCCCCACTTTAACAGAGAACCGTAAATCTAGGCTTTAGAAATAGAATGCTTCATGCGTATAATGGATCACTCAATTTGAAGTAGAAGACGAGGAGACTCGACACCTTGCGTGAATCGTCCGGTGAAACGAGGGAGATGGGTCCTTCTCCTTGAAGGCCGCCGAAGATGGCGCTGGTGACTTGCCGGTTTTTGAACAACTACATCAGATGGATATCGACAATGTGCCGGGCTCTACGTGAACTCCCAACAATACTGTTGTCATCCCATCCCCGGAGTGGGCGATTATATTTATTAAGAGACGTTCATTAGTAAATTAAAAGTTTGGGAATAACATTGCATGTTGGGTTGTTCATGGATGATACTCAACAAATTAAAAATTCAGAGATGAAATTGCAAATTGAGTTAAAGTTTATAAACCATTTGTGTAATTATGTTGTTCTTGACAAATGATTCGCGCGTCCAAAAGCCACGCATTCATCAAAGCAAGAAAAGTTCTCTCGGATCTTCAGTCGTTGATTCAAAGAGGTAAATCTTTTTGAAAGACCCTAAAATAAATTTGGTTGATGGCAAACGCTCGATCCAACTTCCGGGTCGGCGGTGTTTCGAGCTGTGCAAATTCATATTGATTTGATTCTGGCACTTCATAAATGAACCGACTTGATCCAGCTAGCACATCGGCGGCGTTTTGATTTGCTCCAGCACCTTCACCAAAGATCCATCTTGTCCGATCAATGCAATCATTCATTCAATAATACCGATAATAATGAACTGCTCATACTCATGAGAATCCCCGACGATGGGGCACAGTGCAAATTCCCATCGATTCAATCTCGGCACTGCATAAATGGACTAACACTCGATCCAGCTCGAACATCGGCGGTGTTCCAAGCTGCTCTGATGCCTTCCGAAAGGTCCGTCTCGTCCAAACAATACAAGGAGCCGATTTAAATAATTCGATGGTCATTAGTCTTTTCAAGTACATATATGTACACACACACACACACACACACACACACACACACACATGTGTATATATATATATATATATGAGAATCCCCCATGAGGGCATGATATATTCGTCTATATTAGATAAACGAATTAGGTAAGAGAAATTTCCTATCAATGGCGAAGATGTTGATAAGCTTTGCTTATGTATGTATAGGCGATCGTATTAATGAGATTTCCCTCACGGTGAGGGCACGATGCAGATCCGTGTCGATTCAATCTTCGGCACTCCATAAATGAATTAGGTAGGAGAATTTTTCTATCGATGGTGAAGATGATAAAGCTCTGATGCGACACCTAATTTTTAATGCCCATCAAAATCATTAAATACAAAGGGAAGGGCTATGGGAATAAAAGGATGGGTGATGCTGTCCTTTACGTTCCCAAACTATTTATGTCGGGTTCACCGACGAACTCTGTGAGTCGACCCGCCGTACTTGACAGGATTTTCTCCGAAGCAAAGAATATCCCATCCCATGAGCAGACCGTCTTTTTCCCTGGAGCAATTTGCACGCAATTGACCGATACATAACAGACTGATGAAAATTCCAGTGCGAACTTCCGTTTTTCGGTCTCTTAACTCGTGCAAATTCGAACCTGAATTCGGGTTAATTGGAAAATTCCCAAGAGGGAGCCCGAGCATCTAGGTACGGTAACCATTATTTCCATGCAGTCGTGGACCGTCGGAACACGAACGAAATCTTGAAATGCTAGGGTTCGATAGATTTTATTACATGTCACAGTTTTCTGAAAGTTACGATGCAAGGAATGCAGTAGGAGAGAAGGACGAGATCAGAGGTGCATGAGGCATCTCAAGGACTCCCCTCCCTGGAGCAGTCGGAACGCTTCGTTGATCTTCTCGAACGGGAGCTCGTGCGATATGAACTCCTCCAAGTTCACCGCCTGCCACCAAAAAAAAAAAAAAAAAAAAAAAAAAAAGAGTAAATTTTCTCCCCCTTCAAATTAACTTTTTTTAACGTACATTCGAACATGGTCAATTTTGCATTTTGGGGGAAAATAGGAGGTGGTTAAAAAGATAGGATGCGTCGGCGAGTCGAGTCGTTTTGCTTACCCCGCGCATGCAGTCCTCGGCGAAGCGGGGGATGTGGAGTCTTCCCTTTGAAGCCGCCGAAGACCGAGCCGGTGATCTGCTGCCCGTTGAAGAGCTCCATCGGATGCAGCGGCAGCGTCTTCGGGCCCGGGTGGATTCCTAGCAGCACGGTGAGGCCCCATCCCTAACAGAAAGCCGAGTGCCGTTCCGCACAAAGATGCTTAGCAAACATATAAAGATCGTTACGCTATCCATATGATAAGTAGAGACGAAAATACTATTAAAGAAAACCCATGTGACCCATATCTTTTTTTTTGGCTTTCATCTTTATTATGTTTGGCATGACTTTAATTTTTAATTTTTTTGTTGGCGGAATCATAGTATTTGATTGAGGGGAGATGACGTACGAGATGGGCAGAGAGGAAGGCCTCGCGCAGGACCGCCAAGTTCCCGGTGCACTCGAAGCTGTAGTCAACGCCGCCACCTCCGGTCAACCTCTTGATCTCCTGCGGCACAGACCAACGGCCGTCGATTTCCAATTTTTAGAATACAACTTGCTAGGAGTGAGCATCCGTCTAGGATCAACTCTGGATCAATCCTAACCGACCCAATCCTAACGGTACTGGTCCAGTCACTAGGAATTGGATTGATCCTTAGTTCGAAAACCTCTGCACTCTACATTGTGTGGGTTGATTCTTGGTTCTAGAAGTTTAGGATTTGTCCAATTTGGATCAATCCTATACATAATATATTATATAATATATGATTTTGTCTACTTTAAATTCTTGCGCCTTCTCCTCTATTCTGTTCGCAGTTTAATTTGTCATGTAAATTAGAAAACAGAAACCCATACCAAATTTGACCAAAAAAATAAAATAAAAATAGAAACCCTCTTTCACTCACTTCGGTCTCGCTTGCTCACCTTGGCCTTGCTTGCCTTGCTCATGACTCAGCTCTTTTTGCTTGCCTCACTCACCTTGTCGCTTGCCTCTATTCACTCATCTCACCATTTTCTTTTATTCTCTTGCTTCACACGTTCGTTTTTGTGGTTGTTGCTTTTAGCAAATGTAAATTCATGTTGTTACCTTACCTTATATTTATGTTTGATATATTGGTGTTCATAATTTGATTGTTCAATGTCGCATTCTTAATGAACATGTAATTTGAAATAGTATTGTCATTTTAAGTAATATGAAAAAAAGGAAACAAATAAATAAATAAATATATGGTCTCGGGTAGACCTTGAAACTGGATTAGACCCATGGAGTTGGTTCAGTTCTCGGTCCTAGGCTCAATATGATCGATTCTTGGTCCTACAAATTAATGATCAACACTTTACGAGTTGGTTCTTGGATTAGACGCTAGATTGGCCTAATTTAGACCATGCTCACTCCTACCACTCATGCCTTCCTGTCCATCGGATCTACCTTACTTTATTTATTTATTCTATTAATTTTTTAGTGGGATTTTCTTTTCAAAGAGCATGCGTTATAGCCAGCCATACCTCATGGGATGCCGTCTCGAGCTCCTTGGGGTTGATGTAGTCAGTGATACCTAGCGCTTGGGCTTCAAGTGAAGAACCAGCATTATGATGTCGTCAGTAATAATATTCGAAATAATTCATTATATTTTGACGACCTACAATAATATGATGAAATCAATCAATCAATTAATTAATTAATTACCTTTGACGAATTTAGCAGGGTTGATGTCAACACCTATAATCTTAGATGCTCCTCTCGCACGTGCTCCGGCCGCAACCTGCGCATGATCAAAGGTGGCATTTCTCACGGAAATTGATGTTTAACTTCTCCACCGGCGATGACGTTGACTTCTCTTCCCGATAGAAACTGACATCTTGATTTTTTTTCTTTTTTACTTTTTTTTTTTTCAATTTAGCCCATGCTTTCTCGAGGTTGACAGGAGCATTTAAAATTGACTTCTCGTTTTAAACTTGGTCAAAGTCAACAAAATAAAAAAAATAAAAATTTACATGCGCATCCACGGGGGATCTTTTCCCGCCCTGGACGACGTCGCTGTCGCTTGTTTCAAATGAGCTTTTCATGCGAGTGGAGGGGCGTTCGAGCAAGCGACGATGACGCTCTCAAGCTTGTTGTCCGGGCAAGTTCCTTTCGGGTATAGATAAGAGTCGACGGGACGAATACGATGACGAAATCGAGAGCTCGGAATGGATCGGGATCGGGGGAGGTGGGATGTATACGTACCGCAAGACCCACGGAGCCCAAGCCGAAGATGGCGACGGTCGACCCGGCCTTCACGTCGGCCGTGTTCCATGCCGCTCCGACACCTTCATATCCAAAACGATGACTATGTTATGTATGTATCCAAACTAGGAAAAAGGACATTCTTCTGCATAGATATTCTCTTCCAACACGAGAACGCACTTCGCATCAACTGTTCAAAACTCGAGAGAGAGAGAGAGAGAGAGAGAGAGAGAGAGACCGGTGGAGACGCTGCAGCTGAGCATGGCCATCTTCTTGAGAGGGAAGCCGGGGTCGACCTTGACGACGCAGGCGGACTCGACCACCGTGAACTCGCTGAAGGTGGAGGTGTTGAGGAAGTGGAAGATGGGCTCCCCCGTCTCCTTGGTCTGGAACCTGCACCTGCCGTCGGCGACCATCGCCTTCTTCATCGGGTTCACCCCGTAGTCCCGGCACATGTTGGTCCTCTCGCACCTGCAGTACTCGCACTCGCCGCACTCCCCGTTGAAGATGGGGATCACGTGGTCTCCTTCCTTCAAGTCCGTCACCCCCTCCCCGACGCTCTCCACGATCCTGCCAATCGACGTTCATCCGAAACGTCAGTCGAAAAATTACTCCATACCGAGATTTTTAAAAAGGACGGTCGTGAGCCGGAGTTCGAGTTCGGTACCCGGACGCCTCGTGGCCGAAGATCCGGGGATACGCCCTTTGAGAATGGTTCTGCAAGGGGAGGAAAGGGAATGTCAGTCCTTGACATGGCAAGAAATAATGGCAAAGATACCAAAGACCCGATTCGTTCTTTGATCACCTCGCCTTTCCAAGCGCTGAGATCCGTGTGGCATATCGAAGTGAAGAGGACCTTAATCCGGACCTCCATCTTCTGCGGTGGATCCACCAGGATCTCCTCCATGACCAGTGGCTGTCCCGGTCCCCACGCCACGGCGGCTGCCACCGGACACAAAAACAGAAACCATCCCATCATCATCGAGGAAAACCTAGCTGCAAAAGACGGCACGACGCTATCTAGAAGCGCACAAACAACTACGAAATCCGTCCTGGACGATCACTTCGCTCTATTCGAAACCCGGTTCGAAACCGGCTCATCGACCCAAGAATCAGAAGCGAGATGTCTCTTTACCTTTGCAGGTGATGACCTCCCCGGCTGTGTTGTTCACCATGTCTGCTATCTTGCTTCTCTCTTCGGATGTTTTGGCTGCTGCTTCTGCACAATTTTGCTCCTGAGAATAGAGAGCGATATAAACTAACGAGGACTTTTCTGAGTGAAATTGCACCGAGAAGCGACCGTCGTACATATAGACAAGAATAGGAGGGGGATAAAAAAGAAGATTTATATCCCCGAACTACTCATCACGCCCGGCTGATCTTGCACGGTTGAGAAGTTGACAAAAAAAAATTAATGTCCTAAGTCAACGACTTGTGGGCTGGCCCTTCTCCTTTATGTCGCAGTAAATGTTGACGGATCGTTTCCCTATTTAGGTCATACTTTTCTGCGTCGCCAGACACCTTGTCCCTGTCGAATTAGTAAAGGACAATTACCGAGTCAGTCATGAACCTATTATACAAATTATGTTCTAAACTTTTCAATTGGTAGCCAAGTCCTTCTAGGCGATCATCGCGAGGAGCAGTCTATGTGGCGCGTCAACATGATCAGCTTTACTTGAAATGATGTCCTATTTAAATCATCGCTTCAGCTATTTTCAGTAGTAATCGAGTAGAAAAACTATCTTGGAATTTCGCGCAAAAATTTAGGATTAGGCTAGTAAAATCGAAAAACTTATAACTGACTTGCTATTCATACTAAACATTTAGAGCTGGATTGGTAATTTTCTCGCTTAATTAAATGCAACATCGAATGGTTGATACTGCACTACTCAATAAATCGGTGACTTCGTTTTCGAACTTAAGATTAGTCTCACATGTCTTCCATAGAAGGTTGATATCTCTCTCTCTACACAAAGAGGAGAAACTGGACTTTGATGAGATTGAATAATTTTTTAGATTTCTCTCTCTCCATCTTTGAGACTTTTTCAAGACTTCTTCGTTGATCTCGTGGACATTGCTACGATTAAAGTGCGCGCGCCTTCGAAAAATCTAATGTTTCCGGATCTGGTCGCTCGCTTTGGCTCTAGGTGGTTGCTCCATACAGTCGAGCATTCTACAAATCTCCAAAGCTCATTTGTCGCATTCAATCGTTGGCTTATCTGAAAGTAATTTAATGATCTAGTAGCATATGATTTGCAATTATTCTCTCTTGATTTAGAGTTAAATCTAGATTTGGATACTCTTCAATTCTGATTTAGCTATAGGTCGGGGATTTTTACAAGGTGTTATATGGGTTCTTTCAACGTATTAGTATTGTTGTTGTCTATACGGTGATGGTATTAGGGATGCCAAAATTAGGTGCGCATCGCTTTTTTGGCAAAGTCATAGCTATGAAAGAGGGATATCTCGATATCTCAGCATGTACTCATCATTGATAGTGATGTGAGTTTTTGCGATTAGCTGCCGGTTTTTGTGCTTTGAAGTTATGGCAGATTTGTTCTTATGGAATGAGCAAGTCTCTACAAGTTGTATTACGTTGTTTCATTTTTCAGATTTGCACTCAATTGTAACTTTTTAGGATTGATTTTATCTTGGAATTATGTATTTCTCTTTTATGCGAAACGAAATTTCTCCTTCTAACCAAATTTTTTTTTTCTTACGTGGTTCTAAACTTTTGGTGGTTCTAAACTTTTGCCACCCAAAAAGCATATTATTCTTATTTAACAATTATCTATTACTCTTAGATAATGACACGTAGCTATCTTTTATAAATGTGTTAAATAGGTTTTACTTGCCACTCAAAATATATCTAAAAATACTAATATTGTTATTCAACTTGGCTGGTACAAGATGTGAAGCATTCAGGACAATCAGTGCCGGGAATGGCTTACATGGCATGCCGACGTGGTCAACTTTACTTAAAATGACATCCTACTTGAATTATTGCGTCAGCTATTTTTGGAAGCAATCGGCTAAAAATGCTACATTGGAATTTCGCGTAAAAAATTAAGATTATGCTAGCAAAATTGAAAAATTAAGAATTGACTTGACATTTATAATAATTATTTAGAGCAGAATTGGTATTTTCTCACTTAATCAAATGTAACACGGAATCGTTGGCACTGAACCGGTCGGTGAATTGGTAACTGAAGCTCTCGGGATCAACAAGGAAAGATTCTGCAATTTTTTTAGTCTTTTTTTGGCAGATAATGCGTCGTGGGTTTCGTGAAGACCTTTGCATGTTGTCCGATTGAGAAAGGCAAGAGGATGACGTGAGATGAGGATGGAAATTTGCATTTAATGTTTCTCTCACGTATCTTTCATCAAAGGTTGATATCTCTTCCTACGTGAAGAGGAGAAACCGGACTTTGATGAAAACAACCCATTTTTTTGCAGTTGACACGAACTCTTCGCGACCCTAGTCACCTTAAAATTCGGTGCTTCAAATCACGTCGTGTGCCGAACCACGCATGAACATAGCATACGGTGTCCCCGCCTTTTCGGACTTATTCCTTTTAAATTTCATGCCACGACCTGTAACATATTTACTTATAACTAATTTTTTACTATAAAAAAACCCTAAACTAATATACTTATGACAAATTTATCTTTTATTAGTTCATGCTAATTTTATTGTCAAATAATTAAGTTGGATGACACGTGATAATTGATGTACCAATTTGTGATTTTTCGTAGTATTAATCTAATTTAATAAAAATTAATGGAGAGTAAATTTGTCAAAAATGTACAAAATTAAGGTTTTTATGGTTAAAAATTAATTTTTGGTAAATTTGTCACAGATGTATCAGTTTGAGGTCTTTTGTAGCAAAAAAAAATTAGGTTTACGTAAATTTGTTATAAATGTGTTGGTTTGGGATTTTTTTGTAATTTTAATAGTTTATTGAAATGTAATAGAAGATGTCTTGGGTTATATGATATCAAAAAAATACTAGAGTTATATCAATATCCCCCCTCCGTGCTCCCCCTTTCCCGCGAATAAAATAAAATATGCATTGACTTAGTTATATTATTCGTTATGTACCTATGGGGAAAGTGTGCTCGAAATTCTCATCTTAGCCACGCTTACGCATATCTTCATAAGTCTACAATTCGATAAAGTGGCTCTTTTTTTATTCCGTCAATTGCTTTGTTCACAATCTTTTGCATAATGGAGTAAACTCCTCACGCATCGAACACTTGATCTTCTGTTTTGGAAAGTTAATGTCTACTCTTCTGTTTCGTTTGAAGCTTTGGAGAATGAAATGGAGATGAAATGTTAATGTCTAGAGTATTCGAAACGTCATTAGGTTGAATTCATCGAGAGCAGAAAGAGCGAAATTGTGCCCACGTGTTCAAGAATTCATCAAGAAACGTTCATTCCATCAATAGCTGTAACGGACATGATCCATCTACTAGGGAGACGGAAATTTGCTGGAAATGGAACTATGAATTGCCAGTATGATTTCTCCCGTTCGATTGAGGAAAAAAGCATTTTTCTTTCTTTCTTTCAAATGACGGAGAGATCATTTTTTAATCCACAACATACTTGTCATTTTTATAGTCCAATGGTAAAACATAGACTTAGTGATACCATTAACGGTATTATAGAAATCCCCTTAGTTAATAGCATGTCATGAAAGTGGGGATAGGGTTGCGAGGTTGAACCGGTCATCTTTAGAAAAATTATTTTTAAATCATTTATTTTTTCGTAAAATAAATATACTTTTAATTATTGTTATTAGCATCTCAAGAGGAAAATATGTAGGCGGCCCCGTGCTGAATAGTCACATGGAAAATATGTTGTGCCTTTATGTGGTGGAAGTAGGCAATACAAGATTCAAATGCAAAAGTACTCGTATTATACGGCGAAATTTGCTCCACAGCAGGATCGGGAAAATTGAGATGTGGTCCATCCAAATTTGGCAAAAACCTCGGTAGGCACGACAATCAATATTCGATAAATGGCCACCATTTTTTGGTTGCAGTTGCTCATTGGAATACTGCTCAATTTCACAACTTCGTTCAATAATTAGAAGGAAATTTATTTTTTTAGAAATCTCCAATTTATGGCGGTGTAAAGTGGGTCCTCAAATCTCGCACGAAAACATGGGGTTACAAGAGTCTATTCTGAAAGTATATTAAGAGTTGGTCCCAACTTTTGCTCAAGTAGAATCCAGCTCGTTTGAACGAGGATGGCATGTTTATAGGCGACTGGGTGTGAATGAGCTTTTCAAATTGTAATTACCGGCCTGTAACTCCACCCAAGTCAAAAATTATGCAATGTGAAAGTGGGAAAGCGAGAACTTTATTTATGGCTAATATAACATTTCAAATTATGTCCACTATGACACAAATAAACTCTAAACTTACTAATCGTGACACAAATTACCCAAACATTTTTTTTAGGTCATAAAAAAATCTTCAATTAATACATTTGCAACAAATATATCTTAGATGTAATTAAAATAGATGGATATATGTGTTTTTTTGTGACACAAAAAAAGTTTGGGGTTTTTGTGTTACAATGGGCAAATTTAAGGTTTTTAGTGATAAAAAAAAGTTTGAGGTATTTATGCTAAAATGGGCATAATTTGAGATTTTTTTTTTTTTTTGGTATTTGCCCTTTCATTTTTCTGGTTTTTAAAAAGTCATTTTGTGTAAATTATTTTATATTGCATGTTGGATAGCTAATAATAGCATTATTTTGTTAAGAAAATTCGGGCTCGGTCCGGGCCCTCTTTTCATATTTTGTCAGGCCGGTCTTGAAAAAGTCAGGTCCGGTCTGTTTGAGCCGGGCCAAAAATCCCCTCCAGGTCCGGTCCAACCGGAGAATTTGCACTCCCAGATCCGAGTTCAATTCCTGCAAAAGTTTTTCCCCAGTTCAACGAAGAACCAGAAGTCTAAGCCTTAGAATTTAGAATGCTTCGTGCATATAATGAGTCAGTTCAATTTGAAGTAGAAGACGAGGCGACTCGACCCCTTGCGTGGATCGTCCGGCGAAACGATGGAGATGGGTCCTTCTCCTTGAAGCTGCCGACGATGGAGCCGATGACTTGCCGGCCGTCAAACAATTCCATTGGATGGATCGGCAATAAGCCGGGCCCATGCAAACCCCCAACAATATAGTTGTCCTCCCATCCCATGAGTTGGCGATAGTATTTATTAAGAGATGGACCTTTCATAAAGGTGCCAGAGCAGCTCAAACACCGCCGATGCCTCCATCCACCAAATTATGTTTAGGGTCATTCAAACATATTTTACATCTTTGAATCAACGACTGAAGATGCGAGAGGATTTTTCATGCTTTGGTGAATGCATAACTTTTGGATGTATGACTCATTTGTTTGAAAAAAGAAAATTATAAAAATGGTTCATAAACACTAACTCAATCTGCAATGTCGTCCCTGAACTTTGAATTTGTTCGATATGGTCCATGAACAACCCGATATGCAATGTCCTCCCTGAGTTTTTAATTTACTAACAGGCTTGTTTGATCAACACAAGCAATCGTTTAATAATACCGATAACAATGAAGCGATCATATTAACGAGAACCCCTACGAAGAGATACGATGCAAATTCATATCGATTGTATTCCGGCACTTCATAAATGGACTGACACTTGATCCTGCTAGCGCATTAGCAATGTTCTATACTGCTCTAGCACCTTCACAAAAGACCCATGATTGGGTACAATGCAGATTCATATCGATCCAATTCATATTAACGAGAACAACGATGTAGATTCGTATTGATTCAACCCTCTGCACTCCATAAATGGATTAGGTAAAGAGAATTTTTCTATCAATGGTGAAGATGATAAAGCTCTGCCGCAACACCTAATGTTTGGTGCCCATCAAAATCGTTAAATACTAGGGAATGGGTTATGGAGACAAACGGATGGGCGATGCTGTCCTCAATGTTCCCAACCTATTTATGTCGAATTTACTGACAGGACTCCGTAAGTCGGATTGCCGTATGTAACAAGATTTTATGCGAGAAGTCTTCAATTAGAGAATATCGCGTTCAGCAGACTGTCCTCTCCCAAATAATTTATACGCGGTCAATTGGTACATCATTAGCTATCAAAGATTTTGTTTGAATTTCTTTTGTGGTCTCTTAACTCGTGCGAATTCGACTTTAAATTTAGGTTAATCGGAAATCCTCAAGAGGGAAACGTAGTAATGGTTATTTCCATGCAGTCATGGAGCGTTGGAACACAAATGAAATTGCAAAATGCTAGGGTTCAGTATGATATAAATAATAAGGCGGCTCGCGTTATTAAATTCTCTTTCTAAACGATCCCTCTATTCTCTTCTCTCTCTCTTCTCGGATCGCTTCCTCTTCGATAATCACCTTTCTTATATGTAACAAGATTTATGCAAGAAGTTTTCAATTAAAGGATATGTCGCGAGCAAACCGTCATCTCTCAAGCAATTTGCACACCATCGACCGGTACATAACTAGCTATTGAAGATTCCATCTGAATCTCGACATCAAGCACGGTAACCATCGTCTCCACTCGATCGTGGAGCGTCGGAACATGAGTGAAATTGCGAAATGCTAGGTTTCAATGCGAAACAGGGCGGCTCGTGTCACGAAGTACGCCTTAATCACGAGATTCATTACGAGTCACATTCTCCTCGAAGTAAGATGCGACAAATACAGAAGGAGAAGACAAGATCAGAGGTGCATGAGGCATCTCAAGGACTCCCCTCCCTGGAGCAGCTGGAACGCTTCGTTGATCTTCTCGAACGGGAGCTCGTGCGATATGAACTCCTCCAAGTTCACCGCCTGCCACCGAAAAAAAAAAAAAAAGAGTAAATTTTCTCCCCCTTCAAATTAACTTTTTTCGTACGCGTGAACATGGTTAAATTTGCATTTTTTGGGAGGGGGGAGGAATAGGGGGTGGTGAAAATGATAAGGCGCAACGGCGGGGCGAGTTTTTTTTTTTTTTTTACCCCGCGCATACAGTCCTCGGCGAAGCGGGGGATGTGGGTCTTCCCTTTGAAGCCGCCGAAGATCGAGCCGGTGATCTGCTGCCCGTTCAAGAGCTCCATCGGATGTAGTGGCAGCATCTTCGGGCCCGGGTGGATTCCCAGTAACACGGTCAGGCCCCATCCCTTGCAACAAGCCGAGTGTCAGTTCCTCACTAAGTTAGATACTTACCAAATATATAAAGATCTTTACGTTATCTTATATGATAAATAGAGATGAAAATAATATTAAAAAAATCGTGTGACGCATATCTTTGTTTTTTTTCTTTATCTTTACTATATTTGGCATGTGATAAAATAATGTAATTTTCATTTTTTTAATTGATTTTTTCGACGGAATTATAGTATTGGATGGAGGGGAGATGACGTACGAGATGGGTGGAGAGGAAGGCCTCGCGCAGGACAGCCGAGTTCCCGGTGCACTCGAAGCTGTAGTCAACGCCACCGCCTCCGGTCAACCTCTTGATCTCCTGCAGCAAAGACCAACGGCTGTCGATTTCCAACGGTCAAAAGTAAAGTCATTAGAGGTAAACATCGCTCTAGGTTAACCCTCCCAACTCAACCAGTTCTGGTCCAGTCCCTAGAGGGACTGGGTCAATCCTTAGTCCTAAGACCCCTGCACCCTACACTGTATAGGTTAGTTCTCAGTACTCGGAGTTTAGAGTTGATTTAGTTTAGATCAACCCTGCCCATAATATTTTTATAAATTCTTGTATCTAATATATTGTATAACATATGCTTTAGTCTACTTTAAATTTTGGTACGTTCTCTATTCTCTTCGCAGTTCAACTTGTCATGTAAATTAGAAAGTAAAAACTAATACCAAATTTGACAAAAAAAGAAGAAGCAAAAACCCTCTTCAGTCGGCTCGGCCTCACTTGCCTGTCTTGGCCTTGCTTGCCTTGCTCACGACTCACCTCTCTTTGCTTGCCTCTATTCACTCACCTTGCCACTCGCCTCCATTTGCTTGTC
The DNA here is from genome assembly GCA_014182575.1 of Eucalyptus decipiens. Lineage (NCBI taxonomy): Eukaryota > Viridiplantae > Streptophyta > Magnoliopsida > Myrtales > Myrtaceae > Eucalyptus > Eucalyptus decipiens. The sequence goes on along the minus strand of CM024613.1, from coordinate 11,762,502 downwards.
TCGCATGTTTGTTTGTTTTTATGGTTTGTTGCTCATCTTTTATTCATGTTTGATATATTGATGTTCATAATTTGATTGTTTAATGTCGCATTAGTGATGAATATGTAATTTAAAATAAGTACGTTTGTCCTTTTAAGTAATATAAAAGAGGAAACTAAAAAAATAAATGGTTAGTCCCGAATTAACCTTGAAATCAGATCGGACTCATAGGGTCGGTTCAATCCTTGGTTCTAGATTTAATAGGGTCGGTTCTCAATCCTAAAAATTAAGGATCAATACTATACGGGTTAGTCTTTGGATTAAGCGTCGAACTGGCTTAATCCGAATCATGCTCACTTCTATCACTCATGCCCTCCCGTCCGTTAGATTTACCTTACTTTATTTTCTTTATTTTCTTTCTTTATTTGGTTAATTTTTAGTGGGGTTTTCTTTTCAAAGAGCATGCGTTATAGCCAACCATACCTCGTGGGATGCTGTGTCGAGCTCCTTGGGGTTGATGCAGTCGGTGATCCCCAATGCTTGGGCTTCAAATGAAGAACCAGCATAATGATGTCATAAGTAATAATATTCAAAAAAATCATTATATTTTGATGACCAAAGATAATACCATGAAATCAATCAATCAATTAATTAATTAATTACCTTTGATGAATTTAGCTGGGTTGATGTCAACGCCTATCATCTTAGATGCTCCTCTCTTACGTGCTCCGGCCGCAACCTGCGCAGGATCGAAGGTGACGTTTCTCACGGAAATTGATGTTTGGCTTCTCCTCCGGCAATGACGTTGACTTCTCTTCCCAATAGAAACTGACCTCTCGATTTTTTTACTTTTTTTTTTTTTTTCCCAATTTAGCCCATGCGTTCTCGAGGTCGACAGAAGCATATAAACATTGACTTCTCGTTTTAAACTTGGCCAAAGTCCCAAAAAAAAAAAAAAATTTACATCCGCATGCGCGGGGGGTCCTTTCCCGCCCTAGACGACATCGCTGTCGCTTGTTTTAAATGAGCTTTTCACGCAGGCGGAGGAGCGTTCGAGCGGGCGACGATGACGCTCTGCAGCTTGTTGTCCAGGCAAGTTCCTTTCGGGTGTAGATAAAAATCGACGGGACGAATACGATGATGAAATCGAGAGCTCGGAATGGATCGGGATCGGGGGAGGAGGGATGTATACGTACCGCGAGACCGACGGAGCCCAAGCCGAAGATGGCAACGGTCGACCCGGCCTTCACGTCAGCCGTGTTCCATGCCGCTCCGACACCTTCATATCCAAAAACGATGACTATGTTACGTATGTATACAAACTAGGAAAAAGGACATTCCTTGCGATTTCTGCATAAAGATTCTCTTCCAACACGAGAACGCACTTCGCATCAACTGTTCAAAACTCGAGAGAGAGAGAGAGAGAGAGAGAGAGAGAGAGAGAGATAGACCGGTGGAGACGCTGCAGCTGAGCATGGCCATCTTCTTGAGAGGGAAGCCGGGGTCGACCTTGACGACGCAGGCGGACTCGACCACTGTGAACTCGCTGAAGGTGGAGGTGTTGAGGAAGTGGAAGATGGGCTCCCCCGTCTCCTTGGTCCGGAACCTGCACCTGCCGTCGGCGACCATCTCCTTCTTCATCGGGTTCACCCCGTAGTCCCGGCACATGTTGGTCCTGTCGCACCTGCAGTACTCGCACTCGCCGCACTCCCCGTTGAAGATGGGGATCGCGTGGTCTCCTTCCTTCAAGTCCGTCACCCCCTCCCCGACGCTCTCCACGATCCTGCCAATGGTCGTTCATCGAAACGTCAGTCGAAAATTCACCCCATACCGAGAGTTTTAAAGAGGAAGGTCGTGTGCCGGAGTTCGAGTTCGGTACCCGGACGCCTCGTGGCCGAAGATCCGGGGATACGCCCTTTGAGATTCGTTCTGCAAGGTAAGGAAAGGGAATGTCAGTCCTTAATATGGCAAGAAATAATGGCAGAGATTCCAAAGACCCAGTTCGTTCTTTGATCACCTCGCCTTTCCAAGCGCTGAGATCCGTGTGGCATATCGAAGTGAAGAGGACCTTAATCCGGACCTCCATCTTCTGCGGTGGATCCACCAGGATCTCCTCCATGACCAGTGGCTGTCCCGGTCCCCACGCCACGGCGGCTGCCACCGGACACAAAAACAGAAACCATCCCATCATCATCGAGGAAAACCTAGCTGCAAAAGACGGCGCGACGCGACTTCGCTCTATTCGAAACCCGGTTCAAAACCGGCTCGTTGACCCAAAATCAGAAGCGAGATGTCTCTTTACCTTTGCAGGTGATGACCTGCCCAGCTGTGTTGTTCACCATGTCTGCTGTCTTGCTTCTCTCTTCGGAGGTTTTGGCTGCTGCTTCTGCGCAATTTCGCTCCTGAGAATAGAAAGCGGTATAAACTAACGAGGACTTTTCTGCGTGAAATTGCACAGAGAAGCGACCGTCGTATATATAGCCAAGGCTACGAGGGGGATAAAAAAGAAGATTTATATCCCCGAACTCCCCGTGATACCCGGCTGATCTTGCACGGTTGAGAAGTTGATAAAAAAAATTCAATGTCCTATGTCAACAACTTGAGGGCTGGCCCTTATCCTTTCTGTTGCAGTAAATGTCGACGGATCCCTAATTAGGTCATACTTTTCTGCGTGGCCAGACACCCAATCCCTGTCGAATTAGTAAAGGATAATTACCAAGCCAATGGTGAATTTATTATACGGATTCTGTTATAAACTTTTCAATTGATAGCCGTAGTCCTTTTGGGCAATCACCTGCCATGAGCGGCTTATGCGACACATCAACGTGTTCAGCTTTACTTGAAATGACGTCCTACTTAAATTGTCGCTTCAGCTATTTTCCGTTGCAACGAGCGGAAAAACTATATTGGAATTTCGTGCAAAGATTTAGGATTACGCTAGTAAAATCAAAAAAATAATAACTAACTTGTCCTACGTACTAAACATTTAAAGCTGAATTGGTAATTTTCTCACTTAATTAAATGCAACATGGAATGATTGACACCACACTACTCAATAAATTGGTGACTTCGTTTTCGAACTTAAGATTAGTCTCAAATATCTTTCATCAAAGGACGATATCTCTCTCTATACACAAAGAAGAGAATAATTTTTTAGGGTCCCCCCTCTCTCTCCATCTTCGAGACGTTTTCAAGACTTCTTCGTTGATCTTGTGGTCGTGGCTATCACTGTGGGCTTGATGATCAAAGTACGCGCGCCTTCGAAAAATCTAATGTTTCCGGATCTGCTCGCTCGCTTTGGCTCTAGGTGGTTGATCCATGCAGTCGAGCACTCTACAAATCTCCAAAGCTCATTTGTCGCATTCAATAATTGGCTTATCTGAAAGTAATTTATTGATCAACTGGCATCTGATTTGCAATTATTCTCTCTTGTTTTAGAGTTAAATCTAGATTTGGATACTCCTCAATCCTGATTTAGCTATAGGTTTGGTATTTTTTCAAAGTGTTATGTGGGTTCTTTCAACCTATTAATGCATTGTTGTCTATATGGTGATGGTATTAGGGACGCTAAAGCACCTCCTTTTTGGCAAAGCCGTAGCTACTAAAGAATGATATCTCATCGTGTGCTCATCACTGATAGTAATGTGAGTTTTTGCGATCAGCTTCTGGTTGTACTTTGAAGTTATGACATATCCGTTCTTATGAAATGAGTGAGTCTTTACAAGTTGTATTACATTGTTTCACTTTTCGGATTTGCACTTAATTGTAACTTTTTAGGATTGGTTTTATTTTGAAATCATGTATTTCTCTTTTATGTGAAACAAAAATTTTCCCTCTAACCAAATTTTTTTTTTTTTTTTGCCTACGTGTCTCTAAACTTTTGGTTAAACTCCGCCATAGTTCTTCGGGACAATTGCTGCTAGGAATGGCTTACATGGCATGCCAACATGGTCAAATTTACTTAAAATGACATCCTACTTGAATCGTTGCGTAAGCTATTTTCGAAAGCAATTAACTAAAAATGCTACATTAAAATTCCGTGCAAATATTTAAGATTATGCTGGCCAAATTGAAAATTTTAGAACTTACTTGACATTTATAATAAATGTTTAGAGCTAAATTGATAATTCTCTCACTTAATCAAATGCAACACTGAATCGTAGGCACTGAACCGGTCGGTAAATTGGTAACTAAAGCTCTCGAGATCAACAAGGAAAGATTCTGCAATTTTTATATTCTTTTTTTCTGGCAGATGATGCGTCATGGGTTTCGTGAAGATCTTTGCATGTTGTCCGATTGAGAAAGGTAAGTGGATGACGTGAGATGAGGATGGAAATTTGCATTTAACGTTTCTCTCACGTATCTTTCATCAAAGGTTGATCTCTTTTCCTACATGAAGAGGAGAAACTTTGATGAAATGAAAACAACCCATTTTTGACGGTTGACATGAACTCTTCGCGACCCTAGTCACCTTAAAGTTCGGCGCTTCAAACCACGTCGTGTGCCGACCCACACTTGAGCATAGCATGCTGTGTCCCCGCCTTTTTGGACTTATTTCTTTAAAAATTAATGCCACGAAAAATCTCTAATTGATACGCCTGTAACAGATTTATCCATAACTAATCTTTTGACTATAAAAAGCCTCAAACTAACACACTTGTAACAAATTTATCATTTATTAGTTCTTTTTAAATTTTAGTATTAAATGACTGAGTTGGATGACACGTGGCAGTTAATGAGTATATTAGTTTGAAATTTTACTCTCAGGTTTACCAATTTGTGATTTTTAGTAGTATTAATCTAATTTAACATAAATTAATAGAGAATAAATTTGTCATAAATGTACAAATTCATGTTTTTTATGGTTAAAAATTAGTTTTTGGTAAATTTATCATAAATGTACTAATTTAAGGTTTTTTGTGGTAAAAAAAATTAGTTTTTTGTAGTTTAAACATTTTATTGAAATGTAACAGAAGAAGTCTTGGGTTATCTTATATGATATCAAAAAAGGCTAGAGTTATATCAATATTACCTCCCGAATAAAATAATAAAAATATGCATCAACTTAGTCATATTATTCTTACCAAAAAAAAAAAAAAAAAAAAAAAAGTTAGTCATATTTTTCGCTATGTCCTTACGTGGAAAGCGTGCTCGGAATTCTCATCTTAGCCACGCTCGCGCATATCTTCATAAGTCTACAATTCAACAAAGTGGCTCCTTTTTATTCCGTCAATTGCTTTGTTCAGAGTCTTTTGCATAATGGAGTAAACTCCTCACGCATCGAACACTTGATCTTCTGTTTTGGAAAGTTCGTGCATGTTCTTCTGTATTCGAAACGTCATCAGGTTGAATGCATTGAGAGTAGAAAGAGCGATGTCGTGCCCATCAGTTCGAGAGTTCATCAAGAAACGTCATTTCCATAGATGGCTGTGATAGATATGGTTCATCTATAAGGGAGACGGAAATTTCCTAGAAATGGAACTGTAAATTGCCGGTCTGATTTCTCCTGTTCGATTGAGGAAAAATGCGGGTTTCTTTCTTTCTTTCAAATGACGAAGAGACTGTTATTTTAATCCACATCATACTTGTCATTTTTATAGTCCAATGGTAAAAAAATAGATTTAATGATACCATTAATAGTATTATAGAAATCTCCTTAGTTAACCGCATGTCACGAAAGTGGGAATAGGGTTGCGCGGTTGGAGCGGTCATCTTCAGAAAAATATTTTTAAATCATTTTTTTTCGTAAAATAAACGTTCGTTTAATTATTATTATTAGTATCCTGAGAAGAGACTATGTACACGGCCCTGTGCTGAATAATCACATGGAAAGTATGTAATGCCTCTATGTAGTGGAAGTAGGCAAGACAAGAACTTGTATGCTCCACAGCGGGATCGGGAAAATTGAGATGTGGTCCATCCAAATTTGGCAAAACCCTCGGTAGGCACGACAATCAATATTCGATAAATGGCCTCCCTTTTTTTGGTTGCTGTTGCTCATTGGAATACTGCTCAATTTTTACAACTTAGGTCAATAATTAGAAGGAAAACTTTTTTTAGAAATCTCCAATTTATGGCAGTGTAAAGTATTGATGGGGCCTATTATCCTAATAGTGTAAAAGGGGCGATGGCGAGCATTCATCGAGATCATTCCAGCTCTCTTTTATATGGTTTTACCTGTGATTTTCCAGCGACATCAGCTCTGCAGACCGAGATTCAAGCGTCATCCTAACCCTTGATCATCTGTTACGAGAAGGGACGCATCAAGCTCAGTTTCTCATCGAATCGGACTGTCTGGTGTTGGTGAATGCCCTTCAAGATCCGCTCGAGACTCCATGGGAGGTGCGATCCCTCATTGCAGAAGCGGCAGCCAAGGTCTCTCTTTTCCCTAACCTAACTGTGCGTCACTGTAGCAGAGAGGCCAATTTTGCGGCCGATTGGGCTGCCAAGGCCCATTGTAATGGCACTTTAATTCTGAACTGGGCTACGTCCCCACCTGGCTTCCTTCTTGATCTTTTGTATGCTGCGGGCTTCACTGGTTCTTCACGTTGATATATAATATTGCCTCTTCCGACCAAAAAAAAAAAAAAAAAGTGGGTCCTCAATTCTCGCACGAAAAAATTGGGTTACAAGAGTATATTCTGAAAGTATATTCCGAGTCGGTTCCAATTTTGCTCAAGTAGAATCCAGCTCGTTTGAACGAGGATGGCATGTCTGTAGGTGACTGGGTGTGAATGAGCTTTTCAAATTGTAATTACCGGCCAGTAAGGGCCGGTTTGTTTGTATTTCTTTTTTCTGTTTTTGAACACTTTTTCTGTTTTTTTGTTCCTGGGAAGAAAAAAGGAACAGAAATGCGTTTGGGTGCGTTTACGTTTGCTTTTTTTTTTTTCGTTTAGAAACAAAAAGGGAACGAAATTAAGAAATAACAAAAAGTTGTTTCTTATTTACAAAACAAAACTTAAACACTTTTTTATTTTCTTTTTCTTTTTTTCTTTCGCCGGTCGCCGGCCTCGGCTATGGTGGTGACCGGCCGACGAGGGCCGGCGGCCTCGCCCAGCCACGGCGAGGCTCGCCCAGCCAACACGAGGCCGACCTCACGCCGAGTGGCCGAGCCTCACGGGGCCGCTAGGCGAGCTCGGCCTCGCCGGATGGGAGAGGCCGCCGGCCCTCGTCGGCCGGTCGCCGGCCATGGGCGAAGCAAGCAACCGGCCAAAAGAAAAAAAAGGACAAATAAGAAAAAAAAATAGAAAAAATAAAAGAAAAATATTAAAAAATAAAAGAAATAAAAAAATTATATAAATTTACCAAACGTGTTTCCGTTTATATTTTATTTCCGGAACAAGTTTACCAAACGCGTTTTTGTACAAAAATTGTTCCTCGGAACGAAACACTTTTTTATTTATGTTTCTCGGAACAATTTTTAAACGAAATGCAAACAAACGCACCCTAACTCCACCCAAGTAACAAAATTATGCAATGTGAAAGTGGGAAAGTGAGAATTTTATTTTTGGCTAATATAACATAAAACTTCAAATTATGTCCACTATGACACAAATAAACTCTAAACTTACTAATTGTGACACAAATTACCCAAACATTTTTTTTAGGTCATAAAAAAAAAACCCTGAATTAATACATTTGCGACAAATATACCTTAGATGTAATTAAAATAGATGGTATATATGTGCTTTTTTTTTTTGTGACGCAAAAAAAGTTTGAAGTTTTTGTGTTACGATGGGCAAATTTAAGGTTTTTAATGATAGAAAAAAGTTTGAGGTATTACCACCCATCACGGTGGCTCCGCTGGATAAGACTCCGTTGATCCTTGCCTTCAAGGTGAGGAGTTCGAAACCTAGCGGAGGCGCTTGGTGCCTTAACTGCTTGCATGGGATGGTGGTTCCCTCGTGCGGCCCTAAGGTTTGCCTCCGCCACCGGCTGCTTAGCAGTGTACGGGTTTTCTGGATCATCAAAAAAAAAAAAAAAAAAAAAGTTTGAGGTATTTATGCTACAATGGGCATAATTTGAGATTTTTGTTTTTTGTTTTTTTTTTGGCATTTGCCCTTTCATTTTTCTGGTTTTTAAAAAGTCATTTTGTGTAAATTATTTTATATTGCATGTTGGATAGCTAATAGCATTTTTTTGTTAAGAAAATTCGGGCTCGGTCCGGGCCCTCTTTTTATATTTTGTCGAGCCGGTCTTGAAAAAGTCAGGTCCGGTCTGTTTGAGCCGGGCCAAAAATCCCCTCCAGGTCCGGTCCACCCGGAGAATTTGCTCCTAGATCCGAGTTCAATTCCTGCAAAAGTTTTTCCCCAGTTCAACGAAGAACCAGAAGTCTAAGCCTTAGAATTTAGAATGCTTCTACTTCAATTTGAAGTAGAAGACGAGGCGACTCGACCCCTTGCGTGAATCGTCCGGCGAAACGAGGGAGATGGGTCCTTCTCCTTGAAGCCGCCGACGATGGAGCCGATGACTTGCCGGCCGTCAAACAATTCCATTGGATGGATCGGCAATAAGCCGGGCCCACGCAAACCCCCAACCATATAATTGTCCTCCCATCCCATGAGTTGGCGATTATACTTATTAAGAGATGCCCATTAGTAAATTAAAAGCTCGGAGAGGACATTATATATTGGGTTATTCATGGATTGTATCGAAAAAATTAAAAACTCAAGGATGACATTGCAAATTGAGTTAGTGTTTATAAATCAATTTTGTAATTTTCTTTTTTTAAACAAATGAGCCGTACATCCAAAAGTTGCACATTCACCAAAGCATGAAAAAGCCTCTCGAATCTTCAATCATTGATACAAAGAGGTACATATGTTTGAATGACCCTAAACATAATTTGATTGATGGTGGCAGACGCTTGATCCAACTTGCACGTCGGCAATGTTTTGAGCTGTTCTGGCACCTTCATGAAAGACCCATCTCGTTTGATGAACACAAGCAATCGTTTAATAATACCTATAACAGCAAAGCAATCATATTAACGAGAATCCCCTATGGTTACGATGCAAATTCATATCGATTGTATTACGGTCTTTCATAAATTGATCGACACTCAATCTAGCTAGCACAGTGGTGTTTTAAATTGCTCTGACACCTTCACAAAAGACACATGGTGGGGTACGATGCAAATTCATATCAATTAAATTCTTACACTCTATATCAACACTCAATTCACAACAGACCCACAGTGGAGTATGATGCAAAGTCATATCAATTAAATTATGACACTCTTTACCGACACTCTTTACCGACACTCAATCCAGCTAGCATATCAACGGTATTCCAAATTGCTTCGGCACTTTCGTGAAATTATATATATATAATGAGGCAATCGTATTAAGGAGAACAACGATACAAATTTGTATCGATTCAACCTTCTGCACTCCATAAATGGATTAGGTAAGAAAATTTTTCTATCAATGGCGAAGATGATAAAGCTATGCTGCGACACCTAATGTTTGGTGCCCATCAAAATCGTTAAATACTAGGGAATGGGTTATGGAGACAAACGGGTGGGTGATGCTGTCCTCAATGTTCCCAACCTATTTATGTCGAATTTACTGACAGGACTCTGTAAGTCGGATTGCCTTCTGCAACAAAATTTTATGCGAGAAGTCTCCAATTAAAGAATATCTCATCGAGCAGATCGCTCTCTCCCAAAATAATTTGTACGCGGTCAATTGGTACATAACTAGCTATCAAAGATTTTATTCGAATTTCTTTTGTGGTCTCTCAACTCGTGCGAATTCGACATCAAATTTAGGTTAATTGGAAATCCTCAAGAGGGAACCGAGCATGAACCCAGCCAACGTAGTAATGGTTATTTCCATGCAATCATGGAACGTTGGAACACGAATAAATTGCAAAATGCTAGGGTTTAGTACAATTTAAATAATAGGGCAGCTCGAGATACGAAATTCTCTTTCTAGACGATCCCTCTATTTTCCTCCCTCTCTCTTGGATCGCTTCCCCTTCGATAATCTCCTTTCTTATATGCAACAAGATTTTATGCAAGAGGTTTCAATTGAAGGATATGTGGCGAGCAAACCGTCCTCTCTCAAGCAATTTGCACACAATTGGCCAGTACATAACTAGCTATTGAAGATTCCATCCGAATCTCCCTTTTCGGTCTCTTAACTCGTGCGGACCCCACTCCAAATTCAGGACTTTTCTAAGTCAATCCACACGCGCATCTCGACATCAAGCACCGTAACCATCGTCTCCACTCGATCGTGGAGAGTCGGAACATGAATGCGATCGCGAAATGCTAGGTTTCAATGCGAAACAGGGCGGCTCGTGTCACGAAATACGCCTTAATCACGAGATTCATTACATGTCACATTTTCTCAAAGTTAAGATGCAACGAATTCAGTAGGAGAAAAGGACAAGATCAGAGGTGCATGAGGCATCTCAAGGACTCCCCTCCCTGGAGCAGCTGGAACGCTTCGTTGATCTTCTCGAACGGGAGCTCGTGCGATATGAATTCCTCCAAGTTCACCGCCTGCCACAAAAAAAAAGAAAGAGTAAATTTTCTGCCCCTTCAAATTAACTTTTTTTACGTACATTGGAACATAGTTATTTTTGCATTTTGGGGGAAAATAGGGGGCGGTGAAAAGGATAGGACGTGACGGCGAGTCGAGTTGTTTTGCTTACCCCGCGCATGCAGTCCTCGGCAAAGCGGGGGATGTGGGTCTTCCCTTTGAAGCCACCGAAGACCGAGGCAGTGATCTGCTGCCCGTTGAAGAGCTCCATCGGATGCAGTGGCAGCATCTTCGGCCCCGGGTGGACTCCCAGCAACACGGTCAGGCCCCATCCCTTGCAACAAGCCGAGTGTTAGCTCCTCAGAAAGTTAGACACTTAGCAAATATGTAAAGATCCTTACGCTATCTGTATTAGGGGTGAGCGGTTCCAGGTTCCGGTTCGGTTCCGTCGGAACCCGGAACCTACTCGGGTACAGGTTCCTCAAAATGAGGAACCTGGAACCTACCCGTGGGAACCGAGAAACTGGAACCTACCCCGTCACGGGTTCGGGGGTCGATTCAGGTTCCAACGGGTTCTTTTTTTTTTTTTTTTTTTTTTTGGTTATTTTCAGATTTGAACTATAACATATGCGCACGTTACCCAAAAAAACTATAACGTACGCGCACGTTACCAAAAAAAAAAACTATAACATATGCACACGTTACCAAAAAAAATATAACGTATGCGCACGTTACAAAAAAAAACTATAACGTGCACGCACGTTACTAAAAAAAAATATAACGTATGCGCATGTTACCAAAAAAAAACTATAATGTACGTGTATACTACACGGTAACTTCTCATTGACATATTATCTTGATACATTAACTTCGCACTGCACAACAATAATAGAATATAATTAGAAATTTCAAAACAAATAGCAAACTAAAAAGTAGAAATAAAACACCACTAGAACAAGAATGTCTAGAGGTACAAGTTTTGAAAACAATTTCGATTAAACCCTTAAATGAACTCAGAAAATTCTGAAATTTGGACACGTTGTATTTAAGACCTAGAGGTACAATTTTCATGAAGAAATCGTAGTCCAATTCGTTTTGGATTAAAAGATAAAATTGATTTACTTTTCCTATTCTCTACTTGCACAGTTTTTGAAAAGTTTTTGGTTAAATAGGCAAATGAACTACAAAAATTACGAAATTTAAATATGTTGTAGGGAATACATGAAGAGAGATATTTCATGCAGAACACATTTCCAAAAGAACCTCATACAAAATGATATAGTCCACGCATTGCAACTTACAAGATCCGAACACATCAGATTGCACAGTTTTAGAAACATTTCCGATTAAATACCCAAATGACCTTCAAAAATTATGAAATTTGACTATGTGATAGCCAAGACCATAAGGTAGATACTTCATGAAAACATCGAAGTCAAATTCGTCCTAGATAATTAAATATGGACGGTTAAAATCCCTGTTCGTAGTACCGTAATTCCAGATCTAACAATCTCCAAAGGACCACGATTTCACCTACCTGTTCTTGTTTTTTTTCTCTAAATTTTTTATATGTGGTACCTCAGGATGTCCTTTACAACTTTTGTTAAGAAACCGAAGTGAAATTTCGACAAAAAGATTGCCTTACAGTCTATGCATTCATCAAGGGTCGGTCCCAAAATCTCCAGATCCAGTCTTTCCAAAGAATAACGATTTCACCCACTTATACTTGTTTGTTTTGTCCCAAATTTGAGTATGTTATACTCCAAGAAGTCCTTTACAACTTTCATTTAGAGGCCAAAGCCAAACTTCAACTAGAACATCACATACAAGTCACTAGAACATCCAAGGTCGAGCTTTTTCTGCCCTAAGTAACCGGTTCCGGTTCGGAAACAGGTTCCGGTTCCGAAACCGGTTCCGGTTCCGCTTGGAACCGGAACTGGAACCGGGAACCGAACTGGACCCTCCTCCGGTTCGGTTCCGGTTCCCGGGTAACCCGGGAACCGTGCTCAGCCCTAATCTGTATGACAAGTAGAGATGAAAATAATATTAAAAAAATCATGTGTCACATATCTTTGTTTATTTTTTTTTTTTATTATTTTTACTCTGTTAATGTAATTTTAATTTTTTTAATTGATTTTTTTGGCGAAATTATAGTATTGGATGGAGGGGAGATGACATACGAGATGGGTGGAGAGGAAGGCCTCGCGCAGGACGGCCGAGTTGCCGGTGCACTCGAAGCTATAGTCAACGCCACCGCCTCCGGTCAACCTCTGGAGCTCCTGCGGCGCAAAAGAACCGCCGTCGATTTCCAACAGTCGAAAATACCACTCACGCCCTCCCGTCCGTAGGATCTACCTTATTTTCATTTTCTTTTTCAAATTTTTAGTGGATTTCTTTTCGAAGCACATGCATCATAGCCATACCTCATGCGATGCCGTCTCAATCCCCTTGGGGTTGATGCAGTCAGTGACCCCTAGCTCTTGGGCTTCAAATGATGAATCAGCATTATCACATCATAAATAAGAATATTGAAATAATTTCATATATTTTGATGACCGAAGACAATTTTATAAAACCAATTAATCAATAAACTAATTAATTACCTTTGACGAATTTAGCAGGGTTGATGTCAATGCCTATAATCTTCGATGCGCCTCTCGCACGTGCTCCGGCCGCAACCTGCGCACGATCGAAGGAGTGTCGAGGTGATACTTCTCACGGAGATTGATGTTTGACTTCTTCTCGGCGAAGACGTTGACTTCTCTTCCCACTAAAAACTGGCCACTTGATTTTTTTACTTATTATTTTTTTTTTCAATTTAGCCATGCTTTCTTGAGGTTGACAGAAGCATATAAACATTGACTTCTCGATTTAAATTTGGTCAAAGTCAAAAAAATAAATAATAAAAAATTCACATCCGCATGGACGGGATCTTTTCCTGCCCTAGACGAGGTCGCTGTCGCTTGTTTTAGATGAGTCGTTCATGCGGGCGGAGGGGCGTTCGAGCAAGCAACGATTACGCTCTGCATTGCAACTTGTGAAACGGGCACGTTCCTTTCGGACGTATATAAAAGTCGACGGAATCAAAACGGTGACGAAATTTAGAGCTCGGAATGGATAGGGATCGGGGGAGGCGGGATGTATACGTACCGCGAGACCCACGGAGCCCAAGCCGAAGATGGCAACGGTCGACCCGGCCTTCACATCGGCCGTGTTCCATGCCGCTCCGACACCTTCATGTCCAAAAGGATGACTATGTTAAGGTTTTCCGGATAATATTCTTTGTACGTATCCAAACTAGGAAAAAGGACATTCCTTGCGATTTCTGCATAGAGATTCTCTTCCAAAACGAGAACGCACTTCGCATCAACCGTTCAAAACTCGAGAGAGAAAGAGAGAGGGAGAGAGAGAGGGAGAGAGAGAGAGAGAGAGACCGGTGGAGACGCCGCAGCTGAGCATGGCCATCTTCTCGAGAGGGAAGCCGGGGTCGACCTTGACGACGCAGGCGGACTCGACCACCGTGAACTCGCTGAAGGTGGAGGTGTTGAGGAAGTGGAAGATGGGCTCCCCCGTCTCCTTAGTCCGGAACCTGCACCCGCCGTCGGCAACCATCGCCTTCTTCATCGGGTTCACCCCGTAGTCCCGGCACATGTTGGTCCTCTCGCACCTGCAGTACTCGCACTCGCCGCACTCCCCGTTGAAGATGGGGACCACGTGGTCTCCTTCCTTCAGGTCCGTCACCCCCTCCCCAACGCTCTCCACGATCCTGCCAATCGACGTTCATCCGAAACGTCAGTCGAAAAATCACTCCATACCGAGATTTTTAAAGAGGACGGTGGTGTGCCCGAGTTCGAGTTCGGTACCCGGACGCCTCGTGGCCGAAGATCCGGGGATACGCCCTTTGAGATTCGTTCTGCAAGGGGAATAGAGGGAATGTCAGCGCTTGATATGGCAAGAAATAATGGCAGAGATACCAAAGACCCGACTCGTTATTTGATCACCTCGCCTTTCCAAGCGCTGAGATCCGTGTGGCATATGGAAGTGAAGAGGACCTTAATCCGGACCTCCATCTTCTGTGGCGGATCCACCAGGATCTCCTCCATCACCAGCGGCTGTCCTGGTCCCCACGCCACGGCAGCTGCCGCCAGATACAAAAAACAGAAACCAAACCATCCGATCATCATCGATGAAACCGTAGCCGCGACAGAAAGATGGTATGCGACGCTATCTAGAAACGCGCAGACAACTACGAAATCCGTCTTGGACTATCACTTCAGTCCATTCGAAAACCGGGTCGAAACCGGCTCTGTCAACCCGAGAATCGAGGGTAAGATGTCTCTTACCTTTGCAGGTGATGACCTCCCCGGCTGTGTTGTTCCCCATGTTGCTGTCTTCCTTCTCCGTCGGCTGCTGCTGCTGCTTCTGCAAAATCTTGATCCTCAGAATAGATAGCGGTATAACCCTAACGAGGATTTTCCTGCGTGAAATTGCACCGAGAGGCGACCGTCGTATATATAGCCAAGGCTAAGGAGGGGGATAAAAAAAAAGAAGAAGAAGATCTGTATGCCCGAAGTATTCGTGTCGCCCAGCTGATCTTGTACGGTTAGTAGTTGACAGAAAAAAATTCAATGTTATATGTCAACAACTTTGTTGGCTGGCCCTTATCCTTTACCGTCGCATTAAAAGTTGCTAGATCTTTTCCCTAATTAGGTCATACTTATCCCGTCGCCACACACCCTGTACCCCATCAAACACACACCCTATACCCCATCGAATTAGTTATGAATAAATACCAATTCAGTTGTAAATTTTTTAATTCTACCAATGCAATTCTAAACCTCTGGCGAGACTCAGCTGCAGTCCTTAGGGTGTAGTCCATAAGGGGGCAATCGCCGCCAGGTAGGGCTTACGTGACACGTCGATATGGTCAGCTTTATTTAAAATGACATCCTACTTGAATCGTCGCTTAAACTATCTTCGGTAGTTTCGGTAGCAATCGCCAAAAATACTTTACTGGAATTTCACTCAAAGACTTAGGACTAGGTTGGCACAATTGAAAAATTTTAAATTGACGTGATGTTTATAGTAAATGTTTTTTAGCTGAATTGATAATTTTCTCACTTAATCAAATGCAACACGGAATTGTTGACACTGAACCGGTCAGTAAATTTGTAACTGAAGCTCTCGCGATCAACACGGAAAGATTCTACAATTTTTATGGTCTTTTTTGGGCAGATAATGCGTCATGGGTTTCGTGGAGATCTTTGCATGTTGTCCGATTGAGAAAGGTAAGAGGATGACATGAGATGAGGATGGAAATTGGCAGAGGATTTGGACGTGTTGACGAGGCCGGCCGATACCTTCTTTAAGGGCAAACGATCCAAATAGAGGTTGGTTGAGGTTGCTAAACGTCTTCTTAAATCCTCCCCCTTTGGCAATCCTAGTTCATGGATCCTCGCGTATTATGGGATGATGTCCTTGTCTTTGTATTTTGTATTTAAGGTTACTTTCACCAATCTTTCATCGAAGGTTGATCTCTCTCGCTCTCTCTCTCTCTCTCTCTCTCTCTCTCTCTACATGAAGAGGAGAAACCAGACTTTGATGAAAACGACCCATTTTTTGGCGGTTGACATGAACTCTTCGCGACTTTAGTTACCTTAAAATTCGGTGCTTCAGACCACGTCGTATGCCGACACACGCATGAGCACGGCTTTGGATGTCCCTTGCCTTTTTGAGCTTTACTTATTTAAGGATTAATATCACGAAAAATCTCAAATTGGTACGCCTTTGATAGCCAAGCTAATTTTTTTGGCTATCAAAAACTTTAAAGTATACACTTGTGACAAATTTATCTCTCATTAGTTTCCGTTAAATTTTACCGTAAAATAGCTGAGTTGGATAACACATGGTAATTGACTAGTGTACCGATTTGAAATTTATCCTCTGTTTATTACAGATGTATCAATTTGTGATTTTTTGTGATATTAGTCTAATTTAACATAAACTTACAGTAAGTAAATTTGTCACAAATGTATAAATTTGAAATTTTTGACTGTCGAATGATTAATTTGGGATAAATTTGTTACAATTGTACCAATTTAAGATTTTTTGTGGTCAAAATAATAGTTTAGAGTAAATTTGTCACAAGTTTATCAGTTTGGACGTTTTACGTGGTATTAACATTTTCTTATTTACCAAAAAAAAACATTTTCTTTAAATGTAATGGAAGAGGTCTTGGGTTATCTTATGTGATATTGAAATATTAAATATACTAGAGTTATATCAATATTACCCCCCAATAAAATAAAATATGCATCGACTTAGTCATATCATTCGTTATCTCCCTATGTGGAAAATGTGCTCGGAATTCTCATCTTAGCCATGCTCACGCATATCTTCATAAGTCTACAATTCGATAAAGTGGCTCTTTTTTTATTCCGTCAATTGCTTTGTTCACAATCTTTTGCATAATGGAGTAAACTCCTCGCGCATCGAACACTTGATCTTTTGTTTTGGAAAGTTAGTGTCTACTCTTGTGTTTCGTTTGAAGCTTTGGAGAATGAAATGGAGATGAAATGTTGATGTCTAGAGTGTTCAAAACGTCATCAGGTCGAATGCATTAAGAGCGGAAAGAGCGAAGTTGTGCCCATCAGTTTGAGAATCCATCAAGAAACATTCATTCCATCAATGGTTGTGACGGATATGGTTCATCTATTAGGGAGACGGAAATTTGCCAAAAACGGAACTGTGAATTGTCAGTACGATTTCTCCCGTTCGATTGAGGAAAAAAGCGGTTTTCTTTCTCTCTTTCAATTGACGAAGAGATCGTTTTTTAATCCACATCACACTTGCCATTTTTATAGTCCAATGGCCAAAAATAGACTTGGTGATACCATTAACAGTATTATAAAAATCCCCTTAGTTAACGGCATGTCATGAAAGTGGGGTTAGGGCTGCTAGGTTGAAGTGGTCATCTTTAGAAAAATATTTTTTTAAAATTATTTATTTTTCACAAAATAATTGTACTTTTAGTTATTATTATTAGTATCCCGAAAGGAGAATATGTATGGGGCCCAGTCACATGGAAAATACGTTGCGCCACTATGTAGTGGAAGTAGGCAAGACGAGAAGCAAATGCAAAAGTACTTGTACTGTAAGGCGAAATTTTCTCCACAGCAGGATCAGGAAAAGTGAGAGGTGATCCATCCAAATTTGGCAAAAACCTCAGTAGGCACGACAATCAATATTTGATAAATGGCCTCCCTTTTTTGGTTGCAAGTTGCTTATTGGAGTACTGCCTAATTTTACAACTAATTCAATAATTAGAAGGAAATATTTTTTTTAGAAATCTCCAATTTATGGCGGTGTAAAGCGGCTCCTCAAATCTCGCACGAAAAACTGGGGTTACAAGAGTATATTCTGAAAGTATATTCAGACTCGATTCCAACTTTGACTTAAGTAGAATCCACCTCATTTAATCGAGGATGGCATGTCTGTAGGCGACGGGGTCTGAATGAGCTTTTCAAATTGTAATTACCGGCCCGTAACTTCATCCGAATCAAAAGTTATGCAATGCGAAAGTGGGAAAGCGAGAATTTTACTTTTGACCAATATCACATAAAACTTCAAATTATGTCTATTATGACACAATATCTTAAATGTAATTAAAATAGATGGTATATATGTCGCACATGAATAGATTTTGATTTTTTTGTGACACAAAAAAATTTGAGGTATTTATGTTATAGTGTGCATAGTTTGAGATTTTTGTTTTTTTTTTGGTATTCTTATTCAAAACAAAACGATCCAGTCGAATCAACTTCATTGTTATGATGAAGTGCCTTTGTTGAGATGCAAAAGAATATTTATCCAGTTATTCTTGAATTACCAATTTAAGCTTTTGATCTTATCGGTTGCATTTTGCATATTTGATCGTTCATATTCTATTAAGAAAAATGTCCCAAAAAGTCCTAAACCAGTTGGCTAATATAGGCCTAAACCTTTTGATGGTTTTTTCAATGTAGTCTATATGACCAATCAAGGCACTGATAAGGATGATTTGTTTAATTGTTTTTAATTTATCTGAGCTTTTAATTTTTCTTGTATTTTCTTTTTTCCTATTATACTATTCATCTTCTTTTTCCATCGGTCATCGAGCCTCAAAGATGGTTAGTGATGGTTGCCCTTGTTGGCCACCCATGACTAGACCTAGTAGGGGCATCGTGGCCCTTGCCTGTGATAGGCGACCTTCGTCGGCCATCACTAAGGCCTGGCTATTGGTAGAGGAAAGGTAGAATAAGGAGAAAAAAAAAAAGGAAAAAAACTAGAAATCTAAAGAAAATTACAAAAATTGTATACGTTAATATTGACCATAAAATGAGAGATAGTGGGCACTAATTGAACCGTTATGTCAGCATTTTTTTTTTGTCTAAATTGGTCGGATAAATTATATTGACTAATTATTGAAATGTTAAGAATTACACTGGTCAAATTTAAAAGTTTAAAATTGAATTATCCATTGTACGATAGTTTTCAGACTTTTTAAAAAAATAATGTACTAATGATAAAAGCTAAAGCTGCATCTCTCCGGCGATCCCGAGAACTATGTTTCCCACTGTTGATTAGGTCAAGCCAATAAGACACCGAGGCACGACCACGTTATGTTTCTTTTCTTTTGGTGCATCTTTTCAATATAATCAAATGCAATGTATAATATATGTCATCATCTGCACGAGCAAATGAACCCTCGCCTTTAATGTCTTTTCAATTCGATTAAATTTTCATAAACATATGTAAATCGATCTATCAACAAGTGTCGATGAATAAATCTTTGCCCCTTTGATAGGGAGCACGGCTTCCTAAAGTTACTCAGAGTGGACGACATCGTGATTTGGAGATGAGATTTGTCGCATTCAAATTAAGCGGTTAATAATTCATTGATTAGGTGCTCAGTTAGTGGTTGCTAGAAATTGAATCGACAATAATAAATCAACCTTATGAATATCTAAGCTTTCAAATGCGTCGCTTGTACACCTAAATTAACATAGTGTGAGAATGGCTTTGGATTCTCATCATTCTTCAATGTCATTTTCCTCTCTTATAAGTTGCATATGGATCCTCGCAACGAAACCTACAGACAAGATAAATCCAAAGCTGGAGAATCATCATGAGTTGTCCCAAGTTTCCATGCCACAGCCTCTCAAAAGGGACCAAAGCTTGCCTAAAGAACTAAAGAGAAAAGTGATGTTTTCTCAATTCATTGACCGGTCCAATTTTCTTTGACTGGACCCCTCCACAAAGTACTTTAAGCCAATGTCTTTAGACCTTACCATATTTTTGGGCCCCCACATTATTAAATCAAATTATATTTAAAAAAAAACCTTTAGTGCCCCATTATTTTACTTTCAAGAATGCAACATTCACTTTGTCGCACCACATAAAAACATCGCCATCATGTTATGTACAGTTGGACCACTTTTACAGTGTGGGTGGAGAATATTTTGTATTATCATTAATACATGAAATATATCTATATATATATGCTCAAACAAAAATTGGCCCTATTTGAAATTTTCTTTCCCCTTTCCTATCCTAAATTTAATTAATTTATTAATCAATCAATTAGTTGATTAATTATTAATTTATGTGGGCTAGGTTAGAGCAAGGAAGCTATTAAAGAAGAACCCCACCGACGACATCTTTTGTTTTCCCTCTCCCTCCAAAGCCATAGAGTATATTCACACACAACGAGAAAAGAAGAACGCCATTGCATTGCAATACACTCCCTCTTGACTATATACTGAGCGATAGACATGGGGAATTGCCTCTTTGGAGGCTCTGGAGAGGCTACTCAAGAGATCGTCAAGGTGGTGGCGCCCAACGGCGGCGTCATGGAGTTCTACACCCCGATCGCCGTCCGATCCATAGCCGACGAGTTCCCAGGCCACGGCATCTTCCGCGCGCACGACCTCTTCTGGAATCCGCTCCCTCCCCAGGAGGAGCTGGTGGTAGGAGAGTCGTACTACTTGCTCCCCTACAATGATGATGATAACAAGACAGGAGATCATAAGTTGTTGTTAGGTAATGAGGTCGTGAGAGCAGGCCATGTCCGGTCTAATAGCATCCCGACGTCACTTGTCGCGCCATACCGGATGTCGCTGGATTACCAAGGCATGTTGAAGAGGTCGTACACCGAGGTCTTCGCTAGGGATAGTGGCAAGAGCAACGATGGGGTTTGGAAGGTGAAGCTCGTGATTAGTCCGAAGCAATTGGTCGAGATATTATCTCAGGAAGGCCAGACGCAGGAGCTGATCGAGAGCATTAGAGCCGTGGTGAGGTGCGGGAACAGCCCGGCGTCCGGTGGGTTCTCCGACCAGTGGAGCCTCCCAAGCAGCGCCAGCAGGAGCGGTTCCTCTAAGGCTGAAGGCCTGGTGGATATTTAGTTACAATTGTAGGTCTCAAACTTCCTTTCTTTTCCCCTTAATATGATGTTCCTCCTGTACTCTGTAGTCAAGTTAAAGTTTTTGTCCCTTCTCCCAAGGTATAAGAGGCGCTTCGCAACTCAATCGATCGATCCCACGCATGTAATGTTTTCAGTTTTTACGCATACCGGATAATTATCGAGTCTTGCGGTCGGAAGACGGGCAAATCAACCAGACGGTTGTAATTTTAGATCAAGGACTTGTCGATTCTATGGTGTCTTTGGACTGACTTGTGGATTTCAGCAAAGCCTTTGGGTTGTCCAGGAAGAGAAAAAAGAAAGAATGGCGATCTTCTAATTTGTTTTTCAATTTTTCGAAATCTGAAATTAGACCAGTGCCCTTAGGAATCACCTAGAATCGATGGATTCGATCTGATTTGGGCAGTTTCTTTTTTCTTTTTCTTTTTTTTTCTTTTTTTTTTTTTAAGATTTGGGCTGTTTCTTTGCTCACCCTATTTCTATCATGTGAAACGATCTACAGTGGGACTCAAGGTCCGAATTAGGTGGGCCTTTTTAAGTCAAATTGGCAGAGTCTCAAATTGATAAGATAGCCCAGTACAGCATAGACCTATCGGATTGAGCTTGCATGCTGGACCTCAGCTAAACATGCTTATTGCTACATCTAATTACTTGATTAATGAACAGATTTTTCTGGATCATTTCGGGTTAACCACTCGATGTTTGATCGATGCCTAACCTCCACATAAGTTCCGCAAGACAGGGACGAAACCCTAAATTATAAAACAATCGTTCGTGGTATAAATGCACTAATTTGATCGCTTAAGAGTTATGGAATAAGACATTGATGGGGAAGGGCTCCGATTCTTGTCAAATCTAAATCACGTGAAGTGTAATTACCTAACCAATCAAAATGCACCTGCATCCCTCACTATAAATATGCATCAACAGAGCCTTTACCAGTATAAATCTCACCCCACTTTTCAATTTCCCCATCTTTATCTAACATGTTCAGAAAAACACGAGGCAAAGAAGATGATTAACTAATAATTGCACTCCAGGACAGGCACAGGCGCCTTTCTTTGCCCCCTCAAGAAGTTGCTTTTATGGAGATTCTGTTCAGAAGCAAACCACTGTTAGATTGACAGAAGAAGTTTCATTTTGACCTCATTGCGTGTTAAACCATCTTTGACACAGCTTTAATCGATTCTCTTGGCTGGTAAAGATGGGACCTTTACAAATCCTAATCTATGGAAACTGAAAATCCTAGAGGTACGAAGCGGGCATTCATGTCAAAAATTGGAAGATTATATGCCTAATATGCCGGTTTATTTCAAAAGCTTAAATTTAATACATGTAAGTGATGGAAAAATTGAAACCCATGATATATTATTATAGGATAAAAATGTACTTGTAACAAGCTTTGTTAACTATTGACATGGTTTAGGTTGGGCTGGGTTGTTTTGGTGTAATTTACTATTTTTTTCCTGATTATTGCAGCATTTTCATATATTTTCCTTAGCCATCATACTATTTTATCTACATTAGATGTAATACATACATATGTGTATGAAGAAGAATTTCTATGAGTACTAGTTGGAATGGTGATCATAGGAGGAAGATTAGGATTAAGATCAACTAACCTTCTTGATGGAGATGAGTGAAATGAGGGAACCGATCTTGAGTCTAAAGATCTTCTAAAAAATTGAATTTGATGAGCATATTGTTTTATTTTATACATATGAGTGTCAAGAACATAATTGTACACAAATATAAGATCTCGAAAGGTGTTGCTTCGGTGGTCCCAAGTTTTAATGTGTTATGTGTGGCCAAGATAAAGGGGGCTCTATTGTTGGCAGCGGTGGCGACGGCAGGATTGGCATGGCGGAGCTCAATGGTGACATCAGTGTTAACACATTGAGATTCTACGCAGTTGGTGATCGAGAGATGGTGCTTCGATGATCCCGACTTTTAATGTGCCGTGGGTGGCCAAGAGAAAGGCGTTCTATCGTTGGTGGCGGTAGCGGAGGCTGGAGTGGCATGGCGGATCTGGCGGACCGGCGGTGTTATTTTGGATCAAGGAATTGGCGATTCTATGGCGTCTCTAGACTGACCTGCGAAATTCAGCTGAGCCATTGGGTCATTTAGTAAGAAAAAGAGACAGGAAATGTGCGGGACTCAAGGTCTGAATTAGGTGGGCTTTTTAAGTCGAACTGGCACAGTGTCGAGTTGATAAGATAGCCCAATACAGAAGACCTATCCGATTGAGCTTGCATGCTGGACCTCAGCTAAACATGCTTATTACTACATCTAATTGCTTGATTAATGGACTGATTTTTCTGGATCATTTCGGGTTAATCACTCTATGTTTGATCGAGGCCTAAAGGCTCCACATAAGTTCCGCAAGACTGAAACAAAACCCTACATTACAAAACAAATTGTTCGTGATACAGATGCACCTAGGATCTCCTAGGAGTCTTTTAAGACCTTGAGGGGGACGGGCTCCAATATGTCTAATCAAAATAACGTAAATTCTAATTACCTAACCAATCAAAAAGCACTTGTTTTACTCACTATGGAGTTGCATCAACATAACCTTCGCCAGTATAAATCTCACCCCACTTTCTTGATTTCCCCATCTTTATCATACTTCTCGAGAAAAAAACACGAGGCAAAGAGGATGATTAACTAATAATTGCACTCCAGGACAGGCACAGGCGCCTTCCTTTTCCCCCTGAAGAAGTTGCTTTTGTGGAGATTCTGTTCAGAAGGAAACCATGGTTGGATTGACAGAAGAAGCTTCATTTTGATTTAATTGCGTGTTATACCATCATGGACACAACTTTAATCGATTCTCTTGGTTGGTAAAGATGGGGCCTTTACAAAACCTATTCTACTCTATGGACACTAAAAAATCTTAGACGTACCAAGCGGGCCCTTCAGGTCGAAAATCAGAAGATTACTTAGCTAGGAGGCCCGGTTTTTTTCTTGGGTTCATATGCCTGGTTATTTTAAAAGATTAAATTTGATACGTGTAAATGATGGAAAAAGCGAAGCCCACAATATATGATGATAAAACAGATACATTTGTAATAAGCCTAGTTAACTATTAACAAGGTTTAGCTTGGGTTGAATCTGTGCTATTTACAATTTTTTCCTGATTGTCGTTGCATTTTCATATATTTTTCTTTGCCATCTAATTTATTTATTTTTTCGTCTATTCATATCCTATATTTATTTTACAAATCACAAATGTGTTGAATGTTATGTGCAGGTTGCCTTGAGAAGGAGGGGAATCAAATTCCCTATCCTCCACTTCTCAAGTGAGAATGGTGGTCACTAAGGCAACTCTAATCATTCAATCTTCTCTTTTGTCTACATAAAATGTATTGGCTAGGTTTCTGATAAATATTGGGAATCAACATAGGTATGAGGATCAAGAATGCGAATCTTCCATATTAAGAAATTGAATTCGATGAGCATATAGTCTTTTTTCTATACAAATGCGTCAAGAATAAGGTCGTACGGATAAAGATAATATTATCCATCCACGCTGTATTATTTACTACAATTGAGCAAATATTCGTACTTAGATCCAAAGAGAAACAAAGTAGCCAATAAAAACAGAGTCAGACCCCTCGGCCCTGTCATCTCTCTCCATTTGATTCGCTACCCCCGCTGCTACGTTCGAGGGCTCTTCCATTGGCCATTGGATCTTTGACCTCGCCGGCCATCCTCAACGGCCACGGAGGAACCGTAGCTTCCAGATCCGCAGGCTCAGCACCTCCATAGCGCATCGAGACGCCAGATCTAGAGGCGTCTTTTACCAGATTTGAGGAGACGACTCAAATCAGTGACGTGTGATCCCGAGTCTTAATGTGCCGTGGCCAAAAGATGGTGGCTGGAACGGCAGCCAATTTTGTCAGATGGATGAGCTTTTAGGATTGTTGTTGTCATTAGGGTTACAAAATTTTCGGACGAGGGCCACAGAGGCGCGTTCGGCATTATAATTACTAGGTGTTAACCAGATTAAGGAGATAGGTGGGTTTGGTGTTTCCAAAATGGAAAGCTATATAACTCCAGACCCAAAAATTTATTCAGGGTGCGCTTGTTTCACGAAAAACTCAATGATAAAGGAAAATGCTTTCTGGGAAAGGATTTTCCAAGAATACAGTTTGTTTTCCTTTGTTTGGCGATGTATAATTGAAAATGTTTTCTGTTGTTTGGATCCTATTAAAAAGTAATTTCAAACTTTATCACAGGAAAAAAATGAATTTTTAATTTAAAAAACTTCAAATTGTTAATATTGTTGTTTTTTATTTACTTTTTTTTTTCTTTTTTTTTCCTTTTTTTTCTTTTTCTCTTTTTCCTTCTTCTTGTCCTTCACTCCTTAGCTTCCTCGTGCCCATCCCTTCTGCTTCCTTTGGCAATTTGTTCTCGGCTGGCTTACAAGAGATGAGTTCCAACAGTCGCTAGAGGTGGCGAGCTTGCCAGCTAGCCACTAGAGGCTGTGAGCTCACCCAATCTGGCGAGGCTTGAGCCTCATCGCTGGAGGCCATGAGCTCACCCGATTTAGCGAGGCTTGAGGCTCATCGGCCTTTGGCAAGCTCAAGCCTTGTTGTCGAAGGCCATGAGATCGCTCGATCTGGTGAAACCAAAGCTCATTGGCCGTCCTTGTGGCTAGTGACGGGTGAAGAAGAAGCAAAAAGAAAAAGAAAAAGAAGCAAATTCGAATTATATATTTTTTAAAAATGTTTTCCAAATTTCAAATTTTTTTTTTAAAATAAAAAAATTCAGATTCAATTTTTTTAAAATATATTTTTATAAGAATAATTGTTTGTAAACCAAGCATCAAATATAAGCTTTGGTAGATTTGGAAAACGTTTTCCGGTCTTTTCAAAGGAAAATTCATTTTACTGAATTTAAGCTTTGCTAGGAAAACATTTTCCGTTGACTCATTTTCCTAAGTGACCCAAACATCGAAAAATGTTTTCCTTGAAAATGTATTTCACGAAACAAACGCACCCTCAAATTCCATTCATTTTCCGTTCACGAGTTCATGTTGGTACATGTAGTTGTAATATTTTTGTTTGATATGTTGGTTTGGTTATCAAAAGTTTTGAAGAATCATTCCTTGATTTCTTTATAATTTTCAGAGTTAAATTTTTTATTAAGGATCACTTTATTTGGTTCAAATTATTTTTCTAAAACATTTAGTTTAGTATCTACCATTTGTGAATATGTGGAAGAATGATGAGGAGAATCAATATTTTCTAGTTCTTGTTGATCTTGTTGGTATACTGGTCTAGAAGTTCCTGATAAGACCACTAATATTGTTATTGGGAGAGTTAGGGTGTACATGACAAAATTTCTGGAATAGAAATTGATTTCTAGCCAAAAATTGATTCTCAATTTTTGTTTTAGAAATTGAGAAGTTAAAAATTCTAGTTTCTGATTTCTTCTTTAAATCTATTTCTGAAATAGAAATCTGTTTCAGAAATAGAAAAATTAAATTGCGTTACCAAACGGATTTCTGTTCCAAACCTAAAATAGAAAAATAGAGAAGTAGAAATTTTATCATACGCACCCTTACATGTTGTATCTATAATAGATGAAGAAGAATTTCTATGAGTACTAGTTGGAATGGTGATCATAGGAGGAAGATGAGGATTAAGATCAATTGACCTTCTTGATGGAGATGAGTGAAATGAGGTAACCGATCTTGAGTCTAAAGATCTTCTAAAATATTGAATTTGATGAGTATATTGTTTTATTTTATACGTATTAGTGTCATGAACATAATTGTACGGATAAGTAAAATCTCGAAAGGTGTTGCTTTGGTGGTCCCAAGTTTTAATGTGCTATGTGTGGCCAAGATAAAGGGGGCTCTATCGTTGGCAGCGGTGGCGACGGCAGGATTGGCATGGCGAAGCTCGATGGTGACATCAGTGATAACACATTGAGATCCTACGCAGTTGGTGATCGAGAGATGGTGCTTTTTTTTTTTTTTTTTTTTGAACAGGAGATGGTGCTTCGATGATCTCGACTTTTAATGTGCCGTGGGTGGCCAAGAGAAAGGCGCTCTATCGTTGGTGGCGGCAGCGGAGGCTGGAGTGGCATGGTGGATCTGGCGGCGTTATTTTGGATCAAGGAATTGGCGATTCTATGGTGTCTCTAGACTGACCTGCGAAATTCAGCTGAGCCGTTGGGTCATTTAGTAAGAAAAAAGACAGGAAATGTGCATCTTCTATCATGTGAAATGGTGACGTGCTGCGGGACTCAAGATCTGAATTAGATGGGCTTTTTAAGTCAAACTGGCGCAGTGTCGAGTTGATAAGATAGCCCAATACAGAAGACCTATTGGATTGAGCTTGCGTGCCGGACCTCAACTAAACATGCTTATTGCTCCATCTAATCTAATTGCTTGACTAATGGACTGATTTTTCTGGATCATTTCGGGTTTTATCACTCTATGTTTGATCGAGGCCTAAAGGCTCCACATAAGTTCCGCAAGACTGGGACAAAACCCTAAACTGCAAAACAAATTGTTCGTGATACAAATGCACCTAGGATCTCCTACGAGTCATGAAATAAGACCTTGAGGGGGACGGGCTCCAATATATGTCTAATCAAAATAAGGTAAATTCTAATTACCTAACCAATCAAAATGCACTTGTTTTCCTCACTATGGACATGCATCAACATAACCTCTGCTAGTATAAATCTCACCCCACTTTCTTTATTTCCCCATCTTTATAGTACTTCTCGAGAAAAAAGCACGAGGAAAAGAGGATGATTAACTAATAATTGCACTACAGGACGGGCACAGGCGCCTTCCTTTCCCCCCTGAAGAAGTTGCTTTTGTGGAGATTCTGTTCAGAAGGAAACCATGGTTGGATTGACAGAAGAAGCTTCATTTTGATTTAATTGCGTGTTAAACCATCATGGACACAACTTTAATCGATTCTCTTGGTTGGTAAAGATGGGGCCTTTACAAAACCTATTCTACTCTATGGACACTAAAAAATCTTAGACGTACCAAGCGGGGCCCTTCAGGTCGAAAATCAGAAAGATTACTTAGCTAGGATGCCCGGTTTTTTTTTTTTTTAGGGTTCAGATGCCTGGTTATTTTAAAAGATTAAATTTAATACGTGTAAATGATGGAAAAAGCGAAGCTCACAATATATGATGATAAAACAGATACATTTGTAATAAGCCTAGTTAACTATTAACAAGGTTTATCTTGGGTTGAATCTGTGCTATTTACAAAATTTTCCTGATTGTTGTCGCATTTTCTTATATTTTTCTTTGCCATCTTTTTTTTTTTTTTTTTTCCGTCTAGTCTATATTTATTTTACAAATCACTAAATGGGTTTAATGTTATGTGCAGGTTGCCTTGAGAAGGAGGAGGAATCAAATTCCCTATCCTCCACTTCTCAAGTGAGAATGGTGGTCACTAAGGCAACTCTAATTATTCAATCTTCTCTTTTGTCTACATTCAATGTATTGGCTAGGTTTCTGATAAATATTGGGAATCAACGTAGGTATGAGGATCAAGAATGCGAATCTTCCATATTAAGAAATTGAATTCGATGAGTATATAGTCTTTTTTCTATACATATGCGTCAAGAATAAGGTCGTACGGATAAAGATAATACTTTATCCATCCACGCTGTATTATTGCGACAATTGAGCAAATATTCGCACTTAGATCCAAAGAGAAACAAAGTAGCCAATAGAAACAGAGTCAGACCCCTCGGCCCTGTCATCTCTCTCCATTTTGATTCGCTACCCCCGCTGCTACGTTCGAGGGCTCCATTGCCATTGGATCTTTGACCTCGCCGGCCATCCTCAACGACCACGGAGGAACCGTAGCTTCCAGATCCGTGGGCTCAACGCCTCCATAACGCATCGAGACGCCAGATCTAGAGGCGTCTTTTACCAGATTTGAGGAGACGACTCAAATCAGTGACGTGATCCCGAGTCTTAATGTGCCGCGTGGCCAAGAGAAAGGGGCCCCTATCGCCGGAGCTCGAGGATGAGAGATGGTGGCTGGAACGGCAGCCAATTTTCTCAGATGGAGGAGCTTTTAGGTTCGCTGTTGTCATTAGGGTTACAAAATTTTCGGGCGAGGGCCAGAGATGCGCGTTGAGGCGCGTTCGGCGTTATAATTACTAGGTGTAAAACGGATTTAAGGAGATAGGCGGGCTTGGTGTTTACAAAGTGGAAGGCCATAACTCCAGATCCAAAAACTTATTCGTTTCTACGATTCAGATTCCATTGATTTTCCGTTCACGAGTTTCTTCGTATGGGTTTTGTTTCGATCCGTCTCGACAACGAAAGCTTATTTATATCCCCATCGCATGGTGTCCCGCACTTTATGATATATCAGCAGACAGGTAGCGCCAGTACAGCACGAAGTAAATCGCACCGTCGCTGTTTAACACTGACTGAATATTTATGCTTCGGAAACTTGAATCATCCCTCATTTCATTTCAGGGAGTTCACCATTAGGAAGCAACAACCCACACCTCAAAAAATCAGCACTCGCAATCAAAAAAAATTCCACCCAACCACGATCCGGGACTACCGAGTCGCGGATCGTGTATGGTCGGTATTGAAAAATTTTCTATACGGTTACGCAGAGAGACGCAGCGCCTGTAGGAAGCGACTCCACACAGCAGATAACATTCACGCATCTAAAAGTACACAGAGGAGTTGTGAACGAAGATCTACACTTCATTTCTTTAATTCATTTCTTTCGCAACATCGATCAAAAAAGCAGGGAAACCGAACACGAAACCGAACACGAAACCATAACATCACCATCATGACCATAGAAACCACGACACCGGACCCACCTAATAAGCCCTCACATCACAGACGCGAACTTGAAAAACATATCCAAAGCAGCAGCACCGACGACGAACTCAGTTCCTCCAGTCACCGCCGGAGTCACCGCCGCCCCTGGAGTACCTCGATCCGCCGCCGTACCCGCCGCCGCCGCCGTACCCGCCGTCGCTGCGGTCGCGGCTGCCGCCATAGCCGCCGCCGCCGCCGCCGCCGCCGTATCCGCCGCTGCTGCGGCTGTATCCACCGCCTCCCTCGCGGCGGCCGCCTCCGTACCCGCCGCCTCCGCCGCGGCTGAAACCGCCGCCGCCGCCCCCGCCGGAGCGGGACTGGGCCTCGTTGACGGTGATGTTCCTACCGTCCAGGTTCTGGCCGTTCATTCCCTCGATCGCGTCCCTCATCGCCTTCTCGTTGCCGAAGGTGACGAATCCGAAGCCGCGGGACCTCCCGGTCTCGCGATCGTTAATGATCTGCAAAAAGCGACAAATCGACAGAGAAAACAAGGTCAGATCCGGACCGTAACGCGTCAAGGGTCTGTGTTATCGATCGATCTTCCGTCTCTTGTTGAAAAAGATGAAGTTGGACGTACCGATTCGAGGCACAGTAACATAATAACTTTTTCACAAGAGTTTTAAGGGCAGAGTAACATAGTATCAAGCAACACAAACAGATTCAGATTCAGATCGGATCAGATCGACATCGGAGGGGTTCGATTCGAAGATCAAGGTCAGATCTGGATCTCCCCTGCCGCGAGCGACAAACGGACCTTCGAGTCGAGGATGTCGCCAAACTGACTGAACGCCCTCTCGAGGGACTGGTCGTCGGTGGCCCACGCTAGACCGCCGACGAAGCACCTGTACTCGACCTCTGCGGAAGCCATTGATGGAACGGAACGTAATGAAAAGCTTTCGAGAAGAAAGGAGAAAAAGGAGGCGGCTCCTAGGGTTTTACAGGAGACCGAGGAAGAGGAGATGAAATCTTCGAGGCCGCGGAGGGTCGGTATTTATAGCGGAGGGGAGGCGGAGGGTGCGCACTGCGCATCGTGTGGTTTAGGTGCTAACCGTGGTTAGGGTCATGGGGTTTGTTTGGATGTGGATGCATAGATAGCTGGGTCTACGGATGTCTGATCTCGAGGGCGGTCGGTTCCGACGTGGAATACTTATTTGGTCCGATTTCCTGTTTTTGGAAACGGGGACTGACCTTGCTTCCAAGATCAACTTGAGAACCGATCAATTTTTTTATTTGATTTTTTTTTTTTTTTCTACAAAGGGCATGATAAATTATTAATAACACATATTCCAAAGTTAACATGACCCAATTCTCCTCTCAATGTACAAATCCTCAAACTTGTCTGAAGTTGGTCTCGATCTAATCCAGATTCAATCTAATTCTACCTGGGGCGATCCCTAGGAGATTGGACCGATCAAGGTTGATTCTAGAAATTTGAAATCGGGAGTTGAACCGGTACCTATGAGAACCGACCAATTCCACCTAATGCTTGGGTTGAATCGAACTAAATACTTACCATTACCTAATCTTGATCTAAAAATAAGGCAATTCAGTTTACGTTAAAGACTTACTAATTAAACAATCGGTAGATTGCAAAATATACATGGCCTTATCTTTAATTTGAAAAAACATAATTGATTTACCTTCTCCAAAAGATATCTCAACACTACCGAAAAGTAAATTTGTAAAATTCTCCAATGGGTAAAATGAGTCAATTAATTGGACAATTGGCCGTTGATAATAATAATAATAATAATAATAATAATAATAATAATAATAATAATAATAATAATAATAATAATAATAATAATAATAAAGTTCGAGAAAGAAAATGTTCTAGCTTGCTAAAAATAGAAAAACAACCTAATGAGGAATTTACCAATCTGTGCTATGAAATTAAAGGAAAAAGAAAGCACGAGAAGACATTTTCAAATTTAAAAAATGATAATTTAGATTTCAAAAATGATAATCAGATAGAATTAGTTAGGAAGGTAGTAGCAACAATCGGAACGAGAGGATTTGATGTGGTGAGGACCCTTTTAACCGATAGACAAATTTAGAAAAAATAGACTAATTAAATTTGTTCCTTTAATATCTCAATATCTCTTCTTCTTTTTTTGGTAAAATATCTCAATATCTCATTGAATAATAACTTAGCGATGATCCATCATGACGTTTATCAATAAGTTGAGTCGGTTATTGAGAAATTTGTCAATAATAGTTCTTAAGCTAGATTTCTTATCACCAATAAGATTAGCACAATCATAACGAGGGAGGTTCAAATTAGATTTTAGTAAATGATATATTAATGGAGGCCACTCTTTTGACAATTATCTCGATAATTTATTTTATTCTATCGTAGATTTGTTTCAGCATATCATTAAAGTTTACCATGAGGTTATCATTTTTGTGGATATCTTGCTTGATGTAATATCTTCACGCTAATTTGTAGCAATTCTGCACTACAATCATGATTTTTTGCCCTTTTGATTTGTTACTTCAATAATTTTTTATATATGATGAAATTTTATTTTTTTCACACTCGAGATCGAAATATTGGACTGTGCATTGCTATAATAATAATTCACCTTTGTTCATGCATTAAATAGGGTGTGAGATTTTTGAATTAGTGCAAATCGATATATGTTTGCATAACTTATATATTCTCATTTCTAACGTTTTTATTGGGATATGGAAGGAAAATCTTCATGTTATCTCCTTTTTTTCTCAATCTCATTCATCCAAAAAAATATAGGAAGGTATTTGTAAAATCTCAAAAGTTATCATTACCCCTTAATTATCTTGCTTAATTAGACTTAATTTTAACAGTATTCACCAAAGCGGCAGGTATAATTGATTGTAATTATGGTATTGGGAGTTTATCATTAAGGAATTGAATGATAATCATTATATTTTTTAACATAATTTATAGCTAGAAATATGTTTTCTTATTTTTATTCTCTAGGTGAATTTTTGAGTAAAATTATGAGTTCGATAATAATACAAAATTTCAGTTCCAGGAACAGAAATTCATTCGATAATGATACAAAATTTATTCCTCTCAGACGGCTAGTGCGCAAGCGGCCAAGAATAACAAGGGCGAGTGATGATAAGAATTTTTTATTTTTCATTTCTCTCAAAAAATAGGATGGCAGAAAATTTTTTACTTTTTTTTTGTTGCAAATTTATTTTCGAACTAAAAATTTATTTAAAAAATAGAAAAATGAAATTCTTTACTAAACCAATTTATCCGTTCCAGAAAAAAATATAATTCTAATCAGATATAGATCGATTATTATGCAAGCCTAAATTTTTCGCTATAAAAACAGCACCAGAAAAATAAAAATAGGAAAAATAGAAAAACGCACAGAAGCAAGGAGCTCGTCACCGAGAAAAATATCAGCTACTCCGGGACCGCCACGTGAGCGTGCCAATGAAGACGCGCCACGTGCCAGAGCCGACCCGGGGTCGCCCTCGGTCTCGGCTCGGCTTGTCCCTACACCCGGATTAATATAAGCCAGCAAGTGAAGATGGGGGCGGGACGAGGCGGCGACCGAGTTGACGCTACTAACCGCGGTTACAGGAAAACTCAACCAGAGTGGGGTGATCAGGTGGGGCCCACCCGGGGGGGGGGGTCACGTGACCCGCTGCTGCGGTGACAGACGAAACACCGGGGGGCGAAAGATATTTTCGATTTCCTCATTACTTTCTGTCCCCCGCGATATTTTAGTCCGGCCCGGAGAAAATATCTGGGCGAGCGCAATTACGCATGTGCCCCTCGCGCCATCGCGAGAGCCCACCCCGGGGAAAATATCAGATATGGCCGTTGAACAAAAACATAAAATAATGAAAATCCCGAACGTTCATCGCGGAGTTTTTGAGATTTTGTGCGTTAGCGTTACGACGTTTATTTTTGGTATAAGATTAACGAGGATGATTAAAAAATTACAATTCTTTGAGATTTTGTGCGTTACGATGTTTATTTTCTCCATGGACCATAAAACCGTCATTTATAAAAATAATAATTCATATCATAAAAAGCTCATGCACATATACTACATTTACCCAAAATTAATTTTTTATCATAAAAAATCGAAAACTAATATATTTGTGATAAATTTACTATTCCTTAATTTTCATTAATATTGAGTTCAATAACATGGCAGTTGACGAGTGAACTAGTTTGGGTTTTACCTTCCAATTGTTACGAGTGCATGATATTATTATAATTTAATAGAAATTAATAGATGATAATTTTATTATAAATATATTGATTTGGGTTTCTTGTGATAGAAAAATTAATTTAAATTAATTTTGTTATATGTATATCCATTTAGGAAATTTGATGGTTAAGGAATTACTTTAGGATAAATTATGTGTATCATTTAGAGTTTATTGTGATGTTAATCTTAAAAAAAAAATTTATTCTTCATATCTCAAGAGTGAGAGCTTCAACAATTGGCCTACCCATTTTCAAAGTTAAGGTTTCGCCACACTTAGTTTGGCAAGGAGTGAATGGAATGGAAGGAAATGGATAGAGAAAGAGGGAACATTGTAATATCTTTGATTTATTTGAATATCCATTTTGTCCAAAAATATAATTTATTTTAAGGTTAATATCATGAAAAATCTTAAATTAATACACATGTGATAAATTTATAAAAAATTAATTTTTTTAATCATAGAAAACTCTTAATTGATAGACCTTTGACCACAAAAAATCCTAGACTAGTACACCGATGATAAATTTACTTTTCGTTAATCTTAGTAAAATTTTACCGCTAAATTTGTTGATGTGAATGATACATTAGGCATGGTATGGTGAGAAAACCCATACAGTAAAATATCATGAAAAACCCCACAGTGATACACCTATGACAAATTTAATGGTGCACCCATGACAAATTTGAGATTTTTTATAATGTTAATCCTATGGATTTTCATGTGAACTTGCCACATCAACATATCACACTTACACCACCGGCCTTGGTGGCTCCATTTGGGTAGGCCGGGTTTCCACGTTGGAGGTGCGGAGGTTGAAGCCCTTCAACGCAAGTTGAAGGGAGGCAGTGGATTGCGCGCGTGGCGACTTAAGTGGGTTGCGGGGTGGTGGGTCCTCCCTGAGTGGGTTTCTCCTCCATTACGGCCGTGCGGGGTTCCTGGGTCACCAAAAAAAAAAAAAAAAAAAAAAAAAAACATATCACACTTACCATATGTCATCCATACATTTTACAAAAGTTAACGAAGGGTAAATTTGTCATAGGGGTATCGGTTTAAAATTTTTCGTAGTCAAAAAATTAATTTGGGTAAATTTATTACAAGTGTATCAGTTTAGAGTTTTTTATATTTGAAAAATTAATGTGAAATAAATTTATTGTGGATGTGTCAATTTATAGTTTTTCTTTATGATATTCATCCTTTATCATACACAACAAAAGGGAGAGAGAATTGAGAAACACGACAAACCTTAATTTTCTTGTTATATTTCTTTGCATTATTGGATGTAGGTGGTGGGCCCTAAGGGATTCCACCTTTTCCATCTGCTTCTTTCTTCATTGGTGTGTCCAAATAAGGAACTCATAAAAAAGAAAAAAGAAAAAAAGAAGCTCGCCAAGCGAAATCATTTCTATTCCGATCCATAAGAATTCCCATAGTCACTTTTCAAAATCTAAAATTTGCATCTTCAAACGAATCTTGAACCTTACTTGTATACTCCTCCTTCAAGTAAAAAGCTACGAAAGAACCCATCCTCCGCCAATTCAATGATCCCGGGAAAATTCAAGCTATTTTTCTTGAATAATACATTTATTTACATTAATAAATTTAAAATATAAATAACATCTGAATAATAATATAAAATTCAAAATAACAAAAAATAACAACAATTTTAATATATTTTTATTCCTATTTTTATCCAAATAATTGAATTTCTTTCTATTTTATAATATATTTGGTGTCTATATATTTATATTGATTATATTTATAGGTATATTAGTATTTAATGTATATTAGTATAGTTAATTATTTAATAAAAATTTTGTTTATAGATTGATGGAAATAAAAAAGAAATAAAAAAATAAAAAAAGAGAGAAAAAATAATAAAAAATAAGTAAATAACAATGAAATAGGCGAGAGAGTTGAAGAACTATACTTTTCGGAATTGCAAAGATGATTCTCTTTTAGAACTTGGCATTTGCTAGTTGATCTAGCTTGTCGATATTGCTATAACTTGTCAACTTGTGGATTTATAAAGCCGGAATGAACTCCTTTACTATTTAATATTTTGATTCTACAATAATCATGGTTGATCATATTAAATTAGGAGAGATTCTCTTTTAGAACGGAGTCTTACTAAAAATATTTTAGTAGGACTCCGTTCCATGGTGCGGATCAGCTAGCCATTAGATTCACGATTGGTGTCATGTGATCCGATGGTTATGATGGATCCGACCATGTGAACTTAATCCCGAATGTAATTTTGTAATTTTCTCGAATGTAAGTTTTTGGAAGCTTTTTTTGATTCATAAGTTAAGTTCGTACCATATATGGAGGGATTGAATATTGCATCGTAGCCAAGCGAATTCGCTCGACCAAGAATGAACATTTATCCTCGAGACTGGATGTCATGTTCTCTAGCATCGGTTGAAGCATTTGATTGGAGTAGGAAACTAGAAGGTTTGATCCTTTGTCACATACTCCATCGTGTTTCGATTTCCTCGCGATCGCCGGGATGCACCCAATCCGTCCAATATTATATAGCCTCCATGATAATATTGGCGAACATCTATTAAGATCCAGTGTTAATCTGAGCAGTATTTCGTCAAGTTAACATTATAATCATTTCCATAGAAATAAAAAGAGACGCGACATTATCCAAATGTAAACCACAAAATAAAATGAGCTCTAAATAACAAGATAAATCATGAGAACAACATTAGGGGTCATGCGCTCAGAGAATAAATTTGTGACTTGGTCAATATAGCGTTTCATTCATTTCCACAAAAATACAAGAGAGACACAACGCAGTCCAACTACAAACCAATATAAATCCTAGATTGTTTCAAGACAAAATGAGTTCCGGATAACGAGATGAATCATGAGAATAAGGTTATGGGTCACACGTTCAAAAACAGATCCGTGACTTCTTTAACCAAAACCAACAGTCAATCACTGAATTCGTCTTCATCACATGAGACATGATAAGTGTATATAAATGTTCATTTTCTGATACGTAACCCTCACATATTAGTAAGTTTTATCAGGAATTTAGTTATGAGATCAACAATGTCAATAGAATTGCGGATTAACTCTAGATGCCGCAAAGCGTGGCAACAAGGAGCTTTGCCAATGGCTGAGTCTTGTAGGTCTTGCTCGTGTTGTAGGACGTTGGATTGAGGTAGTTGAGGATGTAGTC
This sequence comes from Eucalyptus decipiens, assembly GCA_014182575.1. Taxonomy (NCBI): domain Eukaryota; kingdom Viridiplantae; phylum Streptophyta; class Magnoliopsida; order Myrtales; family Myrtaceae; genus Eucalyptus; species Eucalyptus decipiens. The sequence continues at coordinate 11,725,322 of CM024613.1, read as the reverse complement.
ATTCTTGCCAATTGAGAAGGCCAAGATCGACTTGGCCAAGTAGCTGGAGAACTCATCGGAGCTCTTGAAGAGTCTTTGTAAATCATTGAGGGTGGCACTCTCAAACAATCTCACTTGGTCATCCAGGGTAAGACATTTGCCCTGTAAAAACACTTCTCATATCATGCGTTTTCAAAGTTCAATTCAAACTAGTTTCGCGATCATATTTTCTATTTTTTTCCTGTTATTTCTAAGCGAAATTTTGGGCACATTCTATACTATGAGAGTTGTCAAAGCTCGGTATGATATTTTAAGTTAGGGACCGGTTTCTAATTCGAATTTTGCGCTGTTTACTTTCTCGAGGAGTACTTCAAATATCAAATAGCACAAACCTGAAATAGACTTGTGTCGAACATAAACGAATTATAAGCAAAGTAGCAATAAAAAAAAGGGACTGGAAGGTAATGAGCTCATACCACGAAGTTTCCCCCAGACGCGAAATTTACTCCGGTGATCACTCCTGATGTCCTAAAACTCAGGTACGGTGGACGGTTAGGCAGCACCAAAAGTTCGGCCAATAAATCAAGACAAGCCAATGAGAAAACGTTGATTAAAAATAAGGGACAAAAATAATGCAAATTCAACCAATTCCGAGCAATGAATGTTGTTACGATGATGTTTGATTCGTAAGCAGAGAAAAATATTCAAAGCTGAGAATCGAAGCATTAGATTTCGATATGTACCGAGGACGTCGGGGACGGTCCTCCCGTTGGTGAATCGTCCGGTGACAGCCCTTGAGAAATTGCAGCCGTAAGGACGATAATCGGCCTTGGCACGGATGGGCAACAGGTTGTTGTTGCCGCGCTCGAACAGCGAATCTGCAAAATCATACAAAGCCGGGGCGAGCGGGCCTGAAGATGACAGGCACGCTACTCCCATTTGAAGGTGAATCACCAAAAGCAAAAACGCAGGAAATGTAGAAACCATCGGCAAGTGATTTCTCATGGTCCCGACCATGAAATCGATTGCACTAGTGTCTTATGATCGACCAAAGATAAAGGGAAAGTTCAACGAACAAAGAGAAAGGGAAAGTTCAAAAGCGAGATACTCTTTAGGATGGAGGACTTGGTCTAGATATAGATTAGATAAAAAAAAAAAAAAATATCGCACCTAAAAAGTGAGATAGAGACGGGTGGGACATATGCTACATAATTAGAAATTGACGTGACCCTTTACCTTCATCCACCAGTGGTGATATAAGATGGAAAATGGCCGAGGGTTTGAGCAAAGGCCGGTGAGGACCATCGGGCCTGAGCACGGGTCGGGAAAAGGATAATGATTGACTTTCGTGGACAATGATGAAATGAAATTTGTGCACGTGGAAAGACAAAGGAGGAGAGAGCGAGCATCATTTGGAATCGGAATTTTGAGTTTGAAACCCAGAAACGGAAAAATGTCACCATATTAGGGGAAAAAATCCCCACGTCCTTCATTTTTTTTTTTATCCTTCAAATCAACATCCTTTTACTGCGATTAAGGTTATTTAGTGATCTCGACATTGCAATCACGTCAAACAATATAAGCACATGTGTTGGATGATTGATCAAATGAAAAGATAGAGGACGGAATGGAAGCTCCTGAAGATGAGAGCTGCGAAGGGCATGAATTTTTTCCATTTTATATCAAGGTGCATCAAATACTTGATAGAATTATATATCCACTTTACTCTCTAAAGGATTTTATATCCTGCCTTATCCTATCATAAATATTGTCCTAATAACCAATGCAACATAAATGTCCAAAAGACAGTCTTATATAACGTGTTATACATATTAGATTCAATAGGAAAGAAAATGCACATGATTAACAAAATTTCGTTATATTCTTGAGAGTTGCGAAAGTCAGTTTTAGTATGATATAATATATTGGATTTGTGAATTAAGAGAAAGCAGTGGGTACTTTTGTTAATTTTCATTTAAGGGTAATGGTGCAAGTTATTTATAAAGCAAGACCAGGCGCTTTTGGCTTTAAAGTATAGACACACAACGATTACATGGGAGACATATAATAGCTACTACGACTTACTCTAATAAACCTTACAGTGCCATCACTGCAAAACAAGTACTAAGATATTGATACGGGCTCAGTTATTGTGACTTTCGAAAGTGTGTAAATAAGCAAAAGCCCTAAAGGTCGGCTCGGAACAAGAATGCATGCATTATAATTAACCATCCATAACTTCCGATTTGGAAGAAGTTATCTGGGCTGCTCGTGTGGAGATTAATGTTGTGCCTAAATGTGGGAAGTCCATTTGAGGTTGTTTTAGTTTTAGGCTCCATTTGTTTTGCGGAAAATAAATAAATTGAAAAATATATATTTTTCTAAAAATAATTAATCACATCATTTGAAATAATCATTCAATAGAAAATGTTTTCATTATCAGCAACAATTCATGTCTAAACATTTTTGTCAACAAGGAAAAAAAATTTCTTTTATTTATTTTTGTGAGCAATATAATGGATCATTTTTTAGAAAATGATTTCCAAATTATTCATTTTCCGTGAGATAAATGCACTCTTAAAATCAAATGGATCATTTTTTGAGAAAATAATTTTAAAATTATTCATTTCTGTGAGATAAACGGACTCTTAGAATCAATTATTCTAATGGTTGAGATCAATTTCAGGCCCATCTTTCACACCGGTGATATGTATCTAGACCCCCTTTTCTTTTGTGCACTGTTTTAAGTCGGCTCGTATTTGATTGCTATTATGGATTTCCCTTACTCTTCTTAGGGTTAATTTCGAAATTCTTACCGTGCCTTTGTGGGTGTGTTGTACTCGAGTGGATGTTGGCCACGAATTCTTTCGGATCATGCTCATCATCGCCAAAGGCGTCGGAACGTAATCATCCACTAAAGGAGAGGGAAAATGGTGGGAGTTGTGCCCGCCGCATGGTGCGCGTCTCCATAGTCGTGGCGGCCAGATGATTAAATCTTATAGGATGATCGTTACTAGGGAAGCATCGTGATAGATTGAGATTGGTAGATCGACGAAGGTGCCTGCCTACTCCCACTTCACGAAAGCCCAAAGCCAAAGGTAAGCCCTCGATCAGTTTGGCTTTGGAGCAATTTTCAGAAGGCGAACGAGGGATTTAGGGTGACTTTTTTTATCGTCCAACTATGCTATCCAAACACTTACCATTAGAGAGAGATGCCGAAGAGGTTTTGCTAGGGGCACGTGACACCGATAAGGTCAGGTCGGGGGTAATGGGATGCTGGCCAGATCTTGCCTGGGTTCAGGCAACCCGTGTAAGATCTGGCAAGGGGTCATGCGACTCTGACGATGACTTGCTCATGAGTCGCAAGGCAGTGGTGCCTTATCTAGGGCGAAGTGACCCCGACGGGCGAGTCGAGCAACCCCGACAAGCAAGATCTCAACCGGCAGCATCTCTCTACGACTACCTCGACTAGCCATTGAGCTGGATCTCGCCTCAACTGATCGCCTTGTGTCATGCTCCCCGATGACGATGCAATTGGGTGAGCGTCTTGAAGCTGATACAGACTCGATAGAACCCTTTGAGTCAAGCCCGCTAGTAGATGCAAAGTTTTAAAAGTCAAAAGTTCTACCAAACTCACTCAACTACTCCCACTTCGAAGCATTTTTTCCTTTTTTTTTTCTTTTAACAAGGAACTTTTTCCTATGAAGCGATTGTATACATTTTTCTTTTATGTACTTGACAATTTTTTTTGGTCGCCTACTTATTTTCTCCTTATTAGATGTTTATTGAAAAACCATTAGTGATCTCACATCCATTTAGAAAAATCTTCCTCAAAAAATTGTATCTCGCTATCCTCATCATGCGAACAGGCAAGCATCCATGGCGGAAATGTGCACACGGTTTTACACAGCAAGACAAGACTCCTTGAGATCCTTCATCACTATTTTATCCCGAGCGTCGCAACTTGTACCTTAAGCTCTTTCCCATGCCTCAAGAAAGAAGATAAGAGATACCGGCGAAAGACGCAATTACTACGGATTTTTAAACCCTGCAACTTTGGCAATTATCATAGTGAAAAGCGGTGAAATGTGGAATTGTGCAGATAATTCAACCATCCAATTTCGAATGCGGGGTTGTTTCAAGCAGCTGTCTTCAGCCTGGGTGTGGCAGCAGCACACGGGGTGAAGCGTGTGGCCATCCTTTGGAACAATGTGCTCGCGCCGCTGAGCTTGTGCTTCTCAAACTGCACTAGCCCTTCTTTCATTGCGAAGAGGGTGTGATCTTTCCCCATTCCAACATAGTTCCCAGGGTGGAACCGAGTGCCCCGCTGTCGAACAGTAATGCTTCCTGGTATCACCCTCTACAGAGTTATCAAAAGGAAGGTGTCATCACAGAAAAAATAAGAAAGACCGATGGGCTAGATTCACTTCTTTTATCACTGGCTGTTCAGATACATTTTGCTTCTTCCATTTCTTATAGTGGTCCTGCAATTGCCGAATCAGCAGTCACTTACCTCTCCACCAAACTTCTTCACTCCAAGATTCTTTGGTTTTGAGTCTCTTCCGTTCTTTGTTGATCCAGCCATTTTCTTTGTGGTGCCAACGTCTAAACAGCAAACTCAATCCTCCACCAGACGCATCTTAAGCCAACAGAAGAAATTAACGCAATTAGCAAATCGTAAGGCCTCTGCAATTGGGCGTCTCAAAAAGAGAGTGGGATATCTACCACTGGCACTGTTATAAAAGTGGGATGCTGGTGGTAAGATCTTTAATACTAACTCTCCTACAAAATGATGCTGCGAAGTTCATAGTCTTGATCCCCCCACAGTTTCAATAAAACCCAGAAGTTCCTGCAACAGCATGAACATGTCAACTGGCATGTTGATTAACCAGATATTCCCAAAGGGAAAAGAAAAAGACAGAGAAGTTGCCTATGATTCCCATTTTTCCGACCAACAATCTTACTGGACAATTGACACATCATCTACTATGCTCTAGCTTGATAGTAGCATTTACTAAAGACAACAGATTAGTTTCTCTTCACTGAATGGAACATCCTGTTTTATCATTTTCTATTCCATTTTTATCACCGAAAAAATGACAAACAAAAAAAAAAAAAAAAAAATCGGATTATCCCAAATGCCGATCAAGGAGGCAAAAAAAAAAAAAAAAACTAACACCTAGTGCCATGTTTAAATTTAACTAAAATGCAATCCATTTCTATAAATATAACCTGAAACCAATGCAGATAGGCAATGAGGATGTTTTGAAATCATTGCGATCCCTTAGGCCATGCAGAACATTGCCCAAATGATATCAACTGCTCCCGATCAACCTGAACCACCCGTGACTTGGTGGTCAAATCCGAGCCATTAATGGTTTGGCAATCAAACCCAAACCGAAATGAGTTCATTATTTGATGGTTCGGGCCTAGTGTCTACCCAATGAACCAGTTAATCCAACATCACACTAACATGAAACATGCCTAAACAGAAGTAAAAATAGTGCAAAAGTGCAAAAATGTCATGCACGCCAATTGTTCGATGAAATGCCTCAACTGAAATAATATCACTATCAAGCAACCAGAGACATCCATCACTCCATGTCTTGCTATGAAAATGGTGCCTAAAAATGTCAATATGATTAAGAAATCAGTTACACGATAGGACATCTTCATGTGCAATTAAGTCAACACTTTAATGGGACCAAGCTCTCTCTGTTTCCCAGTCAATGAGGGACGTTCAGCAAGTATCAACCGACACAGCCCATGATTTGCATCAAAGAATGAAATCAAGCACATTAAAATGATTGAAAACCAACAGTACGTCTATATATTACCACAAGCAAACAAAATAACACAAGTGAGAATGAAGTTCCTTCAATTGACATCTAACCAAGACTGACCAGCAAGCATGAGGTCATATCCAATGTACAAATGGCACAAGGAATAGTGGCAAATCAACATGAAGTTAACATGCAATCGACCAAATGCATTTCTATGCTTAAGTACATGCCCATGTCAATCAAAAAACTTGTTAACAAAGCTAACCATTCTTCAATTAAAACATGAATAGTCTTGACCAGCAAGGTTTCAGATCAAATTTCATATATCCAAGACATCAAAATGCAACAGTTCAACAAGAAATTGACACAGATTTAACGTGAAGCTTTCCTTCATGAATGTATATGTTCAAATGATCAAAATGACTTATAAACAGCACTAAACAACCTTCAATTCGATTGATTCAATAAAAATAAATAAATAAAAGTTGATATTAAATCCAGACAGCATGCCACTCGATCACATTTGGCAAATATAAGACACGTACAGACAAGGATTTGGCAAAAAGAAAAAATGACATGAATTGAGCATGGTTCATTCCCAGGGTAGTATATAGCTTTATATGACCAAGATGACATGCAAACCAAGCCAAATACCCTTCATTAAGATCAAAACCAAATCTGGACAGCATATATCACCATCATTTTTAACATCTTTAAGGCCTAGAGATGCAATAGTTCAACAAGAAATGAACATAGATTTTATATAACACTTCCCTACATGAACGTATACGAGTGGATGATCAAAATAACATGTAAAGGAGACCCAACGTTAATCCTATGAGTAAAAAATGACGAGCAGTACATGTTATGTGCAAAGTGTATTTCAGTGGCATTAATCCCATATTCAAGCAATTCCAGATACAAGAGGGGCCATAGCATTCATATGAGCATAGATGAATATCACCTATTCATAGAAGCCATGCCTCCATGTAAAAATGATTAACTTAATTTGATTTTGTGCAAATTGTTTCTTGGTAAATTATTGACTAGACAAAATGGAAGATTGATTTTTAGTTCTCTTTTTTACCACTAATTTTGCTAATATCTTCTATCATAATGAGTTTTTTATTTTTTTCATTTTGTGTTTTGCTATATGCTAGTGTTATGGCCCAAGGAAACGATACAATCCAAAGGTTTTTTGAATGAAGGCCATGATTGGTCTATGAACAAAAGGCCATTGAATATGTCCAAGTCCTAGGGTTTTCTTGAATATTCTAAAATACTCCTTGGGTGGGTAATATTGTAATTGTACAATTTTTAATAAATGTAGGTAGTTGGGTAGATGAAGAGATGTAATCTCTACCGTCAAATTGAGAAAAGATCTACAGCAATGGTTAAGCCCATACTTTTATATATAGGGGTCAGCTCCCCATTCATATCCATCTCATAAGTAATACAATCTCCAGAGCTTTTGAGCTTCTCTCTCGATCCTTGAGTAAGTGTCCTCTTAATGTCTCAAATTCCAAAACATTTTGTGTCGTTTTGTAAAAGTTTAAACTTTTAGTTTAATGTGAGATTGGGTTCATTGACAAATGGGATTCTAATTCCTATATTTTTCATCTATGAAAAATGAAGTTGCCAAACCCCATTTCATAGGAAAAACTCAAATACTATAAGCAAACAGCTAAGCAAACGGGTTTCTGAACTGTATTAGCTTTTCCACTCTATTCCTTCTAATATGGGAATCCAAGAACCCAATCTACTAATAAAATCTGTGCCCCCAAAAAAAAAAAAAAAATTTTCACAGCACAATAGCCATGATAAACCAAGACAATCGCTGTTCCTTCCAAATAAAAAGTATTAGTACCTCTCAAGATTAGCTAATCTTTCCTTACCTTTTTGATGTGAGAGTTTACAAGCTTCAGTTCTCCCTGACCTATTTAATGTTGACAATCAATGAGGATGTGAATACTCTTCAAGCATAATCTATCACACTGCATTCTTATCTCTAATTTTGTTCCCCTCTGCTTGTCAGGTGCAACATTTCATCAAATTCACCATTGATGGACAACATGTCTGAACAAAAGTTTGCTTCATTGGAATGTCGGGTACCAAGGTAGTTCTATCAAATCTGATGAAGAACAGACCAGCAAATGAAAACGCAACCATTCCTTCATATCTGAAATCAGCAAATGACATGGAAATGGCATTGACAAATAGTTTGCATGATGGAAATGACTACAACTTTTACCCATCTTACTGCTGCCTACATTTCCTCTTCAGTCGGCAACTCTTGGGCGCGTCATCACTTTCAAATCCTCTTGATGTCTCACTGCAAAACCAGTATTTTAGGAACCCAAATGGACTCTTTGAGAAGATGGATCTATATATGCATTACACAACAAACCATGACCTGAAACCTGGTGCTCTTCAAGAAGATGGATCTATATATATGCATTACATAACAAACCATGATTCTGCATATCTATTTTCAACAATTATGTGAATCTTCTGGCGAAATTTTCTGACAAGATTAGGCAAGTCGGAAAAAAAGTTACTAAGAGGAATGCTAAGGGGAAGTGCTGTGCAAAGAGCCAATAAAGTTTGCATTGGAGAAAAAACTTATTTTATTCAAGGAGTACAAATTGACGTATTAAGGGTGAATTTTGCCCAAAAAAAAAAAAAAAAATCTAGAAATCAATTAGCAACATGAAATTGATATACATAGAAGAAATCTGTAATGTGTAAAGTGATATTGAAGCATATGATGCCAATCATCAAGACAAATGAACAAAGATTTTATTCCTAGTGATGAGCTCAAGCATGAGTAAAGACAATGTGACTAAATCTTTAGTAAACGCACCAAAAGGTAGAAATCAGCCATCAACAGTAAAATTCCTAGAATGCGAACCAACAGTTTGAGAAAATGTAGCAACCAGAAGAAAAGTATTCTGATTCAATTCATAAGCACACACGCCTATTCATTAACACACATTCACAGCAACTCAGATTAATCTATTTACACACAGAGGGGCATTGAACATCAACATAACACGCATATGGAGGCTAACACATCACTGTGTTAATCACATATCTATAAGAGATTCAGCAAGATGCATCAAATATAATACTAAATCCGTGGACAGAGCGTAATCCCTACAAACTGAATTACCCAAGAACTATCTATCAGCAACCGAGTCAGAAATTTCATCGAACAGGTTGTAGTCATCAAATTTCCTCTCGGCTACTCCCATCCACATGCATCCCAAATCGGTCTCCAGAGACGTACTGAACTCGAAATTAAGATAGAATCACAGATCTCGGGATCAATGATCTATGCAAGAAGTTCAGAGGTGTCCACATTTCGATTCCAGTTTGTCCTGGGCATCCGGACAATTCAACACTCACAATCAAAGTGCCGGGTCCGATTCACTGGATCGTAGATTGAAGTCGTGAGGTCACCGATGCGTGGCAGAGCAGCGCAAGCCTCGATCCTTCAAATTTTTCCTACTCCGACTAAGTTCGGAATCCTCGGCATGTAAGGAAGAAGCAAAACAGAGAATCTCACCTCATCTAACCGCTAAAAAGCGCCGCCGAGAACGTAGATTGACGGGTGTCGATGAGCCAGAAACTGAGAAACAGAGAGGGAAGAGCCAAGCTGCGATGGAGATTGAGAATGAAGATGGACTGAGGATGAACTGGGCGCGAAGCAGGAGAACAGGAGCTACGGAGCTCCGAGCTCCTGAAAGAGAGGAAAAACAGAGAATTCACGTTTTGGGAAAATGATATCAACGGTCCACGAACCTTGCGTCGATTGCAATTTGACCTATGGAATTTTTTATATATTCCATATGATCTCTAAATTATTGATAAATATCGTCATTCTAATTGGTCAATCGACAAATCATGCGTTATATGATGGCATGAATTATTATTTGCCAAATTGGATTTATAGATTAGGAAGCTTCGACATTCTTTAGGAATCTTTATATTGTGTTTGATAAATCCAATCACGTGAACATGTTTATGACATGACAGCAAAATTCAGTACGAAATAAATTTTAAAATCAATAAATGAAGTGTTAAAATGTAAATATGTAAAATAATAAAAATAATAAAGGGCAAAGAATACAAATCTAGTATTTTATTTGACGGAATAAATCTTAAAATTTTAGTATAAATTCATTTTAGTTTAAAATGTAAATATGTAAAATAAAAAAATTAAAAATAATAAAGGGAAAGAATACAAATCTAGTATTTTTCTAGAAAAAAAAAAAAAATAATTTACAACTTTAGAAAAGCAAAAAAAAAAAAAAAAAAAATATTTTTATCATGAAATTTGGAATGAAATAAATGCAACCCTTTTTATTCAATTTAGCTTTTCAAATTTTTATATTTATATTAAAAATTATATTAGGTAAGGAGACACTTCCTACTAAAAATGATTTCAATAAAAAATATTTTTATCAGGAAATTTTTTCCTATTCTTTCTTTTTGAAAAACAATGTTGCTGCAAGGATAAATGTGTGAACTAACAAATTGAATGTTAAACTCTACATAAATATTTTACATCGTAAGTTCCTTCATTCGACTTATCTTGTTTTCTTAATTTTAATCTTTTAAAAATAAGCTGTACATGTGACGATATCTTCTCTAGTTATAGAAGCAAAATTGCATTGTTCCGTATCAAAACATATGAATTTGTTTCCACTGTTGCCTGCTAGTAAACTACAATAAGAATTGATAAGTTAAAAAACTAGCGGTAAATAAAAATGATGGGTAACTTTTTCTGGCTAAAATGTTCCTAACTTATCAATAGAAATTACCAACTCCCTTCATATTTTAAGAGTTAGCAATTTTGTTTACTAAATTACCAATGTTTATTTTTAGAAATTACCAAAATCTTTGAATTTACTAATTATCAGATGGATTACAATATGAAATTAAATTGATTACCAACCTTTGTCAGATTAAGTTATGAACTAGTCTTGGATTACCATCTCTCATTCAGTTACTTATCAACATTTTATTATTTATTCTAACTGAGCAACTCTTCTATTGAATTACCTTTTTGATTCCTCTTGATTGGCAACATTTCACACTTAGGTTCTGTTTGGTATCATCCATAAAACAACTAATTTTATTTTTTTGTTCTCTGGAACAAAAAAGAATAGATTTTGGTAAAATTTTTGTTCTTAGAAATAAATTTGGAAAAGAATAAAAAAATAGAAAAAAATTACTTCTTGTTCTCGGACACCCGGATTCCTGCAGTGTGCCAAAAGTTGGCACAAAAAGACACTTAAATACCAAAAGTTACGAAAATGACACTTAAATGTTAAAATCGGAGCAAAATTGATTACTTAAGTGCCATTAGTGAGAAAATCCGGCCAAAATGCTGATGTGGTAATTTTTCGGCTAGTTGCATGCAAAACGACGTCATTTCGTATGCTGATGTGGCTATGGCTAAACAATGTCAAAATGATGTTGTTTTGGTATAATTTGAATTTTAATATAATAATAAAATAAATTAATTTTAAAAAATTAATTAAAAAAAAAAAGGGGAAAGGGGGGGGGGGAAGGAGGAGGAGGGAGGCAGTCGGCGAGTGAGGGCTTAGCCTTCATTGCCGTTGCCGCCGCCTTCCCTCTATCGCCGAGGAGGTGGGGAGTGTGGCCAAGGCCGGGGGCGGGAGCCGGGGGCCCTAGCGGACCGGCGGCGAGGGCTGCGTGCCCTCGCCCCATTTGGGTGAGCTTCCTCCTCCTCCTCCTCCTCGTTTTTTTTTTTTTTTTTTTAATATATAAATTTAAATAAATATAAATTATTATTTTGTTTTAAATTAAATTTAATTAATTTTTATATATTATTAAAATTTAAATTATGCAAAACGACGTCATTTTTGTGTGTGTTTTGCTAATTTGGCATTCCGGCAAGCCACATAAGCGAGAAAATCAATAAAAAAATGCAACGTATAATTTCCGGCAAGACTCGCCGAATGTGGCACTCAAGTGTTCCATTTTTCATAAAAAATGACACTTTTGTAAGTTTTAGCACTTAAGTGTCTTTTGTGCTAACTTTTGACACTTGAAGCGTTTTTTACCCTTGTTCTCAAGAATAATTTCAAGAATCAAGCCCAAATTTATCTTTTCTTTCTTTTCTCCTTCTCTCTTCTTCTTCTTTTTCCTCCTAGTCCCAGTTGCTCATCGGCCACTGCTGCCATCACCATCAACGCCGGCAATGGCGGTAACCAACTGGGCGAGGTTTGGTGAGCTCACCAGAGGCTCGCCTAGCCACAACAAGCCTTGGCCTCACCAGATCTAGGTGAGGCCAATCTTGCACCACCTGGGTGAGGTTGAGCCTTGCCTAGCCACTGGCGAGGCTTGGCCTCACCCAAATCTAGTGAGGCCGAGGCTCGCCATGGCCGGGCGAGCCTCCAAAGAACTAGCCAGACCTCGCCTAGCCGATCGCTGACCATGGCGGTCGACAACCGGCCACAAAGAAGGAGGAAGAAGAAGAGAAAAGGAAAAATAAAAAATAAAAGAGAAAAAAAAAAATTAAAAGAAAAAAAAAATTTAAGAATTTTACCAAACGTATTTTTATCCTGGAATTATAAATTTTTTAGATTACCAAACATGTTCTTTTGTCCATAATTATTATCGGGAGCAGAATAAAAAAAAATCTTTTCCGATAAAAAATTATTTTAAAAAATAAATGATTACCAAACGCGTCATTACAAATTCTTTTCTTTAAGCCTGCCATGAAAATGGGGATACGCATTTTTTTTATATAATTAAATAGAAAGGACAAACCAAAGTACATCAGAAGACAAAAAGGAACCCAAAAAAAGGAGGGTGCGGGAGTTGAAAGTAGGTAATGAAATCTAACACCTACCCAACCAGCCGAAATTGTTTACTAGCATTCACACATTGGACTTGGAAAGAAAAATCAATCAACCCACATATCGCGGTTGTGACCAAATAAAACCGATGTAATCGATTCCTAATTGCACCAATCATTGCTTTACTTTTCTTAAAAAGAAAAGGTACCATTTCAATCCGGCACCAAAGTTATATCAACCAACAAAAGCAAACAACTTATAAACATATCATCACGATTTATAACTATGTTTATGCACCACCCTGATGAGAATACCACAAATTATTATTATTTTTCTTTTAGTATGAAAAAGGGTTAAAGTTGATATAATTTTTTTTTTGAGGTAATGACAAAAATAGTTCATAAACTTTGACCCAATATGCCATGTGATTCTAAACTTTTATTTTGTTCAATCTGTTTATTGAACTTTATCTTGATTTACAATATGATCTTTAACTTTTAATTTGTTTAATATAGTCATTGGACTTTTAGTATAAATTCAACTTGGTGTCTAAACTAAAAGTTTAAAGACTATATTAAATAAAATGAAAATTTAGAGATCACATTGCACATTGATCTACAATTCATTGATTAAATTGAATAAATTAAAAGTTCATGGACCATATTGAACATTGAGCCAAAGTTCGATGATTATTTTGTCATTTTTTCATTTTTTTAAATACCTCAGAATATTAAAGCAATCCTCAATCCATATAATATACAATAAAAAAAATAATTATACAAAGATAAGCAAATAAATACTTTAATAGTCATGTCCCCTTTTGAACGTGCAGTTATCCACACCTCTACGGAACGTGCCTCAGCAATCGCCTCAATTTCCGGTACCATGTTCTTTGATTTCTTTTCGTATTATATATAAATGAAAGCCGAATCGATCAAAACGCAAGAGAAGAAAACAAGAGAAAAGCAACCATGACTTCTCTGCGCGTTTCTCTCCTCCTTCTAGTCTTGTTAACAGCGTCGTACGCAAGCGCGAGGAAACTTTCAGGAAACACCGAAGAGGCGATGGTCGAAGAGCCCGTGGTGAGCGTGGTGAACGCACTGCCGAACGGCACACAAGCCATGCAGATCCGCTGCAAGCGCGATGGCTCGGCCGCCGCCGTGATCGACCAGGCACTGAGCGTGGGGCGGGGATGCAGCTGGGCGGCCACGGAGAAGGCGCTGTACCGGTGCGAGGCGGTGTGGACAAGGATGTTTGCGGCGTGGCATGCGTTCCAGCCCCGCCGCGACGTGGGGCGGGGCCGGGTGCTCTGGCTGGTGAAGGAGGAAGGGTTCTTCCTCGGTGTGAACGGGACCGGTTGGGTCAGGAAGGCCGTTTGGGAAACTGAGTGAAAAGGCGGGTTTGTTGTGAGTTGTAGAGTGCTTCTCCAGTGATGTCGACCATCGCTATTAGATGGTTATTACTACTAGATCATTGATGGAATTCCACTCTGTGTACCATGAGTTCGAAATCCAATCAATTTCAGTGATTGGATTTCCTGGAACTCGATTTGAAAAAAATGGAATTTTTCATTTTAGAAAAAGGTTTATTGTGGTTTTCTTGGGTGTGCTGGACTTGGGTCGTGAACAGCCCGAATGGCCCGACTGTACTGGAAGGCCCGTCTCACTTGAGATGGTCCTTGAACATCTGGACTCGGCTCACTAGGCCCAATTTTAAATGTCATTATGCTTGTCTCCAAAATGCCCTCATTTCCACCCCCAATGAGAAATAATTTTAAATGTCATTATGGTTGTTGGTTGCCGTGGCTTGAGGCTTGGAGAGCCAGAGCACGATTGTCTCTTTGTAATGGCCTTTTCTTTGACCTAACACACAAAGACTGTCGGTGCTTATGGCTCATGAGATGATGACCATTGCCACGCAGCGACTCACTATCTCTAAGGCTCATAGCCACGATAACCATGTGTGGCGGTAGCAATGGTCTTATGACATCTGAAGCCCTATGTTGGATGGGAGAAATCTTGTTGCATTATTCATAAGTCAACACTTACATTCAAACGATTATCATCTTATGTGATTACTTTGAGTACTCCTTTTGAGAATTTAGTCTAGGATGAGATTGTTATACATCTTTTATGAGATTGTTATACACCTTGTTTTTAGATATGGGACAGAGAGTCCGCATTAGTGGCATTTAAAGTTGTTAAGTCCAAATCACCAAAATTTGTCGCTAAACTCTTCAAGGATGAGGCTTGATCACTTAAACTAAAAGAAACTAGAGGGGTGACCTTAAATGTCAATCAAAGCAAAGAGTACAAAAACTATTAGTGGTGTTAACCCCATCTTTTAATAAAGGTTAATACCTTGAAAACCCCCAATTAATATATTCGTAACAAATTTACTAAAAACTAATTTTTTTCAACTATAAAAACCTCAAATTGATACACCTATGATAAATTTATCCCCAAATTAATTTTTTGACTACCAAAATTCTTAATCTTGTACACTTGTGACAAATTTACCATCTATTAACTTCTATTAAATTTTCTTGTTAAATTTGCTGACTTGAATAACACATAGTGACATGTTATGGTAACGTGGCAAGTCCACGTGAAAATCCATAGGATTAATGTCACGAAAAATCTCAAATTTGTCATAAGTGTTCTATTAAATATATCATGGGAGTATCGTTAAATCTGTCATAAGTGTATTTGTTTGGGATTTTTTTATATTTGTCATATGGTCATGTGAAATTATCACGTCATCATACTACGTTATGATGTGTCATCTAGGTTAGTAAAATTTAACATTTAAATTTAGCAAAAGTTAATGGATGTAAATTTGTCATAAATGTATTAATTTGGAATTTTTCATAGTCAAAAGATTAATTTGAAGATAAATTTGTTACAAGTGTATCAATTTAAGATCTTTAATAGTCAATAAATTAATTTGGGATAAATTTGTTACAAGTGTATAAATTTGGAATTTTTAATTTAGAGTACATTTGTTACAAGTGTATTGGTTTATGGTTTATCAGAGTATTAACCATTTTAATAATGCAAACGTCTCTCTTACAAGGATAGATATGCCACCAATAAAATATCCAACTAATCTCTGAGCGAATGGTGGCATTAATACAAGTCATAATTAGTCATAATAAGAAAAAATTTCAGGGCGATTTCTAGCAAATGAAAGGTTTCAACATATTGTCATATAATTTTAACTGATTTGGACGGAAAGCACACCCTTTCAACTTAAGCATTATTTCCCAACAGCTTTTATACTTTGCAAAATGACAGTTATCCTCTTGAATTACTATTTTTGTTAAAGCCGCTAGTTTTCCCATTTGCATAACTATTAGGCGTTGCATAAAAATGAACTCATTTTCCCTTACCAATCTACCCTCTACTACATGGTTAAAGACAATTAGAAAATATAGAGGGTTGTGTGGTAATAAATTTAAGGAAATTTAGCAGAGGTTAATTTGTTCAAGAAAAAAGAGCTAGTCCATATTCCTATGATATTAAACAGATACGCGGATAGAAAATTAGAGGATGCAAAAAAAAAAAAAAAAAAGAGTTCAAAAATAGGAAATCTTTGAAAAAATTGTCCAAAAAGTTTAAAATCTATTGCATTTTTACAAATTCAGTCCTAAACTTTTTAATTTTGTCAATTGAGTCAATCCAACCAATTTTAACTGGAAAATACTGATATGGACATTAGTCATCCTATGTGACACCGCTCGATTCTAATATGGACATTTTGGAATAATATTTTAATATTCTTTCTTTTCTTTTTTTCCTAACCTTAGGTTAGTGAGGTCACTAGCCATGGGTGAGAGTCGTGACACCCTCCCTTGACTTGGCCAAGGGCCTCTACACCCTTGCCTTCAATAAGTGAGGGTGCAAAGGCCCTTATCCATAGCTTTTGCACCCTCGCCTTTGATATGGTTAGACCTAATCAAAGCCCAATAAATACCATTACCATAATTAATATTACCCAATATTGCCCCATTTTTATCTCCACTACTGTTGACACCTAAATTTTTGCCCAAAAATATTTCATGTTAAATTCTTGCATATAGATTATTTAGGCATTTAATATAGTGTTTTAAATGGAAGATGTTTTTTCCTTTAAAAAAATTAATTAAATTAAAAAAAAAGAAGATAAAAAAGATAAAAAAAAAAAAAAAAAAAAAAAGCTGGGGCCAATGATCTAAATGTGACTAGCCAAGCCCAGGAGGTCAAATTGGAATTAAAATGGCAAATTGGGGCCAAAATGCAATTTCCAAAAGTTGAGGGACCAATTTGCAAATTTTGCAAAATTTGTGTCCGAGCCTGTAAATCATCATCTAGGCCTCCAATTGGGTTGAAATTGAATTTGGGCCGGGTCGAATCTATCAAATTGGGCCAAAATGACCAAACTTGCATTAAATTGGGTATTTTCGGATAAGAAAATGGCCAACTTTGAGGGACCTTTTTGCAAACTTGGGTGGAAAAAATTGCAAAATCCGGTTGAGATCTTAAACTACTATACATGAGCTTGCTAATTGATAAAAAATCGCGGCCAAATTCATAGATTAAAGCACCTAAACCAGCTGACAAATCCCAGTCCACACGTTGGTTTGAAGTCGGAGTTGCTGAGTAAGCAATTTGGTGGCCCCACCATATCTCACTCAGCCGCCCATATAGCTCGATATTTGCACGTGATGGAAGACCATATATAGCAGTGCAAGTGGACGGAAATTGGCCAAGGATAAGCTCCTGACAGCACCGGAAAATCGCAGCAAATCCTGCACACTCAACAGCTGCAGAACTAAAAAATTGGCTAAGTCAGGAGAGTGGGTGGACTAGCTCAGTTGGCAGGCTTGGTAGGAGGGCAAAAAGCTGACCAAAAATCCCTCAATTCATGGGATAAGATCACTGAATCAAGGTATTTCAAGGCATGAGAAAAAGGAGACGAGAGAGAGAGGAGAGAGCTCGGAATCGATCCCCAAAGAGACCCTCAGAAGCAACTCCAGAAAAGAGAAACCCAGAAATTCCAGACTGACCCAGAGAGAGAAAAGTGAGATTTTCACACACCTACGGCCAAAATTAGCCAAAAACTTCAACTAGAGAGTGAAACTTCATTCAAAGATCTTTCCAACCATAGGTCGCACGTCCCAAATGGAGATCGGAAAGGCCTCCTAAAGCCCCCCGAAACAGTGCCCATCTGGCGGGCCAAGAAAGTCCGAAAATTTTTCTAAGTGTTGAGCCTGATTGTTCATGAGTGAGGAGAAGCGAGTGCTTTTGAGAAACTTGAGAGACAAATGAGGAAAGCCATGACTTACAAGCCAAACTATAATACATATAGTTTGGTTTGATTTGAACTTGGCCAATAAGGAAGGTTTGGAAGTCTAATTTTGAAAGTCAACGAAAAGCTTCGTTGTCACTTTTTCTTCTGCAGATCTCACTTTCAGCTTGAAGGAACCAACTTCCACGTGCTTCCAGAGGACAATTTCGTGGTTTCCTTGGCCAAGAGTCACTTGAAAAAGAAACTAGGAAGCAAGGTAAGCATCCTAGATGTATTTTTGTTCAGGTTTGAACATGTTTTGATCATGAAAATTGAGAAGGAAACTAGTCCGAAGAACTGATTTCTGAAGCTAAATTTTTCTAAGTGTTTAAAACCTCTTCAATGCCCCTACATGCTTGACTTGTTACTCCCCTTTGCATGCCTTTTTTTTGTCGTTGTGACTTTGATGAATGTTACATGGGAGTACAAATGATGCATAGGACAACCCGGTTTAGTCTTTAAATCTCCTTGTGAACCATGAAACCATCTATAACATGAGCCAAAAACCACATTGAGACATGGTTGGCCAGCATAGATCATGCATGAATGCTTCTTGAAGAGTTCATTTTGATGCGTTTAGTTGATCGTTTTCGGTGATGTTTGTTGCATTTGAAAGTAAGTGTTACCTATTTTTATCTAGATGGAGTAATATTTCATATAGATGTTGTATGTGATGGTTGTCGGAGCTTCAATCTGAGCATTTGACATGGCTGTTTGACTTGGGTTCATCACCAGATTTGCAAAACAGCTCCAACCCGCATATTGGAGGCCGTTTTCAGTTCGGTTTTTGCATGTTCTAGGCTGTGATTTCTAGTTAAACCTGTTCCTTGCATGTGGTAGTATAATCTTGATACTTTACCTCCGCATGAGATTGCTTATGGGTCGAGATTGAAGGCCACGAACATGGCCCGATGAAGACGTTTTGAGGTGATTTGATGCAAGCCAAGTATTCGATAAAATGTTGGAACCAAGTTTCAACCTTGAAATGATCGATTTAAGCTCTATCATTGTAATATTTGTGTGCTGTGTTGTTCAATGTTAGCATATATCGGTTTAGGAAATTATTATTTTTATTTAAATAAAAAATAAAAAAAGTCCAAAAATCCAAAAATTTCAAAAAAATATATAAAGGTGATAGATGCATCAAATTAAGGCAAAAATGGCATCTATGAAATTTTCCTATTTTTAAAAAATGTCATTTTCCTAATTTAATGCTATTTTGGTATTTTATGATCATTTTTGTAAATAATACATTTTGCATAGATTAAAATTATCTAGAGTAATTTCATGCATCTAAGGTAATTTCATGCATATTTAAATTTCCATTTCGCTCACGGGGGTCCTGTCCCGGGGTGTGATAACAAGGCCATGTAATATTATTTGCCCGACTTGTATCGGGTTTACCTTTTCTGCGTTTATTTTCAAGTCATTTCAATTTCTTGGATGTTTATTTACGCGCCGCTTTTCATTAATTTGAGTGTAAATTTCTCTTCTAAATTATGTTAAGACTAGTCTAGACATTAAAAAAAAACTACAAAAACATTTGCATGGACATTTAGTGTTTTCATAAAGATTATAATTAGTAATCAAGAATGTGTGGCCATTTAGATAAATAACTTTCCAAGTTAGTGGTACCGCAAGGGCGTTAATAGAAACATTGGCGTAAACAAGTCCCCGTTCCTAGAAATCTCTGGTTGCGTAGGAATCGAGATATCACTCCCGTGTCTCGATTGGTTTTAGCCGACCCAATAGGCTAGTGGCGACTCCTAGAAATATTTAGGTTGTTAATAATTGAAATATGAAATCCAACGTCGCGCGAGGTATGGGCTTGGGCTTGGGAGAGCCCGCGCCTAATTTAAGGCCATTGGTCCGCTTCTTTAGGCAAATACCCCTAAACCTTTATCTCTTTTCCCCCGCATGAAAAAAAGAGGTCGTGACAACTACTCTCACAAGTAAAATCAGAAACTATCTCATTACAATTATACAAGCCCCAAACAAGATCACAAACTTAAAAATCACTGTCACCATATGTTCTTATCAAAATTTTGATAGACATTACTCAAAAAAATCCATCAAGGGAAATGGAGATCACTTTAAATCCATCACCATTAGCCTCTCGCAATCCAAAAAAATCACAATTACTTAAAAGAATAATCAGTGAAATAGTCATAAAACTACATTCCTTTGCAATAGTTAAACTCTTTACCTCCACTACCTTTGTGATAACATTACAGTCCTCAGTTAAATTACAATTCATCACTAAAAGCCAATATCAAGACCTCATGATAGTTGAAAGAGAATATCATCATGAAAATAATTTTTTTTTATGCAAAACATGTTTTCCTAGAAAATTGATATCACCCACTAATTGATTTGTCAAAAGCCATGAACAAATCATTATTGAAACCAAGTATGTGACATTTAAACATTTTGCATCATCTAAAAAACCCAAATAATGATTTGAAGTCATATTAACCTCTAAATTATCATATCTTCCAACCTTCACTTATGGGGATTGTTAGGAAGCTTGGTGGAATGCTTTTTTCGGTTAAAATGAAGATGGCAATCACACCTTGCTTTTTTATTTCAAAACTAATTACAACATTGAACAATTAACTTTCTGGTTTAAAAAAGGGATAAGTGTTATAGAAGTCCTCAAACTTGTCACGAAAATGCAATTGAATTCTAAAACTTATAAAAAATGCAATCAAGTCGACTTTTTTAATGGAAAATGCTGACGTGGCATTTAAAATTAATTTTTATTTTCCATGTGGTTTTTTAAATTTTTTTTTTAAATTATATTTAAAAATTAGAAAAGAAAAGTTAAAATTTGTTTAAAAACAAAACAGTTCAAAAAAAAGAAGAAAAAAGGCACTCGCTGCTCAGTTGATCACCTCACGACTCTCTCTCTCTCTCTCTCTCCCTCTCTCCCTCCCTGTCTCTTGTTTGTTGCTCACCCGTTGCACTCTAGTCGACGCAAGGCTTTGGGTCTGTTCGTTTTTGGTTGTTGTTCCTTCGTCTTGGACAAAATTCATCATCAAGAGCTGAAGTGGTCTGAGGAAATTTTCCATTTTGAATGGTAATTGGAAAATCCGATTCATGCGTTAGGGTACCCAAAATTTGATCTTGAATTAAGATGGAAAGTAACGAAATTTAGTAGTAGCCAAGTTGATCCCGTATTATTAGCAACTGCGGAGGATGCGTTATACTGGTCGGTGCAAGCATTTTATTCAAGGAAAGAGATTTATTGCTATTATTTGTAGGGAAAAGAGCACAAAAAACCCTAAACTTTGACCAAAGTGACATATTTACCTCAAACTTTTTTTGTGATACGAAAAACTCCAAACTTTACAAACTATGACACATTTATCCAATTAAGGGCATTTTTGTCTTATTCTTTTTTTTTTTTTTTTTTCGTCTTCTCTTCTTCAACCTCGGCGGAGGGAAGCCGGTGTCGGCGAGGGCTGCCCTCGCCGGCATTGGGCGAGGTCGGCCCTCGTCAGCGTCCGGCGAGGATCCGGCACCCTCACCGGGCCCGACGCAGGTGAGGGTAGCCCTCGTTGGCGTCGAACGAGGTCCTCCCTCGCCATATCTAGCGTCCGGTGGGGGAGGCCCTCACCCGACGCCGACGAGGGGTGCCCTCGCTTGACGCAGGCGAGTGCTGGCGAGGGAGGCCCTTGCCCGACGCCGACGAGGGCCACCCTCGCCTGCGTTGGGCCTGGCAAGGGTGCTAGATCCTTGCTAGATCTGGCGAGGGAGGCCCTCGCCGGATGCTAACGAGGGCTGACCTCGCCCGACGCCGGTGAGGGCGGCCCTCGCCCGATGCTGGCTTCCCTCCGCTAGCTCCGCCATGGCCAACGGAGGGAAGAAAGAAGAAAAATTTTTTTTTAAATGAATTTTTTAAAGTAAAAAGACCAAAATGCTCTTATGATTTAGGGTAAATGTGTCACACAAATGAAAGTTCATGGTTTTTTGTGTCACAAAAGAAAGTTTGGGGTAAATGTGTCATGATTAGCAAACTTCGAGATTTTTCATGTCACAAAAAAAAGTTTGGGATAAATTTGTTATTTTGAGTAAAGTTTGGGGTTTTTGGTGATTTTTTCTCTTATTTGTATGACGAACAATCTTCAATGGGATTCCAGAAAAAAGAAAAAAGAAAAAAAGAAATATCCCTCTATTCTCTAACTATAAGACTAAGCTTTTGAAATTATCAGTTGCATTTGCATATTCAATTCCACACTTCTTATTTTGTATGTGTCTATATATATATTGAATATGCTTATGACATGAGCGATTGCAAGCAATAAGGCCAATCGGTCCCCTATTAAATAGGACACAAAAGCGAGGCAAGCGACCACATCCCATGTTTCATGCGGTTTCCCACTATTGATTAGGTAAGTCACTAACACCATGCCATGATCATCTTATGTTTCTTTTTTGAGTGTACTTTAATGTAATCGACCTCATGGTCTTTAATTATTCATCGATACATGTAATCACATCTTTATAAATGTATGCAAATCACCCCGCTCTTATGTGTCACTTAACGGACTCTGCCCATTTGATGGCAAGTGTGGCCTCCTATAGTTACATTAAGTGGACGATGTAAAAGTTTGATGATGAATTCATTTGGCATGATGGATAAAATATGGTTTGTGCTGCTGTTCATTAATATTTAATCTTTCAAAGTCATTGCTCATGCACTCAAATTAACATGATTTGAGAATCATTATATGTATGCTTAGGTTTCTTATTAGGGGTGATCGGTTCCGGTGGGGATATGTTTTAGGTTTGGAACTTAAAACCCAAACTATTAGGGTTGGCTATTTTGGAATCGAAAACCAATCTTGTTGATCTTGGAACCGGTCAGGGCTTCTATTTTTTTTTTCCAATTATATATATAATATGATTCTCTCTGCTTGAGGATAATATCTCAAACATAATCAATTGTAACAAATATTTTCTATTTAAAAAAGAAGAGTCAAAAAACCCATTTAAAGGTAGGAGTAAACCGGTTCAAAACGGGTTTTGTTCCAAGTTCTATCCTAAATTTCGGCCTTGCAGTTTCCATGTTTCAAGTTCTCAGGTATAACTGATTGCTTTCCCATTTTTGAAATAAAAAACTGGATAAGTCCCCTTATGAACCAACCTTAAACCGGCTAGATTAGGTAAGTTTGGGCCAGTTCTCAAGTTGAAAATTGGTTGATTGCTCTCCCCTAATTTTCATTATTGTGTAATACTTATTTTCCTTTTTGTAAGTAATATATGGAACCCTCGAACAAGACCTAAAGAAAAAGAAAGATCCAAAATTAGAGAATCATCATGATGTGTCACAACTCACAAGTTTCCACGCCACAGCCCCACAAAAGGGACCAAAGTGTGTTTAAAGAACTAAAGAGAAAAGTGATGTTTCTCAATTCCTTGACTGGTCCGATTTTCTTTAACTGGACCCCTCCATAAAGTACTCCACTTCAAGCCGAAGTCTTAGTCATTCCCATTCATATTTGGCCCCGACATTACGGAATCAAAATATAAAACTTTAGTGCTCCATTATTATTATTATTATTTTTTAAGAATGCAACCATCACTTTCTCACACCAAATGAAAAACATCACCATCACGTCATGAACAGTTGGGCCACTCCCCACAGTGTGAGTGGACCATAAAATTTTCTACCGACGTAAATATTATATATGCTCTAGCAAAAGTTGGCCATATTAGCAATTTTCTTTTCCCTTCCCTAACCTAATTTGGCTTATTTTTTATTTATTTATGTGGGCTAGGTGAGAGCAAGAGAGCTTTCAAGAAGAACCCCACCGACGACATCTTTTGTTTCCCTCTCCCTCCAGAAATTTCCCCCCTCTTGCCTACCATCCTCCAAAACCATAGTGTGTATTATGCACGCATAAGGAGAAAAGAAGAACACCATTGCAACATGGGGAATTGCCTCTTTGGAGGCTTCGGAGAGGCTAATCAAGAGATCGTCAAGGTGGCAGCGCCCAATGGCGGGGTCATGGAGTTCTACGCCCCGATTGCCGTTCGAACCATTGCCGACGAGTTCCCGGGCCACGGCATCTTCCGTGCGCACGACCTCTTCTGGAATCCCCTCCCTCTCCACGAGGAGCTGGTGGCAGGAGAGTCGTACTACTTGCTCCCTTACAACGTCGGCGACCGCAGCAAATCGCGAGATCAAAAGCTGTTACTAGGTAACGAGGTCGTGAGAGAAGGCCATGTCCGCTCCACCAGCATACCGTCGTCACTCGTCGCGCCGTACCGGATGTCGCTGGATTACCAGGGCGCGCTGAAGAGGTCGTACACCGAGGTCTTCTCTAGGGACAGCGGCAAGAGCAACAATGGGGTTTGGAAGGTGAAGCTTGTGATTTGTCCGGAGCAGCTGCTGGAGATATTATCACAAGAATGCCGGACGCAGGAGCTGATCGAAAGCGTTCGAGCCGTCGTGAAGTGTGGGAACAGCCCGGCACCCGGCGGGTTCTCCGACCAGTGGAGCCTCCCAAGCAGTGCCAGTAGGAGTGGTTTCTCTAAGACTGAAGGCGTGGTGGATATTTAGTAGGAATTGTAGTTCTCAAACTGCTTTTTTATTTATTTCTTTTAGGTCTTGCTTGTACTCTACCGTAAGTTTAATTGAAGAAATCTTTCTTTTTCCGGTATACTGAGGACAAGGAGGCGCTTCAAAACACAATAAATAGGATCTAGAGGTGTGCAAAAGAATAAAAATTACTCAGAACCGGACCGGATTATCCCAAAACCAGCTGTTCTCATGGTGATCGGTCCAATTCAGAGCTTCAATTTACTGAACCGGTGAGTATCGGCCCGATTCCCGGTTACACGTGTGGATCTGTCCATTCTTCATTTAGGTCTTGCTTGTACTCTATCGTAAGTTTAATAAAAGAAATCTTTCTTTTTCCAGTATACCGAGGGCAAGGAGGCGCTTCAAAACACAATAAGTAGGATCTAGAGGTGTGCAAAAGAATAAAAAAAATACTAAGAACTGGACTTGATTGTCCCAAAACCAGCTGTTCTCATGGCGATCGGCCTGATTCTGAGCTTCAATTTACTGAACGGGTGAGTATCGGCCCGATTCCCAGCTATACGTGTGGAACTGTCCATTCTTATTTTAGACTAGATTGGTACATATATATATAAATTTTTATTTTTTATTTTTTCAGATCAAAATCCTAGTTTTCTTTTCGTCTCTCTCCATCTCTCACCTCACTTATTTTGTGGCCTTGCCTCCCTCTCTTACTCTCATTTGCTCTCAATCGTCTTCGACCTCATCGCTCCCTTTGTCACTCTTGCTCTCGATCGCCTCCGGCCTTTGACTCCATCGCTTGCTCTCAAGTGTCATACCTCTTCCATTCTCGCAGTCACAATTGTAAGTCCTTCGGTTTGACAATTAATCGTCTCTTTCGATGCTTGCTCACTTGGCAACTTGAAACATACATGAATAGGTAAAAAAGAGATTTACCGTCACTATGTTTTTTTGTCAACATCCCACGACATTTTCCCTTGGTTGGTTTATCCAATTTTTCTCCTTCTCTCACATTCCCAGTGGCCCTTTGTCATTAAACATCCTAAGGGGACAATTTCGCTATTTAGTTTTACTTTCTAACAGTTATTAACAGGAGCACTGGCCAAATTCTCGCAATTCAGATGTCTCTTCTAGATCAAACCTCATCTTTGATGATCTAAGAGGGTCAAGTATGCCAATGGAAAAGATCACGACAAAGGATGTGAATTCTCTGCTTTGGATAGATGAATTGCATGAATTTATTGGGGACATTTCAACTGGTTTTGTGGATCCATCCTAGGATCGAACTGATGTTGCCAGGTGAGTCCATAAATCTAGAAAGCATTTTCCGATTTCAATTTTTTGGAACCGATCTTTAGTGGGCAATTATTGATTTCAAGGTGGGAATCGACCACCCTAAAACCAATCACCTCTAGTCAAATCTAACGCATGTAATGTTCTCGATTTTATGCATACAGTAATTATCGGGTTTTATAATTGAACCAAAGGCAAATTTACAAGATGGTTGTAATTTTGGTTCTAGGACTTGGTGATTCTATGGTGTCTCTGAACTGACCTTGAAAATTCAGCTAAGCCCTTAGATTGTTAAGAAACAAAAACAAGGAAGGTGGTCTTCTATTATGCGAAATGATGTGCAGTGGAACTCAAGACATGGATCAAGTGGGGTTTTTGAGTTAAACTGGGACAGTCTCAAATTGGTAAGATAGCCCAGCGTATTGGGTCATCGATTATATTCTCATTTTTATAGCCCTCTCCCATTCCTCGGATTTCTCATTGTATATTGGGCTCATGATTATGGGAAAGCCCAGTGCAGCATGGACTTGTTGAATTGAGGTTGCAAGCTACACCTCAGCCCAACAGGCTTATCGCTACAGCTAAGTTTACTTGAGTAATGGAATCTGGATGATTTCAGGTTCATCGCTCGATGTTTGATTGAGGCCTGCCTACTAGATTCCACAAGACAGAGCAAAGCCCCAAATTACAAAACATCGTTCGTAATATAAACATACTCATTTGATCTCCTAAGGCAGTGTTTGGTTGTGCAGAAAGGAATCTAATATAGGATAAGATAAAGCGAGGTTAGAAATTCTTTGGGTTGTGAAAAAATCCATCATGTGTTTGATGCGCAGTCCCCTACTCGAGCTCGTTGCAACGTCTAACAAAGCCATGAAAACCCTGACCGTGGTCTCTTTTCGGAAGGCCTCTTCACTCTATTCGCAACCTATGGTTTCTGTCACGACAGCCATCGCATCCTCCAGCAATCCAACCCTCCCTGTCCGAGGAGACCCAGTAGGGATGCTGGGGGCACTTGACTATGTTGATTTAGGGTGTAGCTGCGCTTAGCACTGATTACGAGGCCGTAGGAGTCGACAATGAGGAGGCCAACGAGGTGGCAGTGGCGAACTGGACGGCGGAGTCGAGCTGGAGGCCATAAGGGAACATTACGGTCTTGGTCGTTGAATATCCGCACACGTCCGAATTACATTCAATCCCGTGGAATTTGGAACTATATATCTCGAGGGAGACCGGCTGCGATGCATGTCAAATCTAAACGACGTGAAGTATAATTAGCTGACCAGTTGTGGCGCTCTTATTTCTCCTCTCCGTAAACACGCATCAACCTAATCTCTCTCTCAAGCGTGCTTTGTCCTACTACGCCCACAAGGATCATCTGCTCTGGGCCTTTCCCGGTCCGTGAAGGGAAGAACTTTTCCACATTCAGCACGGCCGATCACGTGACACGTACAAAAGAGAAGATTCTTCTCGCGTTTCATGGCGTCAATACGCGCACGCTGTCTTGTCAACGTCCAATGCGGAGAGGGGCGAAAAGGACGGAGGAGATTGTGCTGCTAAGTCCTCGTAAAAACCATCACCACCGACGTTTCCGATCGCTTGGCTTCTAGACCTACAACAGCGGGACGTACCTAATACGGAAAGAACCGCACTATAGAGAGACAACAAAGTCAAAAGCGAAGGGCCTATGCGTTCGTTCCATCTCCAGCTATACAGCGACGACGACGGGGATCTCGTAACTACTGCTCGCAGCGATGTCAATCTCGAAACGGGACGTTTTCACACTGCGATAACACCATCGCCAGCATGTATCTCACCCCACGTTTTGATTCGCCCCTCATCTTTTATTAAACAATCTGAAGAAAACAACACCCACAAGGCAAAAGTAAATGATTGACTAATAATTGCCCGTTGGACAGGCACCTTTCGTTCCCTCCCTCCTCCCTCCTCTCTCCTCTCCCCCCCGATAAAGCGGCTTTGTGGAGATTCTGTTTGGGAAAAAACCAGAGTCGGATGGACAGCAGAAGCTTCACCTGATTTATTTGCGGTTAAATCATCTTTAATTGATTCTCTTGGTTGGTAAAGATGGGGCCTGTCCTCGCCCTTATCTATGGACACTGAAATTCTTGGACGTACAGAGCGGACCCTTTCTTTCTATTCTGGCCAGCTTTAGCAGGGATGATTGGGTCTGGTCTTTGGACACATCCAGATAGTACCATGGAGAGAATTTCTTCAACAGTGGGAGGGAAAATGGTTTCCCGATTTACGCGTGATTGCCGAGAGAGCCCGAGCCCGAACCCACCAAAGTATCCGGTTCGACCTGCCTTGGCTTGAAAACTCAAGCCAATGGCCATGATGTATTAACCGCTCCACATTATACCGCATCCTCAATGTAGGACTTCTTTCACTTACCACCCTCACACGTGCACCTTAACACTACTTGGGCAGATGCCTAGCAACAAAACTCTGCGTGTCTCGTTCGATTTCCACCCGATACTGTAAAGGTTGTTTGCTTCTGTCTGTACCATGAAGCTCATCCCCCATCCCAAGATCTGTAGTAAAGAGGGATGGCCCTGCAGAGAAATAGATGGCTTTGCCCTGATCATCATCGGCGCTCTTATTTTCGATATTTAGCTTTACAGAGTTTCTGTTTTGCAATTGGCTTAGTTATTTATTTTGTACGATCACACGAGATTTGCGCACGAAAGCATTTTAACTATAATATGAGGGAATCGTCCTCTAATGGTACACTCGGCTCCACGCGTGTCTAAGCACGGATATTATATTTGATAAAATAGAAACTAAGAAGACACTTAAGTACATCGGACATTAAAACAATATTCGGAAATACTGCTTTGTTCAAAGTATCTTAGACTCGATTTTCATCGAACAGTATTTTGAAAGCACTTCAAGAACGTGCGTTTCGTGCTTAGAAACCAAAGGAAGGCTCGCTCGGTGACATTCTACTTAAAGGCTAAAGCCCATGTAAGGATAAGATGGTCATGATTAAGGGCACTTTGTAGTCTTCCTTACTAGAAGCGGAATATGTTCTGTTCTATTATTCCACGATTTCTAGCTACAAGGTCCTTATCCCAGAGCTACATTATCTGACTTTGCTGGCCAACCAGAATATTAAATTTATAAAACTTGTCGCTACACTAAGCTAATCTACGTTGAAAAACTTACGGCCTTGTCCTTGCCCTATAAAAGAAAAAAGAAACGAAAATTAGGGTTCTATCAATTCATGCATGCGTGAGCTGTAAAGCAAGACGTCATTGTTCCTCCGGTACAGAGAATATCGGATTGCCGAGCAATCTCAGTCGACAACATGGCCCATGATTTTCATGCTCAAAACAGTACACAGAGAGGAATCACGACGAAGTTTTCAAATCATAGGAGAATCGGCATGCAAACTCATTCGACCGAGGGTTGTTGATTATTCTAATATCCCACGCAATTATCAAGAATTCCGCACGAGAGATTCCTTTCATCGTCCAAAGTCAGACATAAACAAAGCTTTTTCATCTGTTGCGAGATTCGGAGTTTCTTTCTTTGTGCTGGCACGCGGTCTCATTTGATGTGAAAAGCTTCCGAGTTCAATTATTTAGTCGAAACTTTGGAGTGATTGATTCAGAACAAGGCAGCTACAGTAGTAAGATTAATAGATTCTTTTGAAATGTAGATCATTATTGTCCGAGTGGGTGGGAGCACGAAATCTTTGAGAAATGATGGCAGTGGAGAAGTATTGTAAAAGTTGGAAATGGTTTTCCCAAGATCATGCACTGAGTTGTGAATTCGAGAAAAATTTGCACTCCCTTTCTTGTGAACTTAACCTTGGGAAATGCGACTGAAGTCCTTGTACAACCCTCAAGGGATGCTTAAGTGGTTACCATACTCGGCCACCTTCTTTCATGGTACTTGCATGCAATTCAGGCGAGGCTCGATCATTAGTCGAGAGCTGAGTAAACTAATTCAGAGCGATCTTGAAGCTACTCAAGCGGTTATCATGTCAAGTTGAGCTAAATTGAGCTCAAGATCTTCAATACCAAGTTTGACAAGCTTGCCACTCGATGTGTTCAAGTTAAGTTTCAAACATCGAACATGTTGGTTGAGTAAAGCTCAAGTTTGAGACTTTGTTGGGTCAATTCAGCTCGATCACATTACTAAACCCATGTGCTCCAACAATTACTAGATATATATATACACCAAGTTCGACAAGCTTGCCACTCGATGTGTTCAAACATCGAATATGTTGGTTGAGTAAAGCTCAAGTTTGAGACTTTGTTGGGTCAATTTAGCTCGATCACATTTCTAAACCCATGTGCTCCAACAATTACTAGATATATATATTAGATAAAGGACCGTTACATTTAATACGAGATTAGTCGGCTGTCAATAAATGCCGAACATCCCGATGACGTAAAAGAAAAAGGAGAGAAGTGGCTATACTCAAAACTTTTGGGGCGGTAAAAGTATTCCTTTGTAATTATTGGTCCCAATATCGATGGAATGTGTGCAAAAAGAGGGGAATAATTTCACTTTGGCTTTGGGCGAGACTTAATTGTCATACAGCAGTAAATATTCCTCGTGTGGTCGGAATGTGTGCAAAAGAGTAAAGATAAAATTCACTTTAACTCTAGGAAAGACTTGCTTGTCACGCAGCAGTGAATATTCCTCTGCTTCGATGGAATGTGTGCAAAGGAGCAAGATAATCTCACTTTAAGCTGGGGCAAAGACTTGCTTGTCATACAACAGTAAATATTCCTTCTTATTGATGGAATGTGGATGTGTGCAAAAAGGGAAGAGAATTTCCGCTTTATGCAGCAGTAAATATTCCTCCTAGTTTTCTGTGTAAGAAGCTCTTTTCAAGTACTCTCGATTATTATGATTGTTGCATATATGAAAGTTTTTTATTACCAAGAAACCTAGGCCACATATTTTTTTGTCCACGATGTTGCTTCCTTTGTTTTTGAATTCTTTTATTGTCACTACATTCGAATTCAATAGCAAAGTTAGCAATGTTGGGGAGTTGCTAATTTTCCTATAATTAGATGATTTGTAATTAGAACATGGTAAGCAAAATGATAATTTTCAATTTTTTATCTTTTGATTATTTGCAAATCAAGGCTTAAAGAAGATGATGATGTCACTACTTCATAAGCTTTTACAATTTGCACAATATTGTAATTGAGTTTCTTCTTTTGTTCAATGTGATTCTTGAGCGTTGTCCATGTTGGTCATTTGCCCAAAAATAAATAAATAAATAAATAGATAAACAGAAATACTGGCATGAACTGCAAATTTTTTAGATCGCCGTTAAATGCAAAGATGACATATGATGTGGCATTTTGAGAACATAGAAAAATTTCAAATGAACTACTAAAATTCGAAGACAATAAATTTACGAGCCAAGATTTGGGAAGTGCTGTGGTGTACTGTTGATCTCCAATGAGGTTGCCACCCTCATCGAAGAGGGTTGGGACCATCACCACTTATTGGGGACAGCAACCCATGCTATTAACAGCAGTGGGGGTCACAACTAGGGCCATCAAATGGGTAGATTAAGTTTTATTTGGATTGGGTCAAAAATAATCCGACTCAAATTGATCCATTTATATGCCATACAAATTTAGTGACTTGTAATTGACTAGATCCATGCCTGATCTATACTTGATTCAACCCATTTACTAAATATTTTCATATTAATATAACCTATGAAAAATTGTTTTTATCTTGTTAACTCACTTGAAGTTCTTCATGTGTGTATGTTATTTGGATAAAATTGCTATTAAGACTATACGATGCTCAAGAATTGGTTTTCAATATTGCATAGAATTTTCAATTTCTGTATTGATTTACAATGAAGAAAAAGAGAAGTTAGTACTTGGTAGTGAATTTATAAAATTACAGCAACAAATAACGTGGATGAATTGAAATTTTATTTAAATGGAATGTAAAGAAGATAATTTATGTTGATCATGCATTGTAATGACAAAAACTTAGATTAAAATATTGTGTAAAGTGATAATACCAAATGCAACCAAGGAAAGATATACTCAAATAAATAACATATGAAACTTACAAGATTAATAAAATATATGTACAAAAAAAGAAGCCGTCTTGATGTTTTTAATAAGGGTGAAGTCGGTCTCATCTAGCGAGCCTACCAAGACTTTTTTGAACTTGGAACGGACTAAGGAGATTCATTAATTTCTCATAGAGGATAAAAAGAAAGTCACAAAAATGAGTTGAGTTTTTTTAAGGTGTGAACTCATTTAGCACTCATATTTTTTTTGGGTTTTGCCATTCTAAACTCATTTAACAAGTATAGCTAACCTATATAATGAGTCAACTTATCGAAAATATGGCTTAAGAAATAGATTTATGATTCATTTTGACAGATCTAGTCACGACCCTCATCAAGATCAGTGATAAGAATTACGATCCTCACCACTGCTCCTCCCCCTTGAATACGACCGCCAACCTAGATCTTAATGGAGAACTCACCGCTGCTTCCCCTTGCTGCCTGCGAGGAGATTGCAGTGCACACAATTCAAGTCTACGGTGCAGCCGGTGTGAAAATGAAAAGAATAGGGCTTATTCTTACGATTGATTACTCCACTGATGTCCATCCAAAACAGAAGCCAAAATCAATGAAATATCATTTAAGGATTAATTAGATCCTTAAGTCAGTGCTTATCTGCACACGATGAGTTTTACTTATCACGTTTTCTGAAAATTTCTGCTATGTGGAAAACTATTTTGAAGCAGACAACGAGATTGTGTCTTCATGTTCCACAACGGAGTTCGCAGATCGTTTAGGTATTCTTGAAGCCGGCGATGGTCGGCCTCATTGATGCCCATGTTTTGGCGACGTGACTGCGTCGCCAACCAACCGAACCCCCTCCGACTAGCTCAGAGCCCTCTGTCTCCCTTCCTTTCTCTGTCCTTTTCCTCCACGGCACTTATGGCGTGGAGGTGTAAGTTTGCCGATGAGGTGTTACTGACATGGAAGATGTCGTTCCGTTTAAAAATCGGGAACGACATTGCACAAATTGCAATAATTCGAAAAACAGCGTCTTTATCCTTCGAAAGTACAATGCTTCTCAATGGATGGAACTCGGAGAGCATCTCCTCCACAAAAACAGAAACCCCACTAATCATTCTACAAAAGACAGACCGATTCATGAAATCTGCATTGAAACGTACGAAAGCAACACGACTGGACGACGCAAAAGTCGACCGCCCCGAGTTCGGAACGCCCAGACAACTTTAATCTCACTGTCCAATCTTTGTGCACATCGAATAAGGGGGGACGCGCCCTCCACTTTGTTTCAGCCGCTGACAATCCAACACTGCCCGAAACAAAGAGATAATAACGAATCCACTACCGCCGCTAATCGACAAAACCTAGGTAATTCCAACAAGGAGTAGCGACGAGGACGTACTCTCTGAAGAAGTGCTTTTTTTTCGATCACAACCAAGCGGATACGTCACTCTCGCATGGACATTCTATACTTGTTTCCAAGAGATTGGAGGTTGTTAGGGGCCAAGCTCTTGTTCCTTTAGCTAATAATTGTTTTTTGGCCTCCAAGTCTAATTTCTTGTTGAGGGTATCCGGAGAAAATTAGCAAGATCTCTTTGTTGTTGCCCACGAACGATGGCGACATGCATCCCAAATCCGACCACTATTGACGTCGGCATGACCTCAAAAAAGATTGCTTCTCATTCAAATTACGTAGCCCCCTCCTAACTACCATAAAGAAATAGAAGTTCAATAAGATATTGCATCTTAATACTGATCTCGTGACCTACCATTTCATGGACTCTCTTCTCCTAGCGAATCTCTAATTCGTCTAATACATCCTCCATACCATCCGGGCTGCTAATAGATCTTGAACACTTCATTCTCTATAATAATAATAATAATAATAATAATAATAAAGGACCTTGTGGTTCAATAAGTTTTTTGAATACTTCATTCTCGAACTATTGAATTTTTTGGTTGTCACTAAGCCAACTTGCGAGATATTGGGCAATTATATTGCACAAAAAACGTGAGCCTCTTCCTCAAATGTCCTTACGTTACTGATATTATAATATATTGTGTGCCAGGAAAAATACGTAATTCAATAATTTTATATAGGAATAATCATATAACAAGTTTTACTTCACCATTAACCACTAGGTAAATTCATTAATTTCACTTCATCTTCACATTGTACAACCATTAAATCTGTAATAAGTTTTCATAATTTACGATGATATCATTCCCAAATTAATGACAAAATAAAAAGCACATTTATCTTTACTGTCAAATTCTGGAACATGCATTTGTATAGTTTCTTGTTTTACTTCTTTTTTTTTTTTATCCTCTTGCTACTCTAAAAGAATGACCATGTTAGTAGCTACGTCAACAAAATTTAGTGTCCACGGTGAAAGGCTCAATTGCATAATCACGAGAGTAAAAAGGCTCAATTGCACAAATGTCATAACTTTTAAGCGCTGACAGCCAAAACACCATTTATTTTATAACTAAGAAATAATAACCCTTCTCAATAACCCCCCCAAAAGAAAAACACTAAAAAATCTAGACACGTTTTGATTATTATTATTATTACTATTTATTCTTTTGCAATTGATAATGAAATGATAAAGGGGAATGTGGGGATGGGGTGGTGAGATGTCAAGTGCGTCAGGTGAGTAAAAGTTAGTTGCTCCGTCAATTGTCAGCTGAAAGATCATCATTCAGCATGGAATTTTGTGAAGTAATGATAATGATTAGGGCTTGGACACAGAAAAGACCAACAACAACGTAACGAACTTCGCAGTGCTTCCCTGATATTCAAAAGGAGCAAAAAAAGGAAAAAAGAAAGAAAGGAAAAAAAAAACCCTAAAATGAAAAAGACAAAACATAAAATTATTAGAGATTATCTGATGCTCTTGAAACTTGACGATTTTACCCGCCCAAACCAATCACTACATGCCAAATAATACGATCCCATGAGAAAATAAAAGAAATTTGTATTGCTCGATATGGTGTGAACGATTTGGGCGGATTGAAAAGCCGTGCTTTCAAAATACTTTGAAATTTTCTCAGGAAAATAGAATTATCATCGTCGCCATCATAAGCATCGCCATTTGTTGGCAAGTGGGCTCGAAGTACATGTCGGCAAGCATCATGTGTCTTCCCCCTATGCAAAAAACCATCATCATGGCCATAAACATGTGGTGCGCAGTTGTTGTAGTGACGAGGTTAGTTAAAAAGAGGAGGTGTATTAGTCAAATAAACATAGGGTTTACTCAATGCGTCATATGCCACGCAACCGCTTTTACATAATTCCAAATTCGAGAATTCAAGGGAGCGAGCATCTGTCGAGAATTCTCTAAGGGTGATCACGGATTTTGTCATTGCATTGGAGACTTCATTGGTTTTAGGATGGCATCCACTCATCTTCCAACTCGCTCCCCGATTAAAAGAAAAGGGGGGGGGAATTTAGTTCAACTTATACGGTGAAGAACATCTGAGTAGAGGAGATCATCGGGCGGGGTCGGATCTACCGTGTTTCCCAAACCCCGCCTACCTCAAAAAATGCATATAGGAACTTTCAGGCCTAGCCAAAGATCGGCGGACTCAGGTTTTCTCGCATAAGAGTATTATGCAAGCTCACCTATGGGCGGGGCCGGCGACTCTGCCTGCTTGTAGATCTCTATAGTGGGATCTCTGGAGAGAGAATAGGAAAGTATCAAATAAAGATTTTGGATTTTCAGCAGGCCACTGCTATATGTAAACTGGTTCTTTAATTTATGTTGATGGAAACATTTATGCAAGCGTCCCTTGCATTACCGATGTGTTTCCTGTGAAATTCTTTTAATGTACCTCTTATATCATGGGAAACGATATTCAGGTAAGAGTATCAAGATTTGAGCATGTGTACAATGAAAGCTATTTATGCCAAACTACGTCTCCACCACACGCGTGGCCGGGTCCTAATGTTATTTATGGAGAGAATTTTTTGTTTTTATGATGAGAAAGACAATTTAAATAAAAAAAACCTTTGATCCATGAAATGTCTCCACTAATTTATATACCAGGTACGAGACAAATAAAAACAACTCTATCTTTGTCTTTTTGATTTATTAATATCATTGCTTGCTTGCTTAGCAAAGCACAAAAAAACAACTCTACTTCCGGGAATTTTTTTCCTATATAATAAAAGTCGTGGCGATATTTAATTTTACTTAGCAATAAACAAACATACCTGTTTTCACGGTTTATATTTACTTGGGGAATTCTTGCAGTTCGTGCAACTTACCTTGAATAACCCAATTTGAGATAATTCTCGAAACTGAGCTCCTCGGTTAAAAATGACCAAGAAAGGATTTTATTAAAAAGTGCCACAATAACACTCGTTAAGCAACTAAAGAAGGGAATACGACAACTTCCTAATGCAGGCTGCCCTCGTAATTTGCGCGATAATTTCCTAACGCAGTCCCTAGTGCTCCCGGTAAATTCAAGGCTTATTAAGCACGTTACGGTTTATTTCTACACATCCAAATCTTGATGTGAACTAGACTGACCTTTCCCTCAATATTTTGCCAGTATTATTACCAAACGAAAAGACGTTCGGCGATCTTAGACGATCCAACACGGGGAAAAAAATAAAGAAGAGGAGAGTAGAGTAACGTTAATCCCGTCAAAGTCAGCTACCAGATGCAAGACGCCGAAGGATAAACGAGTATATAATGGAAAGCGACGTAATTTCTGCTGGAGATTGCTACGGACGTGAAGCAGCTTCGATGGAGACGTCGAATGTTACTCTTCTACTACACACTCGTTTAACTGCGGTGGCTTCAGCTTAAACAACGTTGACGAGACCCTAGCGAGCGACAAATTCCAAGCTGGTTGCTTGCCTCGATAGTCGTATAAATGCCCCATTCATCACACTGTCTTTGACTTCGTCGAGTGGGCAGGGTTCGTATCAGCTGACGTGGAGATCAATTAAATATTCCACACATGTTAGGAGCAAATACGACATTAATAAGGTGCAAGTGCGACATCAAGTCGAGATATAACAAACTTAGATGAGCAGATCCTAAGGCTAAGAAGGCTTCGGATCGAGCGATCGATGACACGTTCGGTGTCGTGGGGATTTTAGGCGACAAAAAAAAAAAGGAGGAAAAAAGAGTCCTTTGGTGTAATTTTTTGGTACCATTTGTCCAATGATAACAATGTTGACATGGGAACAGGTAGGTCGTGTTGACTAATTGGAGCGATGCGTTGAAATTGTTTCCGTGTTATGGCGGTAAAAATAAGCAAAAATCGAGCACCTTCCCTCATGCACGACCCGGGGGTTACGAGGGAAAGAAAGGGGAGATGGCGTTGCACCATCTTGCACCACGGCCTACACCGACGCTAAAGACAAACGTAAAGGAGAAACCATCATCTTTGAAATTCGTCTGCAAATCCGGGAGCGTTAGAAAGGATTCCAACCTAACCCCGAAGATTCCATGCACGAAAGGTCTTGAACCGAGATAAAAAGGTCAAGACCTGGATGCAATCTTCAAATAAGGTCTGGGAATTTCGGTACACCCGCTGGAAAGAAGGATAACTTTGTTTAAGCCGTATGAGCTCTGCTCCTGATACTATTCAGTGCATTTATTTGGATTCTTGAATGGTGTACTGGCTTTTGTCATTGCACGAGCAGGTTCAATCCCTTCCATCAATAGATGCGTCTTTTCATTTTTAGATCGCATCTGCCAAAAACTTTCTTAGTGTTTTTTCTTTTTTTTTTAATGCAACTCTTCATTTCAATGACGGGTTCAGCCGGAAATTCATGCATATACTTTAATCTCTAGTGGCAGAAAGGAGCAATCTTAAAAAGAAAGAGAGAGAGAGAGAGAGAGAGAGAGATATACGGAAAGGAGAATCGCGTCACTACTCTCAATTTGTGCCTCAGGCCACCACTAGTCCTTTTAGTTTCTTGAGAAACGCCAAGACTGCTTATTTTAGTTCATCCTACTCCTAGACACTAGTGGTTATTAGTCAGTAATAGAAAGTTTAGGACACAATCTTCTATAGATGGAAGGCACGCATTTTATGTCCTCATAAATCATGAAATGACGTGGATCCCACTGGCTTTTAATACAGGACAATGCAAAAGGAGTGTCCTGACACACAAGTTGCTGTGAAATAAACTATCGGTCTGACTTCCACCAATTCGGATTTCGTATATAAATTCAAACTTGAGACATAATTTAACAATTATTTAGCTTAGCTCGATGCATGTAACCAAGTCATAGTGCTCATAATCTATACTGACTCTCTAGATGCCTTGACCAGTGTTAAATAATAACAGACATCTACCAAGCCCAAATTGAGCTTGTACTTGTCCAGAGGAATGAATGAACGAATTCTATCCACATGTTCATCGGGTTCTCCTACGCAAGAAGTTCTTCACGGTCACATCTTCTCTCGACATGTTATTTCTGACACAGAAATATTGGTCATTCATGATCTTGTTCTCTAGAGATATTTTTGGCTTTCACTAAAAACCGCATCAACTCGATGTCCCCTGCCAACATGACAAATCAAGTCATTAGACCAGACCGCCTCTTCAAACCCTTCCATTGTTATCATGTCTTTGTATCGTTGAAACCACCATGTCTCTCAACAACTTTTTGAACTAACAACACAATTCATAGAAGTGAAGGCTGAAATACTTAGAATTTGACCATTTGTCCAGTTCTTGTGTGACCCAGGTTTGCAAACCC
The DNA here is from genome assembly GCA_014182575.1 of Eucalyptus decipiens. Lineage (NCBI taxonomy): Eukaryota > Viridiplantae > Streptophyta > Magnoliopsida > Myrtales > Myrtaceae > Eucalyptus > Eucalyptus decipiens. The sequence goes on along the minus strand of CM024613.1, from coordinate 11,686,782 downwards.
AGTTATTTCCACACTATCTTCCGAGACATACCTCAATGTTCATCATCCCCACCAAAACCAAAAGGATCCACTTCAAAGCATCACAATGTACACCTACATTAACCGTTTGCATTATCCTGACTACACTTGATTAATTAGGCATAATACTATCCATGACACAATTTAAACAACCATCATCAATAGCATTTAAAACATGGGATAAATGCTCCACTTCCATCTAATGTCATCATGATAATCTAAACAATTTATAATGTGCGGCAAGTTGGGTTACTTATAGAAATTCTAAACTCTATGATAAAGCACTTTGAGGCTTTCCTCACATAACTCTTTTAAGTCACTCGCAACATTCTAGCAATCTTTACTCTCTCTATCTCTATACTCGGAAATGTCGCCACTGCACCCACATTAGCTATCTCATTATTTGCTTATATAACCTTTGCCTTGCCTCAATGCCTTTCTAATTTAACATCCATAAAATATTTACTAACCTCGCATATCAAATAAGATGCAAATTGCAACTACAAGACATCTTAAAGATCCCATAATTTAGGGAATCGAATTGGCATCATGCGTCTAATCTACAATCACAAGTCCGTTCCTTAACTACAAAGCCACTGTACGGCTCATCGGTTCATTGAATCTTCCTTTTTTATTTTCGTAGTATTTATATACATGTCATTATGCGGTAGGGTAAAATCGGCAACTCCAATAATGTCAGGGGCGACAAAAGTGTGGGGTAGACAGAGAGAGAGAGAGGAGAGGGAGTCTCCACAAAGCCCATCATGCCTTGCTTCCCCATGGCGACCTTGAAAGCTCAGTTTTTTCCGACCCCGTCATCATCATCCTTTCTCTCTCTCTCTCTCTCTCTCTCTCTCCGTTCTCGGTGTCGTTGAGGGTTTGTTGCACAAGCAAAACGAGCCAAGGTTTTTCATGTGTGCGTTCGAGAGAGAGAGAGAGAGAGAGAGAGTAGGGGACAGTGTGGTAGTTTCGGGGGTGCTTTTCATATAGATTTTAAGGTCGAGGGTCATAGTTTTTCGATGGAGCCCTGCCCTCCTCTTTCGGCTATGGTTATTTGTTGCTTCTTGTAACGCATTTTTTTGGGTGGTCCAGAAAGATCGTGGGACCCCATCTTCCCCGGCCTCTCTGTTCAGGATTACCTTCATATAATCACGTTTGCTACTGAGGAGGAAGCTGGGATACACCAGATAACCACGACCAAGGTGATCCAGCGGGTTGATGAATTCGCTTTTCTTTTAGAAAAGTTGTGGGGCTTCCAGGTCGCTACATACAGCAGTACCATATAAACAGGTCCTCTCGATACGACCTTTTGTCCAGCAGCGGATGGAAAATGCGGAGGAGCTGGAGATCGACAGTGTACGGATACCATAGCAGATTCGTCCTGCCTTTTGATTGCGATACCCACTCACTTGCTTACCTAGCACAAAAAAAAATAAAAAATATAGTTTTAAAACATTTTGGTGTTGATCAATAACGGAAAAGATTTGATTTTGTGCGGCAATATATAATATTTAGGTAGTGAATCTTGCATTTGATCATATATATGTTCGCTTATCATTTTTTCCATTTTAATCATTTTACGTGATAAATTGGCAATATAACTTTTATTTTGATAGCGGTAAATCTCAATTAGATAATTCGAGTTTTAATTCTTTGAAGAGTGTAATATTTTTCATTTTGGAAGGGTAAGAGTAAATTCTTTTAATCATGGCATATCAAATGCAATAGCCGTAGGAGTATTAAATATTACTTTTGTAACTTACGAAAGGTCATATCAAAAGGTCATATTTGAGCTTTTTTAAAAAGAAAAAATAAGTGGCCAACTTGTCAATACCAATCAACAGGAACTATAACTTAGTCAATATATTCTAATCAGATGCTTCATGGCTTACTCAATATAACAATGCTGAACTTATTAAGACCAGTTTACAAAATTGATTTACTAAATTGTCAGACAGCAAATGGCCTTTTAAACAAATGATCTATAAGCCATGACCCTTAAGTAAACGTGTAAAGAACTAAAACTATGAATTTTATGTATTACTAAATGGTATTGAAAATAGAAAGAATCGCATCTTACCAAACATGACTATTGATTTTCTATTTTGAATGTTTTCGTGAGCAAAATAAGGAGCATACCAAACATTTGACACTATAAGTGTTATTTTGACTTAGCTAAACCTTGAGTCAAAACTAATTAATGTTAACAAATGGATTTGATCTTGTTAGAGTGCTAATGACTAAACATCTAGATTCGCAACATTTAATTAAGTCATCAAAAGAGGCTCCTCACTCGATCAATTTAGTCATGATAGCTATGAAAAAGATAAGTCTTTATATGCAAATTATTATTAGGGGCATTCCTTTTAATAGACTTGACCATTCAAACTTAAAAAGACAAGGATCGCGTCCAACAATACCAAAAGCTAATACATACGATTCTACTGATTTTCTTTAAATGCGATTGACCTAATCTAACTTGCAAAAATCTCCTCCCCCCCACCCTCTCTCTCGCTAGGTGGTTGGCTATTGCGGGAGCTCAGACCCCACCTTAAGTACACAGTAGTGAACAATCATATTCTAACTTTTCATGCAACTTTGGACCTACATGTGTCCTACCACCATTATAAATTATCATGGCTGCATTACCCTTTACGCACAGCCCCCCGCCTCCTCTCTCTCTCTCTCTCTCTCTCTCTCTCTCCCTCTCCGGTGGTTCATCTCTCTTCCATCTCAAAGGACGAGTTTTTCGTTTTTATCTTCCTTCTGGTCTTTTCCGATGGAGTTCCTCATATAGAACAAAAATCTCCACACACACACACACACACACAACGCTTTCCACTCGACGCGCTGAGCATACAGCTCGTTAATTCGACCCTCTGTTGTCAGAGAAAATGAACCTGTCCATAAACGGCCAGTCTCAGGTGCCGCCAGGCTTCAGATTCCATCCCACCGAAGAAGAACTCTTGCATTACTACCTGAGAAAGAAAGTTGCCTATGAGAAGATCGACTTGGACGTGATTCGTGAGGTTGATCTCAATAAGCTTGAACCATGGGACATCCAAGGTACACACATACCACATCTCTCTCTCTCTCTCTCTCTCTCCAACCCCCCACACCCACACCCCCCCCTCCCCCACCCCTTTCCCTCCCTCCCTCCTTATACTACCAAATTAACTGATTTCTTTTTTCTTGGTCCTGCAGAGAAGTGCAGGATTGGATCGACCCCGCAAAACGACTGGTACTTCTTCAGCCACAAGGACAAGAAGTACCCTACTGGAACGAGGACGAACCGGGCGACAGCTGCAGGGTTCTGGAAGGCCACAGGACGGGACAAGATCATCTACAGTGGGTTCAAGCGCATAGGTTTGAGGAAGACGTTAGTGTTTTACAAGGGACGAGCTCCGCACGGGCAGAAGTCGGATTGGATCATGCATGAGTATCGGCTGGATGAGAGCACACAAGATCCGAATGTAAGTCCTTTCGAAGTCCCGCGCCTGGGCTGAATTATTAGCATTAATTGGTACCAAGTAAATGAACCCATCTCTGAAAATTAATCTTCAGACCTACGCTCTTTACTGGTCTCCATGATATTTGTTTTGGTCGGTATTGGTCTCCATGATATCCGATTAGTCGAATCCGGCCGAAGAAATTACTTGACCAGTAGATGATTTACTTTTTATTGAGTTACATGTGCTTTTAAAATATAACTTAAAAGCTTAACATACCACTCAAAACATTTATATTGTCTGTCCACTTTCCGTTTGGAACGACATATTAACGAAGCTTGTACATATAATTAGAAGATACCAGAAAGATGTTTAGAAATCCGAATTGGTCTTCTGAAGCATTATTTGTATGAACTGTTCGTAAAACTCTTTTGGAAGATTGATCTTGGATAGAGAACGACACCATATATGTTAAAGAAATCCAACCCAGAACCTTAAAAGTAATTCTACATAGAGGATGGTACGCGTGCACTTGGCATAATCAATTAACCTGTTTTTTGCTTTGTCCACCTAATGAAAACATGACTTTTTCTTCATCAACTTGTTGACAGAAAAACATCACATCACGTGTAGAGAATAAAATGTCCTCACATAAATCAGTCACTCTCTACTCTAATGTAGTCAAACACACCGAGAAAAATCAAAACGATTCGGCCAAACGTTATAATCCCTTGTATTTCTAAAAAACCAGGCTCTGAGTCCAGCTGGAGATGCATCCCCAGAAGAAGGGTGGGTGGTGTGCCGAGTGTTCAAGAAGAAGAACTATCAGAAAACCCTAGACAGCCCCAAGAGCCCGTCGTCTTCGACCTCCCTGGACTCGAAGGCCATGCAACAGATGCTCGCCGCCACAGCCAATGATGGCGTATTGGACCAGATACTCTCCTACATGGGAAGAACTTGCAAGGTTGAAAGCGAGACTCCCACCAAACTCAATCTCTCCCACAACAATTACAACCACAACAACAACAAGTACCCCGTGTCAAACACCGATCTCCTCCACGGGAAGTTCATGCATCTCCCGAGGCTCGAGAGCCCGAGCCTCCCTTTAATCCCTGTAGTGAGCTCGCCATTCGACCACCAAGACTGCTCTTTCAAGCTGTCTTACCATACGCTTGACGAGATGCTCGCTGAAACCTCGGGGCACCAAGGGATTGGTAGGTCTTCCACCCCGGATTGGGTCGCCGTGGACCGGCTAGTGGCGTCTCAGCTTAATGGCCAAGTTGCCGAGACACCAAGGCAACTCTCGAGCTGCTTCAGCGACGACCCTGGTTCCGACGTCGGTGGCCTGAGCATGGATGATGAGGTGCAGTTTTCACACACCAAATTAAGTAACAAGCCTTCGGGTCAGCAAAGTCTGGAGATGTACGGCTGCGAGAGCAACGACTTGTGGAGCTTCACGAAGACGTCGACGTCGTCGTCTGACCCATTACGTCATTTGTCGGTATAACGGGAGTGCCTTGAGATTTGTCATATTAAAACCTAGTTGCTTCCTAAAACCTAGGGTTTGATATGTTGTAACAACAAAAAGAAGAAGGAACCGCCTAGGTTCATGATATATACAGGTTAATTACATGCATGTAGTGAATAATAATAAAAAAAAAAAGAGAACAATTCTTTGCGATATATTGACATACATATATATACATATTTATATATATCTTTGTACGTATTTGTAAATAGAGATGGTGGGGCTTTGTCAAGCCCGTCTCTTTCCCCAATGACCAAATATCTTCCACTCACCAACCGATAACGATTTTGCACATGGTGCCTCTTTTCAAGCTAACATTATCTTTCCACAAGCAATAATGAGAAATTATTGCCTAAGGGTCAGTGGTGTCCGTAAATCACCTATCTAGCGACCACATAAGGTTTTTCTTCAATAAAAACCCTTCCCAAGAAAACATCATGAACTAAATTTCTGTCCAATACGATCAGTACGAAAAAAAAAACGATAATACGATTAATAGAAAATTGACATATATGTAGTCACAATCAACTGATTAAGTGATTATTGATTTTTTGCAAAAATGTCGGAATATATGTCTTGTTACGAAAATTCATCCGGTTTCCTCACTTATTGAGTGTCAATTTAGCAGCAAAAAAGAAAAAAACCAACAAGTTTCTCGATAAGTTCGTGTACAAGAGCTTGAGTTGCGTACCACGTTCCTTTTCCTAATATCAATCATTATGATTATAAGCTTCATTATTTGTCTCTCTTTTGTCCGTTGTTGTGGGCCTTTTTTTTCCCCTCAGATTAACCCATCGAAAAGCTTGACAAAGCCTAATCATGGCGCTAAATTGACTTTGAAGCAGAAGCTGGGTCTCAAGACATCCCCCACTGGCATTTAACATGATACCCACTTGACATGGTCCAAACGCCAATTGGTAAGATGTCATTCGAGGAGTATCAATCCGTTAATTTTTTCTAGAAGAAGGAGAGAGAGAGAGAGAGAGCTATCTCACCTAACTTTTCCTTTCTATATCTATAAAAAAAAAATGTGTATAGAGACGATTCGTGAGTATACCCTTCTCGGAAAAAATGCGAATAGTTTTCGCCATTTTAGCAGCACGAGTATCACAAAGCAAAAAACTTTATCATCTTTTGTCTTGTTCCTGGGGTTTGGAATTCAAGATTCCTTCCCCTTGTCTATGGGTCAGGGTGATGGCTTCTTTACATAATTGTCAGTGAAATTTGTGCATAAAGTATTCGATTAACAATTAAATAATTTGGAACTGTTCCATTATTGCAGAACTGGGGAAACTATGATCCTTCATAAAAGTCTTTAATACGTTTTTTATAGCCATCCACCTTGGCCAAGGAAATATCAGCTACAAACCAATGACCTTAATGGGTTCCCTACATACATATTTTTCAGTAAGAATGCCTCAAAGACACTTTTTAAGTAATCAATTAAGGAAGTTTTGCGATTTTTGATGGGCTAGCCTTTTCACCATTTTATGCGTTATCTATATCTTTGGTGATGCCATATTGAATAAGCTTAACAAGAACCCTAGGATCAGGCAATTGATTGGGAATTGGGAGATTTTCAACTCAAGCATTGGATATTGCATATTTAAATACTACTAACTACATGCAAACTGTTTTGGATCAAGGCTTCGACATCACACATGCACACGTGTGCACAAATTGCTGCGACCAATTATAGTTCCTAGTATATTAGCCGAGAGAAGAAGATTAGCATTTGTGTACACGGTGTTCTTTCAAAATCCAGGGTGTTGGGTATAGTGTGGATATCTCGATAATAAGGATGGATATAGACCCTTAAGTCTTTTTTTAATCTGACGTGTTTATCTTTGAATAGGTACGTTACTATTATAGATTCGTATCTTTAACTTTAGAGGTCTCAGTCCTCAATCGAAACCTTTAATAAAAACAACTAGGTACACTAGGTTCCAATTTGAGAGTAGGTCAATAATTACCGTAATCTACAGATACATTATTATAATAACTCGAGTTTGACAAGAACTCTACTTTTTTCTTTAGCATGCAAAAATGAACATGAACTGTTCGTATTTGCGAGACGTTCCGATAATTGAACCGGACTCCCCCCATGAAGCACGCTTGAGATTTCACATCTTGAGGGAGATTAATGATTATATAGATATCATAACTGCTGGCTATTTGCCTCCATACTTGAAAGCCACGTCTTCCCCATGCTCGAGAACGACACTTGCGTACGTAAGTTGGAATTTTTCACGGGCGAGACGCACAAAACAAAGAAGACATTAAAGAAATAACAACAAAATAAAAAAGATAAAAAAACCTCTACGTCTAGCGTTATGATCAATTTTATATCGTAGCTCGTTACGTGGATTCGAATAACGACATGGGATTGCAAAATGAAGAAATCGCTTTCGCAATGAATCCACGGGCTCTCGCCTAACTCCATGCATGATCTTGAATTGACTTTTTCTACGTGATTGGCAATACGTTACTACTATGTTCGTTAACATGCGACGAAGGGGCCAATTTACTATGATCGCCATGCACGCTGGTGTCTTCGATTGATGCTGACATATCGACCGATCATCAATGGACACGTATCTATCAAGTTAATGTCGAAAGCGGGATGTCGTGTGCGCACAGCGATTCTTCTCAAAAATTAAAACTGTGAATAAGTACAACTTGCATAAGCTCTGATACGAATCACTATTTTTATTATTCTATTTTATCTTATATGTTAGTGTATATAATAAGGGCCAAAGGCTTCATATCCTAGAAAACTTCTAACTTTAACTTTTGTCCCAATTCTACCTTTTATCTCATAAAAAACTTTCAACTTTAGGTTTAATCTTAATTCTACCCAAAAAAAAAAATTATTCCATAAAAAGTCCTCGATTTTAAGTCAAGTCTCAAATTTTACCCTAAAATTTTTTTGTTTCATAAAAAACCCTCAACTTTAGGTCTAATACTAATTATACCCTAATTTTTTTTTTCTTTTGTGTCTCATAGAAAGTCACTAACTTTTACTTGAGTCACTACCATTAACCCTCTTTCAAAATTGCTCTTCGCGATTTTACGCTTAGTCTTCGATATCTCATGTTTGGGAATGTTTCATATCTCGCAATCAAAGAGCTCATGCTAGGGACTCTCAAGTCTTGTAAGCTTTCCATCTCTTAGTTGTTGGCAAGAATTTTTGGGCGATGGGTTAATTGTGGCAGATTTGTGACTCAATGTATAGGTTTTTATGAGATTGTAAAAATTTTCGGATAAAATTGGGACTGGAAGATAAAATTGGAATAATACCTAAAGTTGTGGGTTTTTCACGGTAAAAAAAAAAAAAATTATAGTAAAATTGGGACATGACTTAAAATTGAGGGTTTTTTTTTACAGGATAAAAATAAGTTTATGGTAGAATTAGGACTAGACCTAAAGTTGGAGGTTTATTTTTTTTTAGACAAAAAGTATTCTTGGGACAAAAGTTAAAGTTAAAGGTTTTTTAGGGTATTAGGCCAAATAATAAATCGAGTCTCTCATATCCTGTCGTATGAGGAAATTGCGGGTCAAGATAAGGACGTCGGTCTTTCTTTTAATGATTATATGTTAGACTCACTTTCCACAGTAGTATTAGAGTATTTTAAGTGTATCATGCATATGGGACACAATTGGCACGACATGCGACATTTCTAGTACGACCATAAAAAAAAAATCGCACATATTTAAGACTAATGACCTTATTTAAGTGGGTATTATAATTAGAATAGACAGGCTCGACAATAGTCGATTAATGAATTTATTTTTAAGAGGGAAAATATGGAAATTATGAAAAACATGGAAAGTAGAGAGACATTTTTGATGTGCCTCACCCTGCCGTCCCCCGTATCTTGACGCGATTTGTATAGAATCATTGCACGACCCGTTTCTTTCTCACGATGTCGATTGCAGCTTGAGATTGATTAGGCAAAGAGGAGTGTCAACTTTAAATAGTGAAAATTGAGAGCGTCAAAATACCCATTTTCCAAATGACACCACAACAAAAATAAGCTACCTTATAATTCGTCGCCCATGGAAAAATCTGAAAATTGATCTTCACTCACATGCCCTCGCCCGCGATTTTTATCGTTGGTAGACCTATTAAAAGGAGTCATAGGCACATATCTTAACTTAATATGATGGGCTGAATTGTTATATAAATTATTTATATACAATAAAAAATCATAAATAAGTTTAAGCATAATATGGGTGTTAAATGAGCTATAAATAAATCGTAGATGGATCTACAACTTAAACACAACACATCTCTATTACTCTCTTCTCAATCTCTCTCGCCCTCATTTGACCTCGCTCTTGCTTAGTCGACACTTTCACCTCAATTTGGGTATGTTTTTTTGTAAATTTTGTTGAATATGTAAGTGTTTTAGTAATATGAGTCAAGTTGAATATGAGTCACTAGATTTAGTTTGCACGAAAATTGGTCAAAATGAATTAAATGAGTTCATTTGAATGGGACCAAAACCTGATCCGACCAAAATCCGATCCAACCCAAACCCGTTTAATGTGTCTATTTCTCGACGAAGATGGGGGTTGGTGAAATCTACCTATATAAGGATGTTATGAATGAGTACCTGGATGACATTTGTTATTTTTAACAAGAAAATAGCGATATTCTTTTTTTGGGAATACGTATCTTTGAATTTGTCTTTGCTTCTGGATTGTCAAGAGAATACAAATTTCATCTTTTGCAAAAAAAAAAAAAAATTGCAGCATGGAGGGTATACTGTTTTATTGACCACTTATTATCGCAAGTGCAGCAGAAAGATTTTTCTTTTGGCCAAGCGCGAAACAGAAGAATAAAAATATGGAGTGAGGGTCTTACAAATCCACGCATATACATACATAAATATATAAATATGCACATAACAACGTACATATGTCGTCTACATATATACACACACCTAACGATAATATTCTATGGCGTCAAGACACAAGGGGCCGCCGGACCAAGCACATGGTCAGATTTGTCGGGGCAACTCAGGACAGCAATTGCTGATTTATTGGCCTGACATGATCTTCTCTTTGACTGAGGCAGCACTTTGGTCCGCTTTAATATCGAAATCCACTCGATGGCTCATCAATAGCAACTCCAAAGTGCTAACCCTAATCCACGGCAATCAGATAACAAAATCTTTGTCCTTTCGCAATGTCCATCCGCTCCACACGAGTCATTTGCATTTTTCTCCTTTCTCCCCTTTAATTTGGTGGGCTCACTCGATTCTTTGTTAAAAAATACAGGCTTTATCATAAGCTCCGTGCCTCATTGGTGATAGACTCACCATAAGTCTCAAGTTATATCCCTTAAGGAAGGATAAAGACTCTTGAACGGTGCTTCTCAACTACTTAATCTAACCTATCATTTAACTTTAAGAATTGATTGCGTGATAGCTTTTGATGTCCGGTGAGAATAACAATCTATTATGAACCATAAAAAATCAAATTTTAAATAATTATTAAATGGTGTGGGATTCACTTTTTTTCAAGAATTTGTGACTCATAATAGACTGTTATTCTTACGGTACCCAAAAGACTATTATGCTAGCAAATCCCTTTAACTTTAAGGGAAAATTATTCAATCGGTCCTAATCTTATTATACATGTGTCAATACAGTCCTAAATCTCTACATAAAATTCCAATGTAATCATTTGATCGATCTTCACCAAGAATTGTTGATGTGACGATCTTGTCATTGCCAATCCACCATGTGGTGCACTATCATGTTAGCGCTTTTCGATGAAAATTGATCAAAATGACCATATCGAAATTTCGCACAAAAATTTAAGATCAGATTGACAAAGTTGAAAAGTTTAAGACTGAATTGACATATGTAATAAGTTTAAGACTAGTTAGACACTTTCTTCATGAGTAAAAGGCGAAGTTCAAGAGATATTCTCTCTCGGAGTATGGCTATAGCCAAATGGAATTCTCCTCATCATGAGGAAAAAAATAAATTATCATCATGGATTTGTTTTATCATCAAATGTTTTTTGGACCATGAGGATTTGTTTATCAAGGAAAATGCGAACGGTTGCAAATTTTTGGCGTACGTGACATGCTCGCACGACTAATTTTCAATTTTTTTATCTCATGGCTCGAAGAAATAATAATCTGATTAATTACTCTAGTCTATGGAGAAATAAATTATTAAGCATTATCATCTTTCTTTTACCACTAATGCCCCCATTTTTTTTTATTTTTTTGTGGAAAGCAAACATTGAATGAACATTTTACCGTTTCTTCAATATTTAGAAACCAAATTTTTGTTCGAATTAAAAAAAAAAAAAAAAAAAAATGTGAAAGAAGGATGAAATCGGTTGTTGCGCTATAAACATAATTGAATTTCACACATGCATTTTTTCAAAAGGAAAGAGGGCAGAGAATCTTTTGTCCTTTTAGCCTTTTTCGTTGGCCAATTATACCTTCTTTTTTTTCCTTTTCAAAGTCAAATTGCATTACAATATTAAATCATACATGGATGAGAATTAAATGAGAAAGCAAAAAGTGAGACAAAACTCACTTTTTCTTTAATATAAATATATGCAATATTATTTTCTGCATCAACATGCACTTTTAAAAGTCTGGACCTGCTCCACTTATAACAATGATTTATATCTATTATAGTCAATATAAACATTAAGTTCCGCTGTTTAAGTAACGCACCTATGCAGAAGTATTTATGATGAGATTTAGTTCTATTGTGTATTTGTACCTATGGACATACATATGCATTCGTAATTCTTCAATTTTATTTTAGCGTATGTGGTGTGTAGGTGACACGTTGATAACAATGCATTTGATAACCATTTTATTTTCGGGAACAAATTTTACTTAGAAATGCTTTTTTTTTTTTAGTTTAGTTATCTAAACAAGTTTTTGAGCATTTAGAAGCATTTGGTAACTACAAAAAAATTATATTTCCGGAATAAAAATGCATTTGATATGACTCTCAAATTTTTTTTTGTGATTTCGAATTTCTTTTAATTTTCAAATAAATGTATTACATTTTTCTCTTGTTTACGTGTCTTCTTCTTCTTCCTCCTCTTGCTAGTCACTGGCCTCGGCCATGGTCGGCAACTAGCATCGGCAACAATCAGCTAGATGAGGGTTGGCGACCTCACCAGCCTCAAGGGAGCCTAATCAACCCTTGATAAGGCTTGGGCGAATGAGGCTGTGGTGAGTTCGCTTACCATTGTCGAGACTGGCAACTGGCTAGAGGAAGAAGAAAAAGAAAAGACAAGAGAAAAAAGAATGCTTGACTCTAGAATTGTTTTCGGAAAAAAAAAAAAAACTAATATATTTCTTTATTTGTTGATTCTATTTCAAATCTATTTTTAGGAACAAATTTGTTCTCATGAATAATAAGTTACCAAACCAATTCCTATTCTTTTTTTATTTTGAGGAACAAAAGAATAAAAATAGGTACTGTTTGGCATGTTACTAAATAGATCCTAATTTCTCATTTCGTTTTTCTCAAGCAAAGCAATGACTCGATGATTTTACTAGAATTCATTTGTTTCCACGCCCCACCTTGAGACTTGACGTTTGAACCCTCGAATTCCTCCTTCCCAAAGAACAGAGACGCGGCACCTCGCGAGAGTCGGGTAATCAAAGAGCCCTGGAAACTCTACCATAGCTCGTGAGAGATCGCGTTGTGTTTTACCTAAAACCCTAGAAATGAAGGGGGGGGGAGAGAAAGGAATATAAAGGTCTACAAGTAATGCGCCCAAAATGGTCAACTAGGATAGGCTTTTGGCTCAACTTTTGGTTCCATTCGCTCTCCATTTTTAGCAGGCTTCCCTCATTAAAGTCCGAGCCCGATTATAGCATGTACTACAACTAAAGAAAGCCCAGCATTCAGACAAGACAACTAATTGAAAGGTTGGGCTTTCAATGGTGAAAGCCCAGACACCACAATAAGGCCCGATAATTTTCGACCTTGTCGATCCCTTGGGCTTGGCCCATGAAAGAATTCACGAAACACACTCTTAGGGTCATCTTCTTCATCAGGCTTTCCGTGTAATTCGTGTGAGAACTAAGGTAGCTTCGACCTCAAACCAACATAAGAAATGTCGAACTTCCGTGCAGGGTCAAGAAGCATTCCTAGCTTTTAGCTGATTGTACTCCACAATATAATTTTTGTCTTACAGTAATGGCGCGGTTCTAAAAATTAGCAAAGCTTGCAGCCAACCAGTCATAGCTTCATTTCCTTGCGGACCCTCTTTTAATTTTCCTTCCTTTCAACCATACAAAAACTTACAAGCCTAGTCCGATCATAGTGATTGGGGCTGACCGGTTCAAGAGAGAATATATTTCAAACCAAGAACTTGTAACCTATAATGTTAGAGTTGGTTTTTCATTTTTGGAGCTGCATACGAACCGGCCTAGAACAGACTAGCTTCAGATTTATTCGAGCTTCAGCTTTGGAACCGAGCCCAATTTTCAGTGATACAACCATTATTTTAGGAAAACAAATCATGCGAACAATCCTTGGCATGGTAGTTAAGGCAATGATGGATCTCCTAATCTTCACATGTTTGAAACACATCTCCAACATATCTAGATTTGGCGGTTTATGGTATAAAATGAGGAACCGAACCAATCAAGGTCGGTTCTTCTACTTTTATCCAGCGACTTACCCCATCCTCACGTGAACAGTCAAGTAAGGCCAATTCAATTTGATTCCCGAATAGAACCGGCCCGATTACTCATCTTTAATAGTCCTGGAATCTAAAACGAACAACCATCAGGGAAGCAAGAATAATATGTAAATGCCAAAGGCTAGGACTGTTTTGTTTGCCAGGCTGCGGAACACATCCCGAACACTCTTTTAACCAAAAGTTGCTACGTTTTTATTATCTAGCTAATGATACTTAATCATATTTAATGACACATTTAACTCCTTTCCAGCGGGATTTTCATTGATTAAAGAATGAGAGTTCAGATCCAAAGCATTAAAAGTTGCTTTATTTGTGGAGATGATCATCATGTTTAGCTAATAATGAGCTTGTTCTCTTGTAGACATACTATGAAAACAAGCATAGACTTGCACGCACGCTTCATCATTCTATTTCTAAAAGCTTTGCTGTTCATTGATTCGATTGAGAGCTCGGAATGTCCAGCTCTAATGCTTAGCTATCGGTTAGTTCTATTAACATCACTCTTATTATAGTTTAGACCACGAAATGGAGTGACCATAATTTAAGAGAGAGAGAAAGGATTATGTCAACAGAAGATTGTAAATTGTATCATACTAATTTTTTGGTCAACTTATGTAGCTTGCCCTACTGATGACTTTATCGTCACCTCTAAAATGCATTTTAGAGTATATATGTGTTGAAATTAGACTTCTTATCACCTAACTAAAATGTCTATTCTAAATTAAAAAAAAAAAAATTTCCATCTAATTGTCTAAATTTTTTTAAATCTATAGTTACAACAATCAATTCAATCATAAACTTTTAAATTTAGTTTAAATTTTTTGGCAATTTTTCAATATAATCTTTTGATCAATTTTTGGCCAAAAATAACTTAAGTGGCTGCTTATCCAGCGCGGCTGGTGTTGACATTGATGACATTTGCTAATTTTTTAAAATTTCTATATTTTTTTCCTTTTCACTTATTTCTTTTTTTTTTCCTTTTTTTCTGTGACTGATCTCAATAATGGTTGGCGACTAGCCAAAAGCAAAGGTGTTGCGGCCCTCGCCAACCACCCCACCCACATTTGGCAAGAGCAAGGGTCCCAACGCCTTGGCCAAATCTTGGTGAGGACGTTGCAACCCTCGCATGTGGTTGTGATTAACAACTTGCCATTAGCGAAAAGAAAAAGAATAAGGAAAAAAATAAAAAATTCAATTTTTTTTTAAATTGTAAAAATTGGCAACCGTGTTACGTTGGATGGTTAGCATCTAATCTAGCAATTTTTAGTTAAAATTGGACTAAATTGGCCAATTTAAAAAAGATTAGTATTGAATTGGCCAACATACAAATGTTTAGAAATGCAATTTCTTAAAGTCCCCAATTTGAAAATGCATTGTTTACTTTTGACCAACCGTCCAAGCCATGACCATTTTACCCAATTTAATCCAACTTTAGCAACATAGATACAATAGCCAGCTCACACATAACAAAAGCAACATCATCCTACCAGGCTAAACCAGAACTTTGGAAATGTATATGGCAATTAGAAACAACCCCCAAAGTCAAAATTTTCTTATGAAACGCATGCCAAAATGCCCTGCTTACACTGTAAAACTTGTACAAGTGAAAGATAGCACCTGAACCCATATGCCCTATATGCAATCAGAAAGCGGAAATGATCGAGCACACCTTGCTACTCTATCCTTGGACATCCCAAATATGGAGTGAGGATCCCTTGCAAATCAGAATAAGAAGAGTCGGGTTAACTCAATTTGATGAGTGGCTACATAATTTGAAAGAAGACCCACAAAGCTCACAATAATTCAACCAAATTGCGACGACCCTTTGATGCATCTAGAAGGATAGAATCATTCCATCTCGGGAAACATCCCCTGAACCTGCAACAAACAGTGTCTAGGGCCTTAGCTTTACATAAAAATTTTGCGACTTGGAACTGGAAATCAAAAGGAATGGCAAGATGCAAAGAGCCACCTCAAAAATGGTGACCTCCGAACCCTGGAACGCTGAAGATGAACATAGATGCCTCCTTCGTAGGTAGCATTGACGCATCCTCTGCAACCAACTCAAATAGAGGAGTGGTCACCCACATCTGTCGAGATTGCCTCGGCAAATTGATAAGACGGATTCTCCAAATCGATCGTAGCCAACTTGGCAGAACAACCAAAAGCCTTGGCACTCGTTGAAACCCTAGTTTTCCACTTGCTTAAATCTAACTCGAAGATGCAAGTACTCTCTGACTATAGCGGATTTGTGCGAAGCGTTCTTACTTTAGATGCTTTCATCCAGGAAGTACAACCCTTGGTGGACTAGGCCAAGACCATTATAGAAGAATTTTCAAGTCTCACTTTGGCCCATTGCAGCAAAGAAAAAAAAAACAACAAATTGGTTAGAGAAAGCCCAATGGATGAATAGTCTCCTTAGTAATTGGGTCATCAATCCCGTGTCTGCTCTTTTCGACTTATTATGTGTTGATGCTCTTTGATGCGTACTCATCGAATTTGGTTAAGTAAATTAATATCAATCATGTTTTCAGGAAAAAAAAAAAAAAGAAGTCCACGGCGTCGAAAAGAAATCTAACTAAATCATCAAATCCTTATGAAGAAAAAACTAAGAGAAATTCTGAAGTCAACTAGTCAATCATGTGCAGCTGTCTTCATGTTTCAGGAACGGTACCCAACACAACACCTACTGCATCAAATTAATTTCTCAGGGCTCTTTTTAATTTTTTTAATTTTGGGGGTGGCCAAAGTGAATTCTCTCTCATTGAAAACTTTCACATCCTTCAATCATAGACCACATCACCTGTAATTGGGTCCATACGATGCAGATCCACATAAATGCCTGCTTGCGATTAGATTCCAAGAAACGAAGCAAAACAGTATTCACATTCATCATTGACCACAGCCTTCTCAACAGTTGCGGGAGTAAACCCCACCTTCAGCAGATCAACTGACCCAAAACAACAAATCTTGTACAAGGAAAAAAAATTTAATAGAGAAAAAGTATGAAACAAAATTCATCAAATCTTCCCCAATCATCTGACCCTGGTCAATTATGTGTTTTGATCATCATCGTCTAACTCCAGATGAGACTATTGGATCTAGCAGCAGCAGCCGCTGGTGCACTCTTCTGCTTGAGCAGAATCCTGATCTGAGCCTTTTGGCACTCCAGCTTCGTCCCCCAATGCCGGCTGCTCTTCGACCCGATCGCCCGCACCACCCTTGGGAACTCGACGAACCCTTTGATCCCTCGCTTTATGTGCGGGTTCTCCGGCTCCGGCGACGGCCTCCGGTGACCCGCTCCCGCCGCTGAAACCGCCCCGTTCTTGTCGTGATCGCCGCATGCTTTCCCGCTGATCGAGCCCGCCTTGCCAGGCTCTTTGGCGTTGGACCCACGGTCACAGTTGTCGCCTGACGATGTTTCTCTCGTCGAAGCCGCGCCGCGGCCCGACGATGAATTCTCTCTCGTAGTCGCATGGTTAGTATGATGACCAACGACTTTGTCGTCGCTGCTAGTCGACTTCTTCTCGCTCAGAACCAGCCGGCTCTTCGACCGGTCTCCGAATAACAAGATCCTGCCGATTTTCCTCGACACCAACTCGACGCGATCATCCTCGTAATCGCTTGGCCCTCCGTTCTTGGTGGAACGACCAGCTCTCTCGAGTTCTTGAATCTTCTCCTCCAGCAAAACCCTAGCCTCGGCGAGCTTCATCTGGACCCTCTCCTCCCTCAAGACCTCGGCCAGCCGCAGCATCTTCCTCTCCTCCTCCATCTCGCGCTTCATCCGGTCGATGTCGGCCTTGTCGGAGGACACCTCCCTCGCGAGCTTCTCGCAGACCCGCTCGAGAGCCTCGCGCCCCCGCCTCTCCTCGGCCAGCTCCTTCCCCAGCTTCTTGTTCGCGTGCTCGACCTTCTTGCGCGCCTTGCGTTCGTGCTCCAGCTCGGACCTCACCTCCTTGATCTGGGCTCGGAGGAGCTGGAGTTCGGAGTCCATGGAAGCTCTCAAGAAGGAGAGATCCAAGATCGAAGGAGAAGGAGAAGCAATCTTGCGAGAGTTAGACAGAGGGAGATGAAGAAGATGACGATGATGATAAGCTGATGAATGGTGATGGTTATGGTGATGAGGCTGATGATTGTGTGGGGAAATAAAAAACGGGTTCTCGTAAAGTTTCCAGCTCGGTTCGAATGTGGGGTGGTCTTGATCTTCTGGGCTAATGCCGCGACTGATCGTCATCATTAGGAGCTGATCCTCTTCTTCTTCCTCCTCACGTTCCATGGTCCTTCCTTCTCCTCCTCCACCTTCTCCTTCACTCCTCTCCTTCCTCCTCCTGGGTAGCTCCTCTTTTCTAATTAGAGAAGCCTTTTTCGCTTCCTTTCGTAGGGCCGCCTCCCCTTTTGCTGCCTTTTTCTCCCTGTCTTTCTTTTCCCTCTGTCGATCTCTTTCAGTCTCCCTTTTCTTCGGCCTGAGAATTATGATGAGTGATCTTTTGGGGGTGATAGGGATCATGAAAGCAGCAGGGAGGGAGGGGCCATGGAATTTGATTGTACTAGGGAGGCTTGGCTTGAATTGAAAAATCATGTGTTAGTAAGAAAAAACTAAGAAACTTAAAAGAAAAGTTGGTGTTGGAATGGAGGATACGATCACATGCTGCCTCTTGGTTATTAATGGTGTGTAGGGGTGCCCTTGAAGGTGTGCTTTCTTCCCCTGCCGTTTTATCCAATGAACCCGTCCCGTCCCGCTGGTCCATCAATATATGAATGATGGTAGTCGTGTCTAAATTGAACTACATAATCGATGTACCAAAGAAATTTGATAGATGATTTATTCAATGTGGGATATGGATTACTAAGTGAAATGCTCGTTCACAAATGCCATCATGTCCCTCAACAACGCTTTTATAGATTGGTCTTGGCGTACCAAGAGGGTACTTTTTCTCATTTGAATAGCTATTCTCATGTACAAAAAGAAGAAAAAAACCTTTTTATAGTAATGCATTAAGGGGTATACCGTTATTATTAGAACAATATGATTAAGCTACATTGTTTCCACAGCAACTATAAAAACTTTGTTATTACATAATTAATTTATTAGGGTTTATCAAATCGACCGTGCCGACTTAAAAATTTCTCTATCTTCAATGGACCTAAATCAAAGCGTAATTCATCTCTATATAAGGACTACCTCATCTATAAAGATCCTTTTTTTTTTTTTTTTTTTATAATTATATTATATCTTGTAGACGATGAGGATGCTAACCTAAGTAAGTTATGGCCATTAAATGAGATTGAATACATAGCTAAGAAAATACCTTTTTATTAAGTAGACGAAAATAAATATGACCATGTATCTTGGTTTGATATCAGCTTAGATTCTCTCTCTATTCAATTTAGGGGTTTTCGCATTTTCCAACCTTTTGAGATGAGCAATATATTTATTATCCCAACACATGCATTCGCCACGTCCTCTGTCGTTAAATCAATTGAGAATAATGTGCGGCCCCCACACTTCATTTATAGGAGAGGGGGCACCTAATTTTCCTGCTGGACCGACACTAAAGTTTGGAGGTTCCCTTCTCCGGCTATCATTTATTGCATAGAAAGCAAAATTATTACGTGCCGGTCTCTTCAGCAAAGCATTATATCGTGTCGTCAACAGAGAATTTAAGCCTAGTCTTTGGTTGAATGAGAAGGGTTGCTAGATGCTGGCCAAGGGTGAGCAACTCGCATTTCAAATCGCTGAGTCGAATCGAATTTAAAGGTCCGGTTTGGTCCGTTTGGGCCACCCATCAATATAGCTATTTTTTTTTTTTTTTTAATGTTCTATGACTTTCATTTAATATGTTATTTCTAAGTGATTCATGTGTTGTTCAACACTTTGGTTATTTATTTGAATTTTTTTTTTCAAATTCAGGACGATCTTTCAACGAGTTGTAATCAACTTGTTTATAAAAAGTCGTGCGATTGTCACCACTGTAATTTCCAATCCCAACACCACGTCCGTTGGAAGAGATTAGGAGGGAAGAGAAAGGATTTATAAACACAATGATGTTTGAATGAAGAGAAAGAGACAGGAAAATGATAGAAGCAATTTGGAAAGATTAGGTAGGCTAATCTAGTCAACTTTATATATATTTTAAATCCTTATGAATTTTTCCCAATTTGAAGGGATTAGGAGGGATTTGTGTATTCAAAAACAGATTTCTACGTATTTCTCGCTGATACCTTTATTTTACAATTATTCATTAGTACATAAATGATATTTATGTCATAATCCGTTCGTTTCTTTCTTTCTTTTCCTTCACTAGTGTCCAAAACAACATTATAGTTCACTTCCTTCAAATTCATTCTCTCTTTTTTTTTTGGTTAATATCATTCTCTTCTTTTCCCTCATGGCTATTCGAAGAATTTTGCTTTCTTTCTAATCACTCCATCCAAACCATATTTTTGAAGAGGTTGCCCAAGGAGGAGTGCATTAAATATCCAACTCAAAAGTGTAAAATTCCTCAAAAAAGAAGGAAAAAAGTGGACAAGAGGAAGGACACTATAGGCGAACATGGAGGACCCTACAATCTTCTGCTCCCACATTCCCCCGCCATAATATTAAAATGGCCCTTTTATTGTTCTATTCCTTTTCCTTTTTCTTATATATAAATCTATGTTTATATTTCCAATTTTTTAGCGAATTTGGGGGGCATATAGAAATAATTATGCAATTACTAATGGACTCTAGGGGGAAAATGAATAGAGCGGTCGCATAGGCCGACCGGTGAACCTTAGCCGAGTTTTATGTATCTTATCTTGCAAGAGTTATTAGGTCAATTATTCAAGCTTGACTTAGGTATGCTTTTAGTGGGAGATACATCGAAATTTGTCATTTTGGTGTCTCCAACAATATACTGATCTCAATTAAGGAGTTCTTGAGAGCTTCCCTTTTATTCTATCTATAATATCAATTGACAATAAAATGAGGATGACGGGACAACAAAGTACTTTACTTCGAAATAAAAGAAGAAAAATTATTGTCTCAACCATGTTAAGAGAAAATCGCAACAATATTAGAAAACCTATTTACAAATATTAAGAATGTATATAAGTAAATTACATTCTTTTGCAATTTCCCT
This sequence comes from Eucalyptus decipiens, assembly GCA_014182575.1. Classification (NCBI taxonomy): domain Eukaryota; kingdom Viridiplantae; phylum Streptophyta; class Magnoliopsida; order Myrtales; family Myrtaceae; genus Eucalyptus; species Eucalyptus decipiens. The sequence continues at coordinate 11,665,960 of CM024613.1, read as the reverse complement.
GGTGAGGAGGATCATGCGATTTAGAAAATCGTGTCAAATGTTAGGGGTTGCAAAATTAAACGACCGCAAGCCAAAAAAAAAAAGAAAAAAAAAAGAGTTGTCATGCTCACATGCGGATACCCATGATGGCGCCACAAAAAGGGGGAGGAATCCGATGTCCTAAGGTCTTTTACATTAAAGGGGGATCATGTGCTTCCACATGCCCATGACCAGCATCGTATTGGAAAAACCATAGTATAGTGACTTCGCCAACATGTGACTTCCTCAACACGTGTAGAGTTGGAAAAAAAATAAAGAAATAGAAAGTGCATTAATCAGCTATTGATATGGGCTTTCGGATACATCTTTCGACCGATAAGAGGTCGTTTGAACTATTGATATGGGCTTTCGGATATCCGGCGATTAGGTTGGCGTTCTTAAAAAATTATGACACTCTAGTTATTAATTAAAAGGTACTCAAATGAATGTTTCTTTTAGGTTATGGCACTTAAGTGGTCAAAAAATAAGTTATGATACTTAAATGAGTATTGTATGAAAGTTATGTCGCTTCTGAAATCCTTATTCCATTGATTTGTTAGTAAAGATGAGTGAAACGGAAACACGATTAGAATTCTAAATGGGCAAACAAGATGACGCAATTCATATTCAATATGAAGATAGGAAGGATCATTTACAATCGTTAAAGATGGTGAGAGAGGCTAGCATAAATTAATCATGATCGTTTATGATGTCCTTATCTCATGACTAGCGAGGGACGGCAAGGGCCTTACGACCCTTATTTCATTTATTTGTTAGTAAAGATGAGTGAAATGGAAACACGATTAGAATTCTAAATAGGCAAACAAGATGACGCAATTGATATTCAATACAAAGGCGGGAAGGGTCATTTACAATCGTTAAAGATGGTGAGAGAGGCTCACATAAATTAATCATGATCATTTATGATGTCCTTACCTTGTGACCAGTGAGGGACGGCGAGGGCCTTACAACCCTTACTCAATGGCTAACAAGGGTTGCCAGGCCTTGCTTCCTCGTTGATTGATGACCCTCGTTGAATGAATAACGAAAAAAAAAAGAAAAGAAAAGAAATCATTTTTTAAATATATAATTATTTATTAGTATATTTGTATTGCATGGAAGTGTTTTGACTATATATATTTTAAAATATAAGAGACGATTTATCTTAAATTGGATTAAATATTGAAGTGTTTTATGATATATGTTGGGTTGAGTATGGATTAGATAATTTGTTTTACGAATAAAGTTTTGTTTATTTCGCGGAAAATGAATAATTTGAAAAATATTTTCCTAAAAGTAATTACTTGTATTGCTTATGAAAAATGAATAAACGAAAAAAAAATATTTTTCATCGGTTAATTATTTCATGTAATACAAATGACGACTTTTTAGGAAAATAATTTTTTAAATAATTTATTTTCTAAGGAATAAACAGAGTTTAAGTGGATTAATGGGCTAATTTGGATCGGGACTGTTTATGATCCGATCCAAACCCAATCCATCCGTTTATTTAGCAGATCTACCAACCATGCATGCAGAACATGACGAGGAAAGCTACGGCACTGCAACCACATTCGAGAAACGACCTCTATCGACTCAACGGAGGCTCTTTGATAATCTTTAGGAAGAAAATAGCCATCATGAGAGAAGGCAAAGCCAGCTCCCACTGAAATGGTCGTGACTCTGTGCCGTCAAAGCATAGAAACGCTATGGAAACGAAGGAAGAGAGCACCCACTTTCGAGGAAAGAAGGAAGAGGGAAAAGCTGGTTTGATCAACATCCCAACAAACAACCAATCCGCCCCCCTTTTTTCTCTTTCTTTCTCCCCAAGCTCAGACACAGCATCACCAGCAAAAGAAAATTCAAGATCCCGATCGGAACTTCGAGAGTTTTGAGGTTTTCTATCGAACAACCATTAGAAATCCAAGACTGCCCAACAATTTAACGTCAGCACAGCGGAAAACAGAATGTTAAAAAGGCCATATGGTCACGCTCGCCGTCCGATCATTGAGGACATACTTGAGATCATTAACGAGCTGTCGAGGCTATCTAAATTGGAGTGATCAGTTCCCCGGTGGAACTGGTTCCTCATTCTCTGAAACTGGAAATCCGACCACCTATCCCTCGAACCAGATCGACCAATCCAGTCCAGTGCTTGGGCGGTCCAATGGAACCGATGAAGCACTTCAGGCTGTCCCGGCCAAAAGACAGAAAAACAAGGGCAGCTCAGGAAAACTGAAAATGGCAGCGGTGAAGGCTTCTAGTGGACGGAGACTTGGGCACGGGGATGCGGGCAGGATGGGGGCCGCTGGTAATGATGGGCAAAGGCTACACGCTGGTAATGATGGGCAACGATGACAAGATGCAGGCGGCGATGGGGAAGGCTGGACGTAGCTGCATTGTAGGGGCACGTCCACAAGACTACGGGACCACCGGACCTGCTAAGCTGCTTCGTTGGCGGAGGCGGAGCGACAGACTAGTCTTTGAGACGCAAAGCAGCGCTGCTAGAGATTGGACCAGATGCTCCTCGGAGCGGTGGGAGTGTTGGCCGAGGATGATGAATGGCAGTAGGTGCGGGACAACGGATGTGCGGTGGCCGTAAAGAGTGAATGATTTGATTCGGTTAGGTTTTGACAATGAATGTGCAGTGGCCATTAGAGATGTAAATGGTTCGGTTCGGTTCGATTTTTTTGAAAAAACCAAACCAATAAATTAATTTATTGAATCGAAACTGAATCGAACCAAAATCCGATTCATTTCGGTTCAGTTTTTACTTTTGCTTTTTCTCCTACATGCGACCCTTTCAAAATAAAATATTTTTTTTGAAAACTTAATTTTTTAAATTTAATTATTTTTCTTCTTTATCCTTTTCTTTCTTTTTCTTCTCCTTCTTCATTGGCTGGTCGTCTGCCACGGTGGCAGCTGGTGGTGACTAACCAAAGGCGAGGAGGCTCTTGCTCGCCAGATTCCGGTAAGGTTGAGCCTTGCCGGCTTGTGGCGAGGTTGAGCTTGCCCAACACTGGCATCAAGCAAGCTCGGACTTGCCTACCTTGGCCGGCGACCGGCCAATGAATAAGGAGAAGAAAAAGAAAGAAACAAAAAAAAAAATCAAAAAATTATTTTTCTAAAAAAAGAAAATAATTTTTTTAAAGATTTTATCGATTTGGTTTGGTTAACCAAATTGACAAAAATCGAACCGGTTAAAAAAGTTTTGATTTTTAATGAAAACCGAAGAAAAAAACCGAACTTTTTCGGTTTGGTTCGATTTTTGACACTCCCAGTGGCCGTGAGTGGTTTAGCGAAGGCTTTGCGATGGGTTTTCTGTCTCTCCTTGCTCCCGGTTCTGTGTCCCCAGTGAACATGGGTGAGGGGATTGTGTGTACGAGGGTGATTGTGCTGTTCTTTAGGAAATTAAAAATAAAAAATAAAAAAATAAATCAGTCTGGTCGGGTGGTTCTATATGCTCAGCCCTAAAGAGAAATATTCCCAGACAGATGGTCAGGAAAGGGAAAATGATTCGTTAAGCAACATAAGATAAGGATTAGTTTGTTTTTCTTCTGGGAAGGCGAAAAGGAAAGGAAATCAATAGAGAGAACACACAATCAAACTGATGCCCATCATCCCTGAACATGACCACCACCCGCAAATTAAGACTAGCAATCCAAGTGAAAACTAGTTCTCACAAAACTTCTCCTACATATCAGAACTTATCACAGTTCCCTAATCACCTGCACATCATCCTTGACAACACCAAAAACTAAAGGAGAAAAAATCGCTTCCCCTCTCTCATCCCAACCAATAGGAGGGGAAAACAATGCAAAGTCTAGGTTTAGATACAAAAAGGAGAGGAGGAAGGAATCAGGTTGCAACCTTTATATGCTTATCATAGAAAGGAAGATCCCGTAGTGATAGAATGAGAGAGTAGCAATTACCACTGATGAAATGAAAAGTTATCAACTCATGAATATGTGCCTATTAATGTGGAGACCAGAGGAAAATAAGATGCCAAACTCTAACACAGAAACCATGTAAAAACCAAAAACTGACGACAAAACTTTGTAAGCTGTTGATGTAACATGAAACCTCCATAATGCACCTGTTATTTAGAAATGAAATTTACACTTGTTCCTAGCAGGAAAAAAGGTATCACTCACCATCAGGTTTAGTTCTTCAGAGACGATGATAATTTCTGCATAGGTTGAGGATGTCCAAAAGAAAAGGTTTAGGATATAAATTAATCATCCAATTGATAAAGAATGTAACTATAAGCTTGTTTAGAGGTGATTTCGGTTTGCCTCAGTGATTCTCCTCAGTGGTCATTGTTGAAAAACAAAACAATCTAATAAAGAGTTCTCACACACCAAGCACTAAATAGAACCTATTGTACAGAGTAATGACCACAAGGATATGAATTTCTCAGAAAAGTACAAATAAACCACTCAATCTAACCTCTACAAAAACCAAGTTCCACTTGCCCATCGTTTGTGACTGACATTATAACAATAACACTGACATATTACTTAAATCAAGTAGTTCTGACTTCTGACTATATCCGGATGCAACTCAAGCTTCTGTGTTTTCCTACAGCCATAGAAAAGCTTCAGTGTTATGGTTTCAGCAACAAAGACACCGCTTCTAATACCAATAAGATACCACACCTAATAAGATACCACCCTGTTGATTTTTCATGTGGATGTCTAAATCTAACTAAACAAGGTGAAGTAGGAATTATGCTATAAATAGTAGCAAAAAAAGAAGAACGCTAATTTGTTTTGGCACTATAGCCTCATCATATGTTTAAGTTAAACCATAATCTGATGACCCTTGGCAAAGCCAAGCAGCACCAAAAAGTAAGCTTGAAAAGTCCCCTAAAAGAAGTGCTAGTCAAGTGTTAGACACCTTTTGAAGGAAGTAAGATACGCATGAATAGACAAACAATTCATGTTGCCATAAACTTAAGCTTAAGATAGGGAATAAGTAATTGTATATTCTAAGATAGAACATAGGCTGTTTTTATTGATTTCAAATGTTCTGTAGATATCAAGGATGAGTAAACCAGGGTAATAGCCCAAAATAAATTCCCACTTCCAGGACTACTAGTTCAGATAATGGAACTTAAAAACTATTAATGACAAAGGAAGGGGCTCAGTTCATGCATGAACCATTATCACAGTCAATTTTCCAAACAGAAGTTAAGAAAATGGAAGGTAATGAGCAAAGAAGAAATGCACATATAACTGCTCCACAAAATTATTGCAAAATTTAGTATCGTGACTTACAATATCATCCAATGGGCAGATGTAAATTTGACAATATGTACCATCTTACAAGTATGGAAACAGGAAAGCAGAAAAAAACGCATTTTTAATACACAAGCATGCCTAATATGATTTAGACTATGAAATATTCAGAACACTTAAATGTCTACCTCAAATATCCCAAATCAACCACTATGCCAGCTGCTTCACCGCTCGAAAGCCCTTAATTTGCTGCTTACAATTCAAACTCGTCGTCAAGCTTCAAAGCTTCAGCTGCTGCCTCTTCTTCCTCATCATCAATAGCAAAATAAGGATTATGAACCTCGGGCCTGAACTTGTACCCAGTAAACACATAGAATGCCAGCGTCGCCAACTCTGCGGCCACTACGCTTGTCCAGAGATACTTATACGAAGTAATGGTCTCCAACGCATACACCACTACGCGCGTGAAGTAGATATAGCATATAACCACAATGTAATACTGCCTAAACAAAGTCAACTTCATCAAGTTCACTGCCGCCTTCCCATCAGTTCTGGCAGCCTCACGCAAGTTCTTAATTGACCAGACAATCGGGAACAAAACCGCACAACAGCAAACCACATCGACAAGCAAAAACACCTGCTTCCAAGTGAACCAGTCCTGACTGAAAGGCCCAGTCTCATCGATCACTACCTGAGCGATATTCGCAACAACCTGGAGCGGGATAACGATCATCAAAACCTTCTTCTCCTTGTCCTGCAAGTAAGGCTTCAAAAAGGACCACCCAGTGCCGATCAGCACGATCAAAGTGAAGAGGGAGATCCCCTTCAAGAAGCTGAATATATAGAACAGCACATCCCATCCATGCGCGCTCCCCGTCCGCTTAATGTACGACTTATCCTCCGCCTCACACAACAAATTCAAACCCTTCAGTATCAGGACCGCCAGCATGAAGAAATGGATCTTAAACGCGGTCAACCGTTTCTTATACAAGACGTAGACCCAGAGACCAGCGAGCACGAAGTAAATCAACGAGAACAGGAAGTAAACCCGGGGGAGGACGGTCTTGCCCGCGGAGAGGTAGTCCCTCCGGCCGCTCTTCCCGTCGAGGTTGTACGTCGCGGACCGGACGTCCATGGACACCCGGAGCTGCTGCTCCTGGAGGCAGTTGGCGAAGACGAGCGCGTACTGGTTCGCGTCCTCCTGCTTGTACACCGTGTCGTACCTCGTCTTCTGCCCCAGCTTGTCGAAGGTGAGCACTTGCCTGACGGAGTCGGACTGGAGGGCGCAGTTGATCTCCCCGTCCTCGAGCTGCTTCCGCACGTTGAACCACGAGTCCCGGGTGCATAGGAAGAACCCGACGCCGGCGAGTTCGAGCCCGGTCTTCGACAGCGCGACGCCGGAGACGTTGAGCTCGAGCCGGCCCCGGTGGGTGAACCCGAACTCGTCGAGCAGGATGATGCCCCGGCCGTCGGATCGGATCTCGGAGAACCGGATCTCGGCGACCGCCGCCGTGAGGACGACGCCGAGGAGGACCGCGAGGCGGAGCGCGGCGGGGATCGCCATGGCGCGGCGGCGCCGGATCTGGGGATTCTAGAGAGAGATCGGATCTCGGATCGGAGACGGCGAAGCGCTCTCTCTCTCTCTCTCTCTCTCTCTTCGATCTGCGAAGGGCGTGAGGAGGAAGAAGGAAGGAAGAAGACGACTGGATTTATTCCTCACCCCCCAAAAAAAAAAAAAAAAAGAAGAGAAAATAATTTAAAATTAATTTAAAAAACGAATTTAGTGACGACTTTTCTCAGTGAGCGGGGCGGCGACGACTTGGGGGGAGAATTTGCGTTCCTGGGCACGTGGCTCGCCGGAATCGCGGTCTTGGCCCCCGCCGGAGGGAAGGGTGGTTTCGGGATTTCGCTGGAATGACGGCGACCGACGCTGGCGGGGCGTGGGGAAGAAGGCTTCGGGTTCCTTTTTGGTTAAGAAATCCGAGCTTGATTTGGATTAGAATCTGAGGTTTTTATGGTACAAGATTTAGGTTTTGGTTAGGTCATTAGTCTCTGTCTTTTAATTGCCGTCCTGACCATAAGCAACAAGATGAGGTCGATGGCAGCTTTAATTTAATTGGGAATTTAGTTTAGTTCGGTTCTCCCATTGATTATTTTTTTCCCTTTTTTGAAGATTATATTTTCACAAGTGAGATCATGATAAATGGTAGGAAATTATATTTTGAATGATGATGAGAACAAACGACAACAACAACAGCTACAATACGTTCATGAAAAATGTGTCGTAACAAGATAATGTTTGAGTGGCATTCTGTTGAAAAGTGGTGTATGCATTTGCCACTAGTGTTGCGAATTTTACATACTTTTATCAAACATATTGGTGAGGATGGATTCTTCGTCGTCGTTGTCATGGTCATCATCATCTTTTTGCATGGAGGTGAACTCCATTTTCTCGAGAACCAATGATGAATACAGCAAACCTTTCGTAACGAGGTCGAGGACAATACATGGTGATCATCCCGACAAGGACAAAGTCGCGCGTTGCCTGGGATGTGCACGAGCAAGGCTTCAATATGTCCTGTTTCACATAAGGCGAGGCCGGCCAGAGCCTAGACCACCATTTTTCAGCTCGTCTTCCTGTCCCTCAAGCCCGCGGGTTAGTTTTACTGATTTTTATTTGTTAGAGTTTGCTAGTATTATAGTTTTTGAGTAACTATGTGAATAATGATTTGTTTTAAGTCGTGAATTTTTGAAGAAGTTTTTGACCAAAAAATTTCTTGAGTAATTGAACCCCATAATAATTTATAATTATTTGTTACTTAGTTTTCACAGTTCTGAATAAATTGCTATTTTCACAGTAAATTAAAAATACTCACAGAATAATTTCTCTCTCTATTTTTTTTTCTCTTTTTTTAGAAAACAGTTTCGCTGATTTGAACAATCGAACTTTTACACTAGCTTAATCTAGGAGCAAGATTAGATTCGAGATGGAGCACAAATGGGCCTCAAAGTCTACCGAGTTGAATTGCAATACATTGGGCTCATCGCAATACATCCTGGTAAAGAGGCCGAGGCCCATGTGTTCGATGAGGACCGGTTGAATTGGGCTTTACTCTTCAACTTTGGGCCATTAATCGGGTCCCTTTGTTAAGAGTGATCCGAGGTTCGTTAGTCCCATGAGAGTTTCAAATGTAGGTGTCCAAGTTATAAGGTGCCGGAATTTGTTGAGAAGTAAATACGTTGGGGGCTTAATTCGACCGGCCGAGTCGGACCGAGGCGTGCTCCAAACCTGGACGTGCCTGGTCGCGCTCTATACGTAATGAATGGCCGTCTGAAGCTTGCCCGAGTAGGTCGTTTGAGCCGATCTAGCCCGGCGGAGCCTGAGCACTAGGCGGGCTCATGCTGAGGTTTGCTATTTCGGTACGAGAAACCATTAGATGCATCCGGTTCACCCCAGCACAGTGACTCAGGGGTGCTAAATTGATAGGCTCCTCCATATAGGATTGCCAATATGCATTCCGCTCACAGCAATCAGGTGCACTCAAATATTGCGTACATTAGGTGCAAATTTTATGAACATAATACTTTTTAGCTAAGGTTAAGCCAAGTTTCTTTTCTCCCTGATTTAAACCTTGTATCAGTGATTAGCAGCAAAACTGAGTTGGGTTTGGACCATGTATAAAGTTTATTGTCGGTTCTCAACTGCTCAATTTTCCATATCTCGTTGTCGTTATTTTGTTTTTGTGGCATGATGAAATCTGAGAAATCATCTATGACAATTATGACCAAAGAAGAAGAAGAAGAAGAAGCACAAAGTAGTATGTTGAGAATTTTTTCTTCTTCCAAATTTTTTTCTTACCAACGCTTGAAAACTATAGTTGCAGACAGTTTGCCATTACCAACTGCTAACCACCACATGATGTGATCAGAGTTTCAAGAAGATGCTGGAGTCTCTCTCTCTCTTTCTGTCTCTAACGTGTCCATATGACAACACAGCTCATGCTCGAAGGGTCTTCATTACTTCTGAATTCTGACATATTCAATAGATAAGATTTTATGATGCTGAACAAAAATAATCCCATCATCCCGTTGGTTGATGCAGAGCAGAAAAAAGACAACCGAGCCTTGAACAATGGCGTCTACTCAAGAACCTCAACAACACAGCTTCGGCCATAGCTCATCTGGTATTGCTGCTTCATTCAATGGGAGTCAACGCCTCAAGAAGTTCTCTCTCTCTCTCTTCTTTTTGTTGCTCTTGAAACCAGTGACATTGAATGTTAAACCCCATTGTATACGGCGAAATCCAAATGGAAAGTTCAACAGTTTTTAACTGTGCTATCCATGATGGAAAACTCTGACGAAGTGATGACTGTCTTGGGGGGGAAGGTCAAACCTCGAGACTCCCATCGGTTCAGTTTCTACCTCACACGTGGAGTTCACGAACGGAGGGAAAGGTAAGCTGTGGCGCTGAAGAGAGGAAATGTCACTGGGTAGGAAATCTGGGGGCTCATTGCAGAGAGAGATCTAGAGGGAGAGAGCTAGCTGTTCGTTTGACTTCTGTTTTTGCTTGAGCTGAAGCTAATAAACACGCAGCGTTGACTTTTGTGGGTTCTGAAATTTGTGGTTGCAGAGATTTAATGTGTGGTGAAAATTTGGGAGAAGCTCCTTCCTCAACATCCAACCTTCGTTCTCCCACCTAGATGGCTGATTGTTTTATAGAAGAAAAACCTCTGATTGCTGCCGCACAACGTTGGATCCTGGTTGTGGATTTCATTTATGTTTGTTCAACAGTCACTCAATGTCCACTCCTCCTTCTTCATGCGAACTTACTTGATTTGATTTGATATAGTTGTGTCCATATCTCTTGTTGCACGTGTATTGACATATTTTGGATCGGGCGATTTATATTTTCCTCCAACCAACTCTGAGATTTTTAAACTCTAAAAAGAATCTATAGTAATAGACTTTTGCCCCCGCAATTACAAACAGGAGAAACCCTAGTTCCCCTCTCTCTCTCCATTGAGCCTACGGCACGGTGTTGGCTTGGAGTGTGGCAACAGGGCACACGATAGAGATGTCGGCCGACGTGAGAGACAAGGGGAACGTGGCGGTGTTGCAATAGCCACGATAGGTCGTTGAAGGGAGGGAGAGAGTGGCATATTTTAACGTCCCTCGCGTACAATTTGAATTAGGAATTACACGTGGAATTCAATGAAAATGGGTGGACATATTCGGGAATTAAATAGTGGCAAAACCTAACTCTGATAAAACAATAATAAAAACTAAACTATTAAGTGGATGATGATCACACGTATATATATATTCTAAAGAATTATGAACGACACGTGAAATTTGATTAACAGAAGTGGACGTATGTGATAAATAAACTAGGGTAGAAAGGATACACGCACAAAATAACCAACAAAACCTAATTATAATATCATGTTAAAAAGTTTAACCCAAAAATTTAAAATTGATAGGTGAAAAGATATTACATGTATACAAAAAGAATATAAATTTCATAATTAAGCGATATGAGATATTTCCACATTATCATTTATTTTATATTAATATAACATGTGAATTACATTTAATCACACAATTCATAAATTAGAAACTGATTGGAGAAACTGACTAATAAAGAAAATATTGTCAACATTTAGACTTTTATTCCGTTGAAGGCTGATCAAATGCTTGAACAAGACCTCAGACACTTTGGGGTTTGAATTCAAGATAGGTCGTCGCTTCTGGTCTAATTTGCATTGAATTCGGGTGCATGTACGCTCAATGGCAAATACGCCGATCACGAGCTTACTAAATATCTTTGTACTTAGATCAATTAAACCTAAGGATTTATCATCATGAGTCCCGACCACATACTCATGACATAACCAATCGAACGGCAAATTTTGAATGCCTATCGGATCATGATGCCTCGGCAAGCAATTCATTGCTGCGGTACGCAATTTCGAGCACCGATTTGGTGAAGAACATTCAATTCCCCCCGTGGACTTTGCTTCAATTTGATCCTCGCGGTGTCATGATGTTCCCCAACACTTCTTTTTTTTCTTTTTTCTTTAATAGTCATTCGTGAATTTCCACCGTTTAAAATTAATAATTATCAGGTGCATTTATGATTTTTGTCGCCCTTGGTCAATATTCTAGGGCCCAATGTTTCGTACCATTGCCAGACGACTGCAAGCAAGATAACACAATAAACAAAGAAGAAAGAAAATCTGAAAGTACCGTTGAATTTGATAATTTGCACTTTCGACGGCATGTTAGGAAGATTAAGGTTTCCGTGCATCTCTACCTTTAATTGATGGTGTACATATGAATATAAAATACATATTAATATCACGAAAAATTTCCGTTAATGGATGACAAGGGAGGGAGATGGCTTGCGGCTTGCCTCATACTAGATCTGGCTTGCAGTTGTGTGACTTGCTTGGTGAGGCCTAATGTCGCACAACCTCACCTTTGCTAGGTGATGACTGGGGTAAGGCGACCACGGCGAGCCAAAGCCAAATTTGGCTTACCTTGGGCCCGTGCAGCCCCCTCTATAGCCTCGCCTTCTTATTCCTTTCTCTAACTTTTAGGGTTTTTGACCAAAAAAAAAAAAAAACTCTTAAGGTTTAATTTTTCTAAAGAAATTTATGACTATTGAATTCTTCAATCAATGTTGACGTGACACTAACGTGTTAGTCCACATTAATATTTGCATTTTCTCTAGAAAAGAAATATAGTGAATTCGTACAATACAAGAGAATGACACTCATGTATAAAAAACACTTCATCTTCCAAATGCATGCCCTCACGATAAGTTAACGAGTTTCAATCTAAACAAACATTATGCAAACTCAAATGACCAAAAATTAAAAACAAAGAACAATATTTTTTTATATTTTTTTATTGCATATCAACAGCTTGATGCCGATGGGGCAATATTAATTCTACGCGGGGGCGACGGTCGCTTGCTATTGCCAAAAATAACTCCAAACACGAGGTTTGGGAAAGTCCATAAATGCTCACAATAAATGCATATATCTCTAATCCTGCAGACGTAGACCTCAGGAACCTTCAAGCGGGCCATCAATGACATGTGTCCTCTTGGTTGGCAAATTGGGGCTCTGCACCAATCGGTCCAAGCCATCAGAGCTCCCCACAGCCACGAGATGATGTACCAAAGCTCATCGAGGGCTGATGGAAACCCAACGAATCAAACGTCTCCCTCGCAAAGCATTGTCTCCAGGAGAACTCGCAAGGTTTCTTAATGCTGTGATTTCGTTGGACAAAAGATCAAATCCAAAAGTTTGAATTGCGAAATTTCCGTGGGACCATTATTGATTGTTCTAAAAATTTAAACTGTTAGATGAATGCATTGTTTAATATCTAATTATCTATTACTCTCCCTCACGCTTAAGTTTGGTCTTTTTACCTAGTACTAAGCGTGGACATATTTAATTAGGGAGGAAAATAAGGTCTAGAAAGATTTGAACTCAGGATCTCTAACTCTAATATCATGTGAATTTTTGTGAGATCATTGTGAGCTGTTTTAAAAACTTAAGCTGTTAGATGAAAGTGTGGTTTAGTATTTAATTATTTTAACATAAATATATAGATGGAGGGAGAGCAAATGAATATAAGACAACAACACATATCCTCTTGTAAACGCGATCCATTAGCAATGAGGCTCCTCCCCGCTCTTCCTCTACTCACGTGCAATATTGAGAATAGTGAGGGGTCTCACAAGGGAAGTAAGCTTGGGGCGAAACTTAGACTTTGGAAACATGTTGGAGGATCCAATCCCAATTCTTAAGTCAATAGTGGAGAGAGAGAGACTATATGAATATATTACTCATTGAAGTTCCATAGACAAAGTGATGGAAGATCCTTAACATCGGTAAGGAAGAAGGAAGAAATGTGTCGTAAGAGCATATGCTTAGATATATATCAAATGAGTGACGTGAAAAGACAGATCTTATTTAACAAGTTGTTTGTATGCGATAGTGATGGACAAGCTAATAAAGTGCACCATCTTACACACCACAAGGCAATGAAACCCTTCAAGATCACTACGTTTTTCTGATCTTTGATTACTGTACAATTACTGCATTGGCAATTGCTCTAGAACTCTTTGGCATCGCGCTCGAACCTTAGTCCATCACTCGCCATACATAAGGAATCCATCTGAAAGCCTGAAAGACTTCGACAGCAGACGCTTAGATGTACTACATGCGCTATGTACTCCTTAGTCGAATCGTTATACGGCTAAGAGAGCACATGGATATTGAGAGACATCGGCAGGATCCGAGGACGGTGGTAATATGGTGGGGTATGCTGCTGCTAACCCTAGGCAAGAGAGGAATGGGAGTCATGTGGTGAAGAGGGCCTGCAATAAATGGACGGGAGGCTTTGAGGGGTGGGTTCCTGAATACTCTTCTCATTTATGAGTATAGGCAACTTTCCCTTGACCCATTTAGGATGAGCTGTTAACCTATTTAGAAGAAAAAGAAGAAGATGAAAACAATGGACAAAAACCTTAGAAAATGCCTCGTCAGAATTTCTGGAAACTCTAAGAATTTAAAAGCGCCAACAACCGTTCCGTACAAGGTTTTCTTATATTGGCGAAGAAGATGTTGTTCGATGGAAGCTTTAAACTAAGTCTCTCTCAATGCGTTCTCATCTTTCGGTGCATATGTGGAGAGAGACTAGAGAGTCCATGGAGGACTATTGCAGAGGTCCAATGTTTTTTTTTTCCCTCTCTTGAATCTCTGAGTGGGTTCAACCACCACCTACCTCTCTAAATCTCCCCCATATGCTTAAATGGATACCATCAATTCATTTATCTGCTCCTCCTTTTAGTCTGCTCCATCTCTCTCTCTCTCTCTCTCTCTCTCTCTAACATGGACATTACTCTTCCCACACGCTTTTGCTAATAAAAAAGCCACCACCAAACAACATCGGAACATCCATAGTTTAGAAGTTGGTTCAATGTACATGGTGGTCTGGTGGTCCGTTTGATTCCCCCCGCCCAACACTTTCAAGAACCACCAAAAGAATCCTTAGAACCACAAGAAACCCCACTTCCCAAACTCTTTTCCCTTTCCTCCTTATAGCATTTCTAAAACTCAGCATTAGGGGAAAAAAGAGAGTTCCCAGAAGCAAGAAGTGCCGCCGTAGAAAGAATCCTGAACCCGAAGCCCTGAATGCTCCTTCGCTGACGTTTTGCAGCGAAGGTGACCGCAGCGGCAGTGGCGGGATTTCACGTAGGATATGGACGGAGTAGCAGCGAGATCGAGAAGGGTGCTCTCTTTATGCGGGAGGCTCATGAACGAGGTGGTGAGCTTCTTCGTCTTCTCTCTCCTGGACCTGCTGGACGCTGCCCTCTGCCTCGCCTTCAAGGTCTCCGACTTTCTCGCCGAGGCCGAGTGGAAGCCCTGCTACTGCTCCTCCTCCTCCGCCAGGGAGGCCATCCACGGCGCTGCTGGTGGCGAGATCCTGGTCTCCGAGCGCGGCGAGTCCAATATCGTGTGCCTCAGCTCGGGGGGCGGCGGTGGCAATGTCAATAAGATCCGGCTCGACCAGGTATCCGACACGCTCTACACGAGGCCTTCGAAACTCCAGGAGGTCTCAGAGTCCATAAAGCGGTTGTACGAGAAGAAGGGGAAGGAAAAGGCGGCGAAGGCCGCGACTATGTTCGCGGTGGACTCCGCTGTGGTGGAGATGCTGCAGGGGAGGATGGTGCGGAAGCAGCCGCATCCGATCCGTCGGTGGTCAGACTGCGACTGCGAGGATTGCACGTCGTGGGCATCGCGGAGGAGGAGGAGCCTCTTTGTCAAAGTCGCCGGAGCTAAAGGTATGATTTTTTTTTTTCGCGAGTTCAAAATAAAAGGACTAAAACCAATCTTTAATATATCATTTTTTTTTGAAGGATATTATGTTTAAACATATTTTGGAAAATATTGAATTTATAGACAAAATGTCAATTATATCGACTGATGTAATTGTTATGTTTGCACAAAATCATATGAAAACCAAGCATTTCTACTAAAGGCTGTAGAGAAAATATGACAGATTTTACACAGGGCAAACTCAGAGAGTCCCTAGTATGTGTTTTGACCTGAGGAGGTGTCGAAGATCGAATTAAGATGTGGACAGTCTTTGGAACATGTTCGACTTACAATGTTAGGGCATCTCATTTTATTTTCTCACAAGGTTTATCTTAAGTTAATATTTTGGTTGGATCAATTGTTATGTGTATCTCAACTCTTATAATTACGGGTCATAGCGCATTTCCATACTAAGAGTTTCAAAATTTGCATGCCCGTTCTTTTCACTAGAATGAGGTAACTTAGAAGATGATCCTATGAATGTAGTTAAATATACGGAGAGAAAATATTTTGGGGTTTGATTCTAAATTAGACATCAACAATTAAGATTGTTGAAATACCAATAAGATGCTATAATGAAGACAAAAAGGGTCCTCATCATAACCCTTTGGGCTGTTGCAAATCGCCATAAAGAATTTATTTGTTCATCCGAAATCAACGTACCCTTTAGAAAACGTGGCACATATCGCAAGCTTCTTACATATTTTAAGATAAAAATGGAAGATCGTGAGTTAGGAAGAGATCCCCACCTAACTCAAACTATCACATCGAGAGTTTCACTTGGGTACGTCATTCTTTATGGTGAACGAACATTCCAAACGTGTCTTTACCCCCGTCAAAATTCTATAGCTGATATGGAATGACAATGATACTTTTGTTGCATTGGCCTCAAGAAGAGTTCATGGCGGGATCTAATTGTAAGAAATTAGAAAGGGCGGGGAGCAATGCGCACGGCCCCAGCACGAGGTTGAAATTGCATATCTTTTTATAACCTGGGGCAAATTGCATTTTAAATTTTCTAATGTAGATCCGCAAAATTTCTTCTAGCGCAAACACGGGAAATTGACTCTTTTGGCCATCCACATTTTGTAATGAAATCTTAGTTGATGAAATGCGAATATCATCGATTGATGCATTGCTGTTTATAGGAATGTCAGAAAAACCCCGTGAAGACGTGCTCTTCATTCATGGCTTCATCTCATCCTCTGCATTCTGGACGGAGACGCTGTTCCCGAACTTCTCCGACTCGGCCAAGTCCGCATACCGGCTCTTCGCCGTGGATTTGCTCGGGTTTGGGCGGAGCCCGAAGCCAAGCGACTCGCTCTACACGCTGAGGGAGCACCTGGACATGATCGAGCAGTCGGTGCTCGAGCCCTACAAGGTCAAGTCCTTCCACATCGTGGCTCACTCCTTGGGCTGCATCCTGGCCCTCGCGCTTGCCGTCAGGCACCCTGGCTCAGTCAAGTCCCTAACCCTGCTCGCGCCGGTCAGTTCTTTCTTTGCCTCAGTATAGATGACAAAAAAATTCGAATTGAGCTGCTCGATGATATTTTATTATGCTTCTAAAATATGATAGCTTGCATACTCAATTCAACATAGTATTAGAGTAATCAGTGCTGTCGTAATGTCTTACTTTTGTGAAACATATTTTCGAATGGCTATATTATTTGTTTGCCTCCGTAATTATTAGTTTATATACAGAAATGCTAACCGTAGACTATCTTTGGCTAACTGTGATTATCTGTTACTAATTATCTTTTGTAGATGGTCAATGAAAAATTAATGAATGATTATTGGCATATTATTCGGCAACGCGTGTGCCTACAGCCGGAGACAAGAATAAAAAACACTTTTCATCGACTGCGAATATACTCAAAATCACTTATATCGCATATATATGCTCTTCATTGTGAATTATCTAGAGTTACAACGTTATTTTGGACATAAAAACATGATGGCACGTTGCATTCGAAGGTTGCCTTTTTTCCTTTCTTCGATGAGCCTGAGTCGTGTATGGACGCATGATGCAGCCCTATTACCCGGTGCCCAAAGGCGTGCAGGCGGCACAGTATGTGATGAGGAGGGTGGCGCCGCGGCGGGTGTGGCCGCTCATCACGTTCGGCGCATCACTCGCGTGCTGGTACGAGCACATCACCCGGGCATGGTGCCTGCTCGCCTGCAAGAACCACCGATTCTGGGAGCTCCTCACCAAAATCATCACCAGAAACAGGTGCGTCCTTCTCGTCCGTTCTCACCAACCTTACATAACACAAGACCATATGCTAATTCAAACTAGGAATACCGAAATTCATGCTGCTATTGCGTGTTTCACTGGCATTTCCTTTTTCAATTGTTGGCAATGCCAATGCTGGTCTGACCATAGAAAGGGAGCTAAACGACCCTCATCTGTTTATTGTTGAGTTGCTCTTTATATAAGTCTTTTCTGTTTGAATGTACAATATACAATGACTTGTCTAAAGGAATGAATGATAATTTATGAATTGTGATTAATTTGAATGGACCCAATTTTTGTAAACATCCGAAAAACATGTGAAACAGGATCAGGACGTTCTTGTTCGAGGGGTTCTTCTGCCACACCCACAACGCGGCGTGGCACACGCTCCACAACGTCATCTGCGGCATGGCCGGCAAGCTCGACGGCTACCTAGACACGGTGCGGGACCACCTGAGGTGCGACGTGACCATCTTCCACGGCCAGGACGACGAGCTCATCCCCGTTGAGTGTAGCTACAGCGTCCAGAGGAGGGTCCGCCGAGCCCATGTGAAGGTGATCGAGAACAAGGACCACATCACGATCGTAGTCGGGAGGCAGCGGGCGTTTGCGCGGGAGCTCGAGGAGATTTGGAGGAAATCGAGCGGCTGAATCGATCCTCTAAGTCTTTAGTCGCCACGGAGGAGCTGAGGAGTACATGATCATTCGTTACCGATAGATGTTCTACCAAAATCAAAATTGGAACTGAAGTTGCTCGAAATTGGATAGGCCTCAGGCCCCTATTGTTTGATGTGTGAAATACGATCAATTGCATATATTAACGGAGTTGATGAGATCTGAGCAAAACGTCGCATTCGAAATCTTAATTTTTTCCAAATGTTGCGCTCACAAACTTCTCCTCATTTCCTCTATGTTCTTTCTTGGTCAGTTGGATTTGTGCCAGCCATGAAATAATCGAAATGTGGCAAACGCAAGTCCTACTCTTTATCTTACTTTTTGCTTAGCGATCTTGTTCTCTGGATAAGTATTCGTGATAAAGTTCTTATATGTATTGCAAAATTGATTTACTTTTAGCTAGACCAATGTTGACAACTATTTTTAAACAAAAAAATAATAATAATAATAACAAAGAAAGAAAAAAACGCACCAAGGGGGGCTGGGTTGGGCCAAATCTGGCCTCGGCCCAACCTGTCCCTCCCTTTTCCTCTCTTGCGCGTCCGCGGCCCGGCCCAGCTTTCCTCTCCCTCCGGCTTGGCCCGTGCCCAATTGTCTCCTCCTCTTGCTTGTCTTTGCGCACGGAACCTGCAGCAGAAAAGACAACAATAGAAAAGACAGCAACAAAGTAGGAGATGGGAGAGCAAAGTAGGATGAGAGCAGGAAGAGAAGAGAAGGCAAGGGAAGAGAAGAGAAACCAGAGAGAGAAGAGAAGGCAGGGAGAGAGGAGAGAGGAGAGAGGGCAACCGAGAGGGAGGAAGTGAAATAGGAGCTGGTGAAGAGGGAAGCCAAGGAGCCGAGAACCTCTGAGATGCCTTGCCACCGTCGGAGAGTTGCTCATTTGACGCTGATTGTTGCTATTTCTGTGACATCCCGATTTTCCAATTCTATTTTCAATAAATTGAGACGGGCATTTCGTTGGCACGCATATAGTTCTTTTTCTTGAGTCGGCCATTCATGTGAAAATTAGTTTATCGGGTGAAGCTGTTAAGAGTTTCTAATGCATCAGACTCGAGAATTTGACCAGGAAGCGACCTTTCGACCGAGCTAATCTGCAAGGGTCATTAGGGCACAATTAAAATCGATTAGAGATTGGAGATAAGTCGACTCGACAGAGGCATGTGATCAGGTGTGGGTGATTCCACCAGATCGCACAATTCTTGTCGATCGGCACTGGACCGACTTCTCTGTCGATTGGGTACCCTGTGTTCGTATTTGAAACCTTGAGATTACCCCGACAACCGAAAGTCGCAAATATTTCAAAGATGTACATTGTGGCTTGAGATGATCAACCACATGTCAAATGCATGAAAATTTCTAAAGGCTACCCGATAGGTTGGGCCGCGCTAGTAACGTGCCAAAATGTAATTAACCGTGGAATTGAGACCGAATTCAGAAATTAGAAGTTTGGGTGTGTCACAAATCATTTTAGGAATATTGATTCATCTTTGGAAGATTTTTCATGCAAGTCGAGTTTTTCAGCAAAATAATCAGAGGATGGCTAATTTGGCTCGAGAAATTAGTAGGCCCGCCTTTGGTCTTGCTATTAGGACTTAAGTTAGTTCTATGGACAAGTGAAGATGTTAATTGAAGCTTGATGACATTGGGTTAATTTATTTGAGCTTCAATTGAATGGAATTGATTGAGAAATGATTGAATTAAGT
Source organism: Eucalyptus decipiens (assembly GCA_014182575.1). Taxonomy (NCBI): domain Eukaryota; kingdom Viridiplantae; phylum Streptophyta; class Magnoliopsida; order Myrtales; family Myrtaceae; genus Eucalyptus; species Eucalyptus decipiens. The sequence continues at coordinate 11,646,198 of CM024613.1, read as the reverse complement.
ATACAAAGTTTCATGCCCTGGCGGAAAAATAAAATGGACCCATTGAAGAATGTTGTGGGAGAGGAGATAGTGAAAGATGACATCATGAGGGTGATGTCATGCTGATTGAAGCCAAGGATTGAGGGCTTGACAAGTGGAGGGTGGAGATTTAATCTCCAAAAAGTGGCCATCACCATCATCTTCAACCTTGGGAAGGAGAGAGAGAGGGAAGGGGGAGAGAACCGACCGGACCAGCCAAGCCGATCGCCCGACCGGCCGCCCCTTCGCCGCTGACTGCCCGGCTTCGCGGAGAAGCTCGTCGCCGCCGTCGTCGTGCGTGTCGCCCGCGCACCGCCTCCGCCGCCTCCAGCCTTCGTCCGCGTAGCCCCGAGCTCCATCCCCTCCGTCCGCCGCTTGTCGCCATCCACCGAAGCCTCCATCGCCGCCGTTCGTTGTCGCCAGCCACCGCCGAAGACCCGCCGGAGCCATCACAGTCGTCGTTGCCGTCGTGCGTCCGCGCGAAGCCGCGCGCCAGCTCGCCGATCGGCTCGCGCTCAGCCCGCGCCTCCAGCTCATCGACCAGGCCGCTCCGAGTTGCTACCGCTGCCGCCGAAGGGTCGCCGGAGCTACCACCTTGCCCGCCTAAGCTGCCGCCCCTCTTCTCCGCCATTCCTCCGCCCATTCCGGCGCCGGATCCGCCATTCTTGGCCCCAAATCAGTGGCTGGAAAAATGGGTATTCCGGCTTGGTTTTTGCCCGTTTCAGCCGCCTTCCCGAGCCCGGATGCTCGGCCCACCTTGAGGAAAGTCGATCCTCGCGTCGTCTTTGTCGTTTTGATTCGCTCGACTCGCTAATCCGGTGAGTTTAACTCACTATACCTCGATTAGAGGGTTAATTATGCTTTAGGTGTGCTTAGCTTAAGTTAATTAAGCTTAGGTGGTTAGTTTAGTTTATTTAATTGTGAATTAGATTAAGATGTTTGTTTAATTTAAAGTATGATTAATTAAAGGCTAAGAGAGTTTATTTAATAATAAACCTTGATGGGACATAATAGGATTTTCATTTTGAATTATTTAATTGCTTTGAAATTCTGGAAATTATAATATTATATTATAATCCGAAATTATTAAAACATTATTTAAAAAAAAACGGAAAAATTATTTTTGACCTCGGTTGCTCGAATTTCGTGCCGATCGCTGCTGTGTATTCAGATTTTGAAATTGACGATTGTATATTATAAATTGAGTGTGGATTGTGAAAAATATGGATATTATTATTCAATTAATTTTTGGAATAAATTTAATTATTTAATAAATTCCGAAAAATTATTTTGGGACCCTAAATTCTCGAATTTCGTGCTGATCGCTGCTTTGTGTATTTAGAATTTGAATTTGATGATTGATTGTGGCAAATTGAGTGTTGATTGTGATAAATAGAGATTTTATTCATAAAAATCCAAGTGTCGGGTTTTGATGCAAAAATTAGATTTTAATTATTAGATTAAATAGTGGGGTTTGAAAAAGTGAGATATTGGCTTTTTGATTCGAAATTAGCGTGTCCCCACACACGTGAGTAATTTCTAGAATATTTTTAATATGAAGAAAAATGACCTGGATCACTATTTTAAGTGGAAGCATTGATTGAAATATAAAGTGTCCTAGGGCCGAGTATGCTTTGGCTGTGTGATAACTAAGAGGAATCATCCTGGGCTGTTGAGCTGGACTTGCCCCTATATGGGATGCCCACGCAGTGGTTGCGGGTCGCAGTTGATTCTGGGCCCATGCTCCTTCGGGAACGCCGTTGATGTACTGATGAAGCCGCGCTCCAAGGGGGGAGGAGATGCCTGGCTATATACTAGTAGATAGCTGAACAACGAGTAGGCTATGCCCTTGTGTGGCAGTGAATAACAATTGGAATGCATGTTGAGTGTTGTTGATGTGTCGGATTATGGGACGGAATTGTATGGCATGGAATGAGACGTGTCATAACAATTTAATCTTATAATTAAGACCCCGTGGTTGTTGGTTATATGAAAGTGAATGCGTTTCGGTTATTTAAGTTCATATTACTATTTGTGATTGAGTGATTTGAATCGTGCTAACCTGCATGAAGGAATTGAGGCGAGGTAAGTTCTCTGTGTGATGTGGCTAGGCCACCCGGGGCGTACTTTCTTTCTAATAAGGGTTTAGGGGGTTGAGCTTGCTAAGACATTGTCTCATCTCGGTTTGGGGATTAAAATTTCAGGTCCCTGGTGGACGGAGCGGCTAGATAGCTTTGGTTGGCCTTGAGGAGTTACAGAGGTGAAGTCATGAGGATTGGGGAACGTGTCCGACTTGTAGGTCGTAGGACAGTTCACTTTTAAGAGCCGGTCTTTTGTAGACTGTTGGCTGTAAGCCTTCGTCTGTAACTCCGTTGGCTTATGTAAATGATTGGTTGTGAATTTGCTTCCTGCTTTTCTATTCCGTATTTCATTGTTAGGGGTTTTATAATACGTTCCGCTTGCGCAATAATAAATGAATAGGTCGGCGACACTACCTGGGAATGTTGCATTTGATCGACCGCAGCGGGATGTGCGCGCGCTCAGGGTTCGAGGCATGACAATTTCCTCTGGAGCTTCAAGTAGGCATTTTGTTGAGCGCCTGGTGTGCGTGTGGTGAAACCGGGACGGAGCTCACCTCGACCCTTTCGAGCGAGTTCCAGCCACCACCTGTCCCCCATTGCATTCTCTTTACTTTGGCATACGTCCTTGGCTGTCTTGACTTGCGCTCGGGCCTCGGCTAAGCTCGAAGCCCCCGTCTCCCAGAACACCCTCCACCTGTTTGATGTAATGCAACGCTCATGCTTAGCTTCATCATTTAATCCCTAGCTAGGACGATTAGACATAGGAGTGAGGTTGCAGTTTGGCTGGAAGCCGGGCTATGCTCCTGCCTAGCCCAAAGCACAGTTGTGCTGCCCTAGCTAGGCGCCTCTCGCGCCGTTCGTCGTCCCCACCTTCCCTACCCCGACTAGATAGTTGCGGAGCAGGGGTCGCGGTCCGGTAGAGCACCACCCTTGATCAACCCCTTGTCACCTCGATGAGCCACCTGTCCGATGCCAGCCACCGCCTCCTTCCTTCTTGGAAGTCACCCGAGCATCCCACCATCCCCGTCCTTCCCATTGCGGTTGGTCAACTGCTGGACAGGGATGCAAGCTGGGCTAGGCTAGATTTGTGATCTGGCCCACTCAACCTTCTTCGCATGGGTTTGCAGGAGGGGCCTTTCTCTTTTGCAAAGAAAGTGGTTGGGCCCGTCGGTTGGGCCCAATCCCCAAATTAGGAAAGGTTCGACCACCCTTGGTTGGGCTTGGTCCTCTCAAGCGAGTATTCGGCGCGCCCCAACCGGTTTAAACTCAAGCGAGTCTGACCTGACTTGCCCCGAAATGGTTAGACTCGGGTTGGGTCAGATCAGACCCGACCCAGCTTGGCTGAAAAAAAAAATTGAAATCTAAAAAATATAGGGTTTTGTTGGGAATTGTCATGTCTTGCTTTCTTAGTGTAATTATGCCTTTATTTTCTCGTATATTGATTATATCGCATGTTTAATTTGTATATTTAATTACGTTTGCACGTGTTTAATTGCATAGTCTCAATTTTACTACAATTAGGATATTGGTAGCTATAATTATTATTTTAATGATTGCACATCTGCATGATCACTTTACATATTAGTGGATAGGTATAAAATCAATCCAAACTGCCGGATAAAAATATTTTCTTCTAAAATGAACAAGATTATATATTAAAATGGCACTAATTGGTTAATTAGTGTAATCAAGTCCCTGACCCTAAATTTTCTGGTTGCGTAGGAAGTAACGTACATTCCCATACCTCACTTGGTTTCTAGCTGACCCCAATAAGCTAATGACGACTTCTTATTGCGAAATTCTTCACAATACCCCAATGTCGCGCGAGATATGGGCTTAGTAGAACCCAAGCCTAATCATGGACCATAGGCTCGTCTTTTAGGCAATGCCCCTAAACCTATTCCCTCCCCCTAGGGGTAGGTCGCAACGGCTTAGCAACTCCACTAGGGACTGGTTTTAGACCTTAGAGGACTTAGACCGAAATTGATTTTGTTCAAAAATATATATTATTGTTTGGCAGCAAGGATCTAAGGTACGCCCTAACATGTCAGGTGTTAAATGTTCATGCAGAATGGGAGGTATAAGGGGAAGTGATTGTTAACCCTTGTTTTGTAGGGGGTGTAGGAATGAATGGTTTATTTATGCATGAAGTATTACTTGCTTATAAATTGTCATACCCACATTCTTTGCATTGCAATACACTATGGCACACATTACTTGCTGCCGGACCTGGGCCGCATAGGATCGCTTAGGATGATATTGAGGTGGATACTACTATGACTACAACCATGTAGCACGAGTTGCCCATCTCGACCTCGAAATTTCTTTCTTGATGTCAAAGGCCCATACACTAGTCTACAACCACGAGACATGGGTCGGCCCTTTGACGAAGTTGGAATCATGGGTAACACGACCTAGCCGCGATCATGCTAGTTCGATCCAATGATCCTATGGCTCCATTTTAAACTGTATAGAGTAGAGATCGAACCACATCCCATATGTATGTCTATGTAATTTTAAAAAAAAAAGAAAAAGAAAGAAGTCGTCCCCCACCGTAAGTATCACTCTTTTTTTTTTTAAATGAATTTTCATTAGAAATTCGTGGAGACCAATTGAATGTCCTCAGTTATGTAGGCTCATAATTGAAAAAATTGGCAATCACTCTTGATAAATGAACATTGAATGCAAGTTCTAAACACTTTGATTTGGCCCTGTTGAACACATGGTTTTATTTAAATTTTTAAGGGATAAGTGTTAGGAAGTCCTCTACAACTTGTCACGAAAATGAATTTCGGTCTAAAACTTGCAAAAGTGCATTTAAGTCCTAAAACTTGTCAAATTGTTTCAAACGAGTCCTAAGATCGATGCCATTAGCTTTTCCGTTAAAAATGCTGACGTGGCATTTTAAATAATTTTTTTATTTTCCAGGTTTATTTTTTAATTATTTTTTAATTATTTTAAAAAAATTAGATTTAAAAACAAAAAAATCAAATTTATTCATTTTATCTTATTTTCACCAAAAAATTTTAAAAAAGTTAAATATTTATTAAAAAATATTTTAATTGAAAATAAAATTTTTAGTTAAAATATTTATTAAAAAACATATTTAAAAAGTTAGCATTATTTTTTTAATTTATTTTTAAAAATTTTAAAAATAAATTTTTTAACTTTTCTTTTTAGTTTTTGTTGAAAATAAGATAAAAATAAATTTAATTTTTAGTTTTTAAATCTAATTTTTTTAAAAAATGGATAAAAATTAATTAAAAAATAAACCTGGAAAATAAAAAATTATTTAAAATGCCATGTTAGCATTTTTAACGGAAAAGGCTAACGGCGTCGATCTTAGGACTCGTTTGAAACAATTTGACAAGTTTTAGGACTTAAATGTATTTTTTGCAAGTTTTAGGACTAAAATGCATTTTCGTGATAAGTTGTAGGACTTTTGGAACACTTATCCCAATTTTTAATTATGGGCTCAAAACCACTTTTTGTTAGAAATTCTTTCAAGTCAAGATTATATTGTGGGGCACAAAAAAAAAAAAAAATTGAGATCATATTTTCGATCAAATTCTTCCTTTCTTACATTCTAGGATTGAAATTCAGATAATATTTCATGTATAAATTTCTCAAAACAAAAGTCACTTCATTTTTGTAGGAGTAAAATCATAAATCAATCTTTAAAAAATCAATGCCACTTTTGCATCTGAAACTTTTAGAATAAGAGTGGACGTTCGATTGATGGCCGCAAATCGATTTTTTTTTTTTTTTTTTAAAATGATGTATTCTCTTATGATAAAATCTTGTCAAAATACTAAAACCCCGTTATAAGGACTATGGGGCATGTACCGTCACATTGATTTTGTTGTAAGAAGCGACCTCATTGAGAGATCATTTTCTCTCATTCACATACTAACATTGTCGTCTTTTTGTAGGTTATGCGCGATGCTCCTTGACATTCTTGTGTTTGATCACATAGAGAAGTGAATTCTAGAACTAGGACAATAGTTGATATTTACTCTTATCTATACAAGAGTTTCTTGTATTTTATCATTGTTTTTATTCTTGTTAAGAACCATATTTTCCATTTTGGGTTTTGATTGCGAATCCAATTGATGCTTTTGTAAATCACGTGATTCACATTTTTTTTTAATGATGGAAATCAATTTCGTGAAAACCATCCTTAAAAAAAAAAAAAAAAAAAACTCAGAAGTGTTTTAAACGAACCTTTACGTCTAGCTCGAAATGTTTTGAAAATGAATTTCAAGAAAGTTTTGCTTAAGGCCCTCTCTTCACATGGTCGTTTTCTCAGCTAGAATGAGGAGTTTATTTGAGATCGGCATCCGCCCCTTCTAAAAGATAAAAGCGTAGGCTCATGGAACTCGAGGAGCAAGCATGCATCGAGGCTTCATCGGCGCCAATCTTCCATAGAGGCGGAACAAAGTTGAATTCTATTCTAGGAAGTTTCTTTATTTGGAGGTCGGGCATCGCCATCACCAGATTTTTTTACGAGCTTTATCAAGAGCCGCACATCATATGTTACTAAAAGGCTAGCACTAGGGCTCTTGTGCATTTTGGTAATTAAAGCATTTAAACATTTGGCTACAAGAACTTTCTGCAATCAACTTTAGAGATTCGTGTCACAAAATGCTACTTTGTTATATGCTTTATCGCAAGGAAATGATGCAAATGCCTTTGATGCCAAAATAGCCCATCGATCTCATTCACTTTGCATGATGAGACAAATGAAGGAAGTTGCCAAGCATCCAAAAAAGCAAATTCGAAGGAAGAGTAAACTGTATTGATTCCAATTAAACCGTATTGATTCCAATTATCCATTTCTGATGACATGACTTTCTTTTCATTGTCAAGGAGACATCAAGAGTACCAAGTTTTGTAACATTCCAACAAATGCGATGGAGCATTATTAAGTCCTGTTCATCTTAAACAAAAAAGATTCAAATGAAACAAAGGGGCAATATCATCCCTTCCTCCATAAGAGATATCTTGAGATGTTGATCGTCCGACTTTGGAAAACAATGTATTTCGTTTCTAAACTTGATTCTCTTTAGCATAAAAAATGACATATCATTTTCTTTGATACAGGATAGACTCGAACATAATAAAGGTTTGTCAGATAAAAAGTGGGGGAGCAACGTTTGATTTGGAAAAAAAATCTCTCCTTCCCCCACCAATGAAGTGTGTTTGAACAACATTGTCAAATTCATCAAGAAAGGATGTATCGTTCGTCAATTGAACCTAATTAAGTATGGAGATAACCTGTTTCATCTCCTCTTCTCATAGGGTGATAAATGGGAAAAAAGTTGCATCTTGACCGTCGAAGTAGCACCTTCCACCAAGGAATCATGCTAAGACCCGACTATCCATTTTTGCGTAAAGGGATATGTATGGTTCCTAAATGATTACTAATCGAGCGAGGAAATAACATGTCCAATCTTTTCTTTGCAAGCAGTAAATAGGCAAAGCATCTAAAGAACAATATCCTCAAATGTGGAAACAAGGAGCAATCATTCTCCTTTCAAAGCAAGATCTTGAAAAACACATCTAATGATCCCTATTTAAATTTTTCAAGCTCCTTGTCAATTAAATGTCTCTTCGAAAAGAGCATTTGAAAGAGCAAGAATTGAACTTTGTAAATTGTTGTATGCAATAAAGAAGTGCTTTTCATGGATAAAATCAGGGCCACATAGCCATTTTTCAATCAATCCTAGCCACTTCAGACAAAGTTCATACCTGAAGAATGAAAACACATGAAGGGTAAATTGTGTCAATTCCAATTGCTCATTTTGATAGAGTCTTTGACATTATTCTCTTTTCCTTTGATAGGAAAACATCAAACACTTAAAGGCAAATGCAAGTGAAGGGTAATGTCAAGTTACCAAATATCCATGAGGGTGAATCCAATAAATGTTAGCACCTAAAGGATAAAAGCAAATGAAGGGTAATAATGTATCATTTCCAACATTTCAATCCCCAAAGATTTTTGCACTAACATACTCTTTCACATTCTTTACAGGGTTACCAAATCGCCATGTCGCAGGTAAGTACTCTTCTTTTCAAAATTAAATGAAAAAAAAAATGGATAATTTCCATTACAAAAAGAACCTTTAGCACTTTCTTAGAAATAAACACAAAAATAAATAATTGAGAAAAGAAAAAAACTTTCTACAAACTTTTTGAACATTCTTTTTATCTCAAAATTATTTTATCGTTTTGTGGGTTATTCATTTTGAATAAAAATTCCCTATGGAGATTAATCTACTTAGATGATCTCAGCAAAGCAAAATGGAGATGTTAATCATTCCAAGCAGAGAATACTTGAAGAAAGGCAAGCTATTTTCAAACACATCATTCAAACACTTTTGAGAGTTGAGTGGAAAATGACCTTCTCTTAGGACAAATAATTCATTCGCATTGAACGCAAAGATCAAAATGATAAAGGCATTACCTTCATTAATCCCAAGCACCGAACTAATCTCTTTCTAACCCTTTTGGTCAAATAAGGATGATTCTTCAAAGTACCCCTATCAAGAACAACTCTTGTTGCGACCTACCCCTTGGAGGGAGGGAACATGTTTTAGGAGTATTGCCTAAATGATGAACTTAAGGCTCATGATTAGGCGCGGGCTCTCTCAAGCCCATACCTCACATGACGTTAGGGTATTTTTAGAAATTTTGCAATAAGAAGTTGCTATTAGCTTATTGGGGTCGACTAGAAATCAAGTGAAGTATGGAAGTGTACCTCACTTCCTACACAACTAGAGAATCTAAAATCGATGACTTGATTACACTAATTGATCAATTAGTGCCATTTCGGTACCTAATCTTATTCATCTTAAAAGAAAAGGTTTTTGTTAGGCAGTTTGGATTAATTTTATACCTATCCACTAACATATGAGGTGATAATGCAAGTATGTAATCATAAAAGTAACAATCATAGCTACCAAGATATTAATTTCAGTAAAATTGAGCACGTGCAATTAAATATAATTAAATATGCAAATTAAACACGCAAAATCAATATACGAGTAAATAAAATCCTAATTACACTAATAAGGTAAGACATAGCAATTCCTAACCAAACCCTGCATTTTTTGGATTTTCAAATTTTTTTAATGTGGCACCCTCTGAACGGCCCCCGATTCGTTGGGGTCACTACAGATACCTCTCGCCTTTGCTTTCTCTTAACCTGATAATCCATTACTCTGATACCATAAGAAATTAACAAATCCATGAATCCTGGAGGTATATATTCTTTCTATAGGTCTTTGCACAGTTCATATAGCGGAAGCATATCCAACATCTTCCTATTCCATATTCAGAAATAATGCACACCAACTAAACATTTTATAAGTTAAAGTTGAATACTTTTATTTACATAACTTGATGGACATCACAGGTCGGTACATCAAAATGCCAAGATCTTTTTAAACTCGGCTATTCTCAAAAAGTACTCGACTCTATAACAATCGTGTACATAGGCCCATCAATCAGTGTCTGCAGTCCAAAAATACTTTATCTGTTGACTATCACTCTCGGTCACACCCAGTCCGGTCCATCAACTGGCGGCGGCGGCAACGACCCCAGCGTACTCCCATCACAGCGGACGAACACAGTCAAAAACTCCTGGATCACTGGGCCGGCGGGAGAACCGATGTCATACATGATCAATACCCGCACCCGAACAAAAACCAACCCTCGTATCTCAGAATGATGGTGCTCCATACACTCACACTCAAGGTCGATCGGTATACCATAGAATGTGCCAGGGGTGACTAGTAGTAGAGGCATATCTTCTAGTCTGAAATATTAGTCTCCAAACAGGGTGAGTACAACCACTCAACAACAAAAGATCCATTAAACTATACTATGTAAGCCATCACAATCCAGTTTTATGCAAGATAGACAAGACAGGTCATCAAGGAATGAGTATGCATCTAAACCATATAACTCTTCAATGCAATGACCAGTGCAGTTCCAACGAATAAGATGCATCATGTCCAGTCACACAAGTCCGATCATAGGGCCAAATTGTTATGACACGTCCCATTCTATGCCATCCAATTTAGTCTCATAACCAGACCACACTCACACTTAGTATAATCATCCATTTTAACATTTAAAAGGGTTTTATCCCCCCAGAGGACCAATGTTTGCGTCCTTCTGGGATTTCGCACCCAACCTGGCGTTGCGAAAGCCTCCGGCATCTAGCCACAAGGCCACCGGGCATCTAGAACGTGTTACATCACACCTCCAAGCATCTCGCACCCCACCTGGCGTCACGAGGAACCTCCGGGGTTTGCCATGAAAATGGTTACCTCTGCCATCTAGAATTACGTACCGACATACCACCGAGCATCCCGATGCTCCCGGGGAAAACCTCTAGGGCACTATGGACCCCAGGCATCCACAAGGCATCGACTCATTCGATCGTTTGGGCCTCCCGACTCCCAAGGCATTGTTGACCCGAGAGTCCAACGGTAACAATTAACATCTTAATATCAAAAACACTTTTCAATGCAATGACAAGATGTCCCATGAGTCTTCATCAAATCTCAATATTGCATGATATGCTGAATGTCAATATCATCATGTCAAATAACAACTCATGATGCATTCACTTTTGGGAAAAATTGAGCAAATTCGGAACAAAACTGCTCAAACGTCACAATGCACAGTTTTAGTAATAATTCCAGAGTAACCCCTAAATGAACTCAGAAAATTTTGAAATTTTGATATGTTATTAATAAGACCTAAAGGAAAATTTTTTTATGAAGAACACTAAGTCAAAATAGTTATGTATGAATCACAATAGGTCGCATAACTCAGCCCAAAATTTATTCCAGATTTTACACTTCAATAGTAGAGTGCCGAACATTGAAATGGACTTATACCACTATATATGGATTTCGAAAAATCTAACTAAAATACATGTATAGTTTAGACAATTCTCTACAGCTTTCATGAAGAAATCAAAACCAGAATCATACTAGAGATTTCTCAATTCCACAATCCATTTCTACTCTACTTATCCAAAATCCAGCATCCAACATCCGCAACCCAAACATCTCCAAGTCTATTACACTACACTAGACAACAATAGCACAACATGATATAGGTTAATGGACTTTCACTTGCCTCAAATCCTATGGTTCAATGGCTAGGGGTTCGGTTCGGCAGTGCGGCTCGATGGCGGCGAAGACAAGCGGCGTCGACGGCGGCAGCTCGAGCATGGACGGAAGGCGGTTCTTCTCTTCCTTCCTTACGGCTCACACTTGCGCGCCCGCTTCTCTCGCTCGAACTCTCTCTATTCACGGTCTTGCTCACTCAAATTCTCTCTCTCACTCCTCCTCTCAATTCCGAACCCTTTTGTTCTTTGGTTTGTTGACTTTGAGAGTCAATTGCATGGGAATTTTCGGTGGCAACCAAGGTTGAAGACAGCTGGTGGAGACGTGGCTCTCCCTTGCTCGGTTCCTCTCCATGCGCTGGCCACTGAAGGAGAAGCAACGTGGCTGTTGCTGGGCTTCTCTCGGTCAACAATCCCATGATTCGTTGACTCCATGTGTCGACTAAAATGGAGAGAGATTGGGGCACCTTGGGACACGGATGATCCCTTCCTTCGGCTCACTAAATAATTAGTACATTAAAGTCAAAATCCCCTTCTTATTTCATACATACCTAGATGGTGTTGTTGTATAGTATTATCGGAACAAGTGTGCACGGGTCAATGGGGTCGAATATAGTATCGGCGATGCTTCCGTCACTTAGTCATGGACCGCCGTATATTTAAGGGTCGTCACAAAATTCTGGATGCCACATCTAATTTTTTAAAATTATTTTTTTTTTCAGTCGGGCTGAGTCGGGTCTGGTTTGACCGAACTCAGGTCTAACCTGGTCGAGGCGGGGCCGGTCAAACTTGCTCGGATCCAGTCCGAGGCAGGTTGGTCAGCTCGCTCGAAAAGGGGTTGGGCCCAACTGGCGGGCCCAATCCCTCTTTTACAAAAGAGGTTCTCTAGCCAAGACGTGATGACGCTATCCCGGTTAGGCGGGGGTGACTTGACCGCTAAGGTCGATCGGTCTTGGCGGCGGCGGTAGGGCATCAATTGAGGACGGCGTTCCACCGGCCCATAGCCCCCTGCTCTGCGATCTACCTGGTCGAGATAGAGAAGATGGCAACGGCAAGTCGCGCGGGTGGCCTCCAGCTAGATGGTGGGGCCTCACCAATGGCCAAACAATCTGACTAGAGCTGTAAGTAAAGGGGCGGAAATGGAGGTTTCGGCTGGGCATTTCAACAAATAGGTGGCATGCACTAATGGAGCTAAGGATTTTCGGCTTGGCCGAGGCCCGAGCTCAAACCCAGAGGACTAATGAAACAAGCCTATACACTAGGGGTCACGATGGGGGACAGACGAGGGCCGGAATTCGCGCGAACTAGTTGAGATGAGCTTCGGCCGGCTCATTTCCAAAGATGCACACCAAGTGCTCGATGAAATGCCTACTTGGGTTTTGGCGGAGATTGCGGTGGTAGCGTCGGTCGGCGACTGTGGCGGTGACCCGAAGACGTGTCGACGATTGTAACGCTGGCACCAGAGACTCCTCTTCTCCTCTCTAGTCCTCTCTCTTGCTCTCGCTCTTTGTCCGGTTCCCCCTTGGTGCGTTCTCCTCCCTTCGTTTCCTCCTTGTCACCCTCTTTGTTCTTGCCCCCGTTTTTGTGCTGTTTGGTCCTTCTTCTCCCTTACTCCGGTCTTTTCCCCTACTCCTATCTTCTGCTCCTCCTCTACTCCCTTGCTCCTGTTGCTCTCTAGTCTTTTCTCTCTGTAGGTTCCTGCGTGTGAAGACACGGATAGGATGAGGCAAGTTGGGATGTGGGTTAGGCCGAAGGGAGAGGGCTTGGGCCTCGTAGGGGAAAGAGAGGGCGGCGGGCTAGGCCAAGGCCGGATCCGGCCCGACCCGACCCCTAAGCGCTTTTTTGTTTTGTTTTTTCTTTTTATTGTTTTTGTTTGTTTTGTTGTTTTTCTTTTCTCATTTTTTTTTAAATAGGTGTCAACAACCCTACATTGGGATAACATAAGAGGTTACGGTTGAAATGTAGAATGAAAGATTGAGAAAGATTCTATTGCTTTCACCTGCATCAAATCTTCTTGTGATAGTTTTAGAGGAATTTTCATTGGAGCTTGACTCATCCCTAGGTGAAGAAGAACATTTCCTTCTTTAGCCAAACACAAACACTCGTTGCTTAAACCAATTTGGGCCTAATTGTTCAATTCTGAAGCCCAAGCAGTGATTATCTCCCTTTACTGGGGCAAGACATAAGGATTAACCACACACAATTGACATTTACGAGAAAATGTGAAAAGTATCTCGAAAGTCATAAGAGCTCCAAAAGTTCAAAGAGCAAAAAGTTCAACAAAAATTAAGGGGCATGAAAAAGCAGTGTGCTTGGTAAAAGTAAGGCCAATGCCCGTCAAGAAAAAGAGCCAAAAAGACTGCATCTTATGTGAAAGAAAAGTTATCAAATTCCAAATGGTTGCATAATAAAAAAATCATCGCAAGTGCAAAAGAAATTAGAGAAAGGAGCAAAGCTCCCATGCAGAGATGATTGATCAATGGACTTTCAAGACAAGCTATGTTTCAAAAGCCAAATGGTTTCAAAAGATTGAGTGACTTGGTCACGATGCCATGATGATCACTGACTCTTAAAAATCCTCTCGAAAATTTTAAACCTTTTGAGCCTCTCCCGATCCAACATTATAACCCTCTTTCGAAGTCTTTTCTAATTGGGATGGTTCGAGTGGAAATAGGAATGCCACAAAAAAGCTACTGCTTGAAGGAGTGGAAGCAATTCTATCTTGTCTTATCTTCCAAGTTCTCGACTTGTAAACCCGATGAAGATAGCGACAAATGTTCCTTTATTGGCCTCAAAGCAATAATCCCTTTGTGTAAATCTATGACCAAACCTATATTGTGGTTCTTTCAAAAGACCTTTTTGATCGATCAGATTATGCTCATAGCAAATGTTTCTGAAAGCCTTTGACATGGGTTATGTGAGATACCCTCAGCAATCAGTTACTTCCCATGCGAATGGATGGGATTAAGCAGCCATTTTATCGAGAGTGTGTGAGAAATCCTTTCTGACTAAGAAGCTCTAGTTTGGCATGCTTAATGAGCATTTTTCATGATTCGTAGCCGTTTTGATAAGAACTTGACTCCCAGAGAATTTGATGATTAATGATACATCCCTAAGCAAGATGATAATTTTACGCCACATAATGCTGATTGACATCGAATGTTTATTTGAAGCAGTAGGACTTAACTTGATTAGTTTGTTCAATTAATGCTACAATATTGCTAATACGTCTCTTGATGATGTCCCTAATGACATTTGTTCAAGTTGAGTTTGACAGGATTCCTCAGTGAAGCCATGCAGTTTTCAAGAGGTTAGCGGGTACTTTCCTAAAAACCAAAGGTTCATGGTTAACCTCAAATCATATCATCTATAAGGTTCATGGCCAGCCTTAAATCATGTCATCTACAAGGTTCATGGTCAGCCTTAAGCCATGACGTCTCCAAAGGTTCATGGTCAGCCTTAAACCATGTCATCTCAAAAGGTTCATGGTCAACCTTAAACCATGTCATCTACAAGGTTCATGGTCAGCCTTAAACCATGCCATCTCCAAAGGTTCATGGTCAACCTTAAACCATGTCATCTCCAAAGGTTCATGGTTAGCCTCAAACCATGTCATCTACAAGGTTCATGGTTAGCCTTAAACCATGCCGTCTCCAAAGGTTTATGGTCAGCCTTAAACCATGTCATCTCCAAAGGTTCATGGTCAACCTCAAACCATGTCATCTACAAGGTTCATGGTTAGCCTTAAACTATGCCGTCTCTAAAGGTTCATGATCAACCTTAAACTATGTCATCTACAAGGTTCATGGTTAGCTTTAAACCATACCGTTTCCAAAGGTTCATGGTTAGCCTTAAACCATGTCCTCTCTAAAGGTTCATGGTCAGTCTTAAACCATGCCGTCTCCAAAGGTTCATGGTCAGCCTTAAACCATGCCGTCTCTAAAGGTTCATGGTCAACCTTAAACTATGTCATCTACAAGGTTCATGGTTAGCTTTAAACCATACCGTTTCCAAAGGTTCATGGTTAGCCTTAAACCATGTCCTCTCTAAAGGTTCATGGTCAGTCTTAAACTATGCCGTCTCCAAAGGTTCATGGTCAGCCTTAAACCATGCCGTCTCTAAAGGTTCATGGTCAGTCTTAAATCATGCCGTCTCCAAAGGTTCATGGTTAGCTTTAAACCATGTTATCTACAAGGTTCATGAGTTTTCCTCAAATCATGTATTTTTAACCAGGTTAAAACTCGCTGTTACACGGTGAGACTTCATTTTTTTCATTCTTCCTATGACACGATGTACTTCTATAGCCCGGGGCCTTTTCTCTCTTTCTTATAACACGGTGTGCTTCTGTAGTTCGAGGTCTCTCTTTCTTCTTATGACACGGTGTGCTTTTGTAGCTTGAGGTCTCTCTTTCTCTTTATGACATAGTGTGCTTTCGTAGCCTGGGGTCTCTTTTTCTTCCTATGATACGGTGTACTTCTGTAACTCGGAGTCTCTCTTTACTATGATACAACTTGCTTCTGTAGCTTGGGGTCTCTTTTTCTTATGACATGGTGTGCTTCTATAGCCTGGAGTCTCTTTTTCCTCTGACACAGCATGCTTCTGTAGCCCAAGGTCTCTCTCTACTCTTATGACACGACGTGCTTTTATAGCCTGAGGTCTTTCTTCCTCTTATGGACACGACATGCTTCCATAGCTCAACTTGGTGCGAGCTTATGCACCTAGAGTCTCTCTACCGTCGAAATAATTTAGGTGTCTTTTTTTTTTTTTAAATGCAATCACTTTGAGGCCACATTTAAAGAGGGACAACTGTTGACACATTTAAAAAACAAAACAAAACAAAACAAAACAAAACAAAAAAAGAAAGAAAGAAACACACTAGAGGGCCAAGTTGGGCCAAAATCGGCCTCAACCCAACCTGCCCCTTCGTTTTCCTCTCTCGCGTCTCCGCGGCCCAGACCGGCTTCCCTCTCCCTTCGGCCCAACCCACACCCCAATTGTCTTCCTCCTTTTGCTTGTCTTCGCACGTGGAACCTGCAGTAGAAAAGACTGTAGCGGAAAAGATAGCAGTAGAGCAGGAGAGGGAGAGAAGGAAGAGAAGAGAAGGTAGGGGAAGAGAAGAGAAACTAGAGAGAGAGAAGAGAATGTAGGGAGAGAGGAGAGAGGGCGATTGAGAGAGAACCGAGAGGGAGGAAGTGAAACAAGAGCTGGTGGAGGGGGAAGCCAAGGAGTCGAGAGCCTCCGAGACGCCTTGCCACCGCCGGAGAGTTGCCTGTCTAATGCCTATTGCCGCCATTTCCTCCAAAGCTTCAGGTAGGCATTTTGTCGAGCGCTTGGTGTGCGTGTAGTGAAACCTAGTTGGCCAAAGCTCACCTTGACCCTTTCGAGCGAGCTCCGGCCACCACCTGTCTCCCACTGCATTCTCTGTTGCTTTGGCATGCGTCCTCAGCGGTCTTGACTCGCGCTCGGGCCTTGGCCAAGCTCGAAGCCCCTGTTTCCCAGAATGCCCTCCACCTATTTGATGTAATGCCCAGCAAACGTCCATGCTCAGCTTCGTCATTTAATCCCTAGCCAGGATGATTAGACACCGGAGTGGCGTTGCGATCTAGCTGGAAGTCAAGCTATGCCCTTGCCTAGCCCAAAGCACGATCGTTGTGCCCTAGCCAGGTGCCTCTCGTGCCATTCGTCGTCCCCACCTTCCCTGCTGCAATTGGGTAGTTGCGAAGTAGGGGCGCAGTTTGGTAGAGCACCACCCTCGACCGACCCCATGTCGCCTCAACGAGCCGCCTATTCGACACCGGCCACTGCCTCCTTCCCTCTCGGAAGCTGCCCGAGTATCCCACCATCCCTGTCCTTCCCGTCGCGGTCGGTTAGCCGTTGGACAGGGGTGCAAGCCGAGCTGGGCCAAATTACAGATCTGGCCCACTCGGCCTTCTTCGTGTGGGTCTGTGAGAGGGGCCTTTCTCTTATGTAAAGAAATGGGTTGGGCCCGTCGGTTGGGCCCAGTCCCCAAATCAGGCAAAGGCTCACCTACCGTTAGTTGGGCCTAGTTCCCTTGGGCGAGTATCTGGCTCGCCCCAACTGGTTCAGACCTGGGCGAGTCTGACTCGACTCGCCCCGAATGGGTCGAACCTGGGTCGGGTCAAATCGGACCCGACCTGGCTTGGCCAAAAAAAAATTCCAAAATCTAAAAAATGTAGGGTTTAGTTGGGAATTGACATGCCTTGCATTCTTAGTGTAATTAGGCATTTATTTGCTTGTATATTGATTATATCACATGTTTAAATTACATATTTAATTACGTTTGTGATTGTTTAATTGCACGTGCTCAATTTTACTGCAATTAGGATCTTAGTAGCTATAATTATTATTTTAATGATTACGCACCCGCATGATCACCTCACATGTTGGTGGATAGATATAAAATCAATCCAAACTGCCTGAAAAAAATCTTTTCTTTTAATATGAACAAGATTAGGTACATTCTTACCTTTTACCAAAAAAAAAAAAAAAAACAAGATTAGGTACGAAAAAAACACTAATTGGTTAATTAGTGTAATCAAGTCTCCGATCTTAGATTCTCTAGTTGCGTAGCAAGTGAGATACACTCCCATACCTCACTTGGTTTCTAGCCGACCCCAATAGGCTAGTGGCGACTTCTTATTGCGAAATCCTTTACAATACCCCAATATTGTGCGAGGTATGGGTTTGGAAGAGCTCAAGCCTAATCATGGACTATAAGCCCGTCTTTTAGGCAATGCCCCTAAACCTATTCCCTCCCCCCGAGGGGTAAGTCGCAACAACCAGCCAAAATCATTTTAACCCATATTTAATAGGTTAAGTTAATTATGTTCGGTAAATGAGTTATAAATGAATTTAGAATGGCAAAATTCAAAAATATATAAATGTTAAATGGGTTCTCGTTTACCCAAATTGAACCTACCTTTATTATTCTCTCTTCACCTTGTATGATAAATTGATACTCCTTGACTGTTATAACCAAGACAGCTTATTTTTTTCTTTTTTCTTCTGTTATTTTTAATTTTATTTTTTTATTAATTTTTTTATTTCTTTTGTTAGCTTTGGAGTGTATCTTTTTTGCCGTAATTATATAAATTCACTACAAAATACTTACTTTAGCATTTTATAGTCAAAATAGCAATTTTATCCAAATAATATACACAAATGAAGAGCTTGAGTGGCTTAACTAGGTGGATACTTATTTTCATATGTTGGATTTAATATGAAAGTATTTTAATAAATGTGTCCAGTCGAGTATTGAATCTATTGATCGGATACAGGTTGAGTCGAGTATGTGTCATCAAATTCCTACTACATATAAATCCGCTAAAACGACTTAAATAGTGGATTTGGGTCAAACAATTTTTGACTCGATCCAAACCTGATCCATGACCAATTTGACAGCCCTACTTTTAATCAATTTGCATATCCAAAGCACTCAAATTACATTACAATTAGACCATAAGATAAATTAACAAATCGCATATTCAAAAGCATAGAGAGAAAGAATCCCCATTGAAACCAACGAATTTTGATCTACACAAGCCACAAATGTATGTCTCAACAAAATAAGAAATGTTATGATTTTGTTCATAAAAGAATTTTCGCTTCTG
Organism: Eucalyptus decipiens; assembly: GCA_014182575.1. Taxonomy (NCBI): domain Eukaryota; kingdom Viridiplantae; phylum Streptophyta; class Magnoliopsida; order Myrtales; family Myrtaceae; genus Eucalyptus; species Eucalyptus decipiens. Next base: position 11,627,323 of record CM024613.1, on the reverse strand, counting down.
AAATTTTATACGTTTGGTTTGCTGAAAATAATTAGTCAATAGAAAACCATTTATGGTCAAAGAAAACTCGCATGTTTAAGAAAATGAATTCCACAACCTAAGAATTGGTGAAAACATTTTCTTGAAAAAAGATTTCCCAAAAAGCCTTTTTTCTTTATCATGAAATTTTCCCCAAAACAAACACACCCTAGTGTTTTATCGAAAACTTCATAATATAGGAAGATATCTTCCATGGAAATTATTTTCAAGAAAAATAGTTAGTTTTGACGCATATAGTGATTAAGGAAAAGTGATTTTCATCTTATCAAAATAAGGAGTTATTTTCTTCCGATTTGAACTTCTTGTTTTCAATTCATGAAAAACGTTTTCATAAATCGGTTAGTTTTTCATCATTTGAATATCGAAAATTTGGGGAATAGTTTTTCGAGAGCAGTTATCTTTCGGAGAAATGGATCCTAAATTCCAATCTAGAGGAGGAAAATTGGCGACCGCCAGAGATCAACATACCATCATGAGCCCTTGGCCCAAGTCAATTCTCATTAAGCCATGGTTAAAACCAACCCGACCCACTTTCTTCTTTAGGCCAGAAGCACGACTCCCTAAGGGTGACAAATCCTGAAAAGAGTTGGAAGGGATGTCAATTTTAGGGGCGTCAGTTTCGTGCCATCATTGAATCAGTCAGACTGTGGATTAATGTGGCGGTGCTTCCCATTATCGCGTTTGTACTGTGGGGAGCCCTCAAGTCAGGGTTAAATGAATTGTACCCACCTTATTCCTTTCGAGAAATCGATTTATTTATTTTTTTGATTTTTTTTTCTGATGACAATAATTGTACTTGATACTACAAGCTCTTTTCTCGTGACCTTTTTGAGAGAAATTATTCCCAAACTCTTAGGGGGTTTCTGGCGGTTCCTCAATCATAAAAAAGAAGAAAAGAAACTATTCCTAAACTCAAACCCGATTAATGGACAGGGCTGGGCGGGTTTAGGCTGAGCACAATGCGTAAAAGGGCCCAAGTCAATTTTGATGGACGCTCGCATCGATCTCTGAACCCGTACGGCACTTTCATAATGCATAATTTGACGTCACGCCACAATGTGACTACTTCCATCGTGGGGCACATGACAATCTTGAATCGGTGGAGGTAGAAAATCGGGATCAACTCGATGTTTTAACCTGGTGTGAAAATCAGCATCTTTGACGATCTATGTAAGAAGGGTACGGTCCCGCCATCTTTGTTGACATTTTAAATGACCAAGTCACGTCCACGTTCGCAGCCCCAGAGCTTGTTCATGATATCTTAACAGCGCTCCAGATTCTCCAAAGCTTATCTTCATCACATCAATGCGGACGAACCCCAATTGCAAATCGATGTGAGCCGCCGCCATCAAACCAAACCATTGAGGGACGCAAGTAAAGAAATGGAAACGCTTGCATGTGTGAAAATGCATGAAAGGACGAGATACTTTCTTTCGTGATTAGACAGGAAAAAACAGTCGACACGGATTGAAGATGTCCGTCCATGTGCCTCACATGCAATTTTTGGAGCACGGAGCTTTGATTTCGTGGGTTTCCTTGCCAATTGAGGACGTTAGAATAGTCAAAGAAGGTGGGGGGAAAAGGAAAATGAAAGGACTACGCATTTCGACCAGAAACAAAAAAAAAGGGGGACTACACATCATTACTCTAAATAATAAGCATAAAGGCTGTTTTTCTAGGGTTGGACAACTAGGGAACATATCAAATGTTTGGGATTTTCGCATCCACAATTGAAAATATCTTGTGTGCTTCATAGCAGGGATATACAAAAGAATCGAAAATCACTCGATCCATCCGTATCGGACTGAATTGGAGTGCAATCAATGGCTCCCATGAGAGCTGATTTGATTCTCGATTCCAATTTAATGAAATTGGTGAGTACCGATCTAATTTCCGATTCATTTTAATAATCTATTTACTTATTTTCTCAAACAAAATAATATAAACAAATATAGAGAAATGAAAGAACAAGAGTCAATGGTTCGTTTTGAGACTATAATTAGGTCTTTTTTTGGTCATTCTCATGATTCAATTAGGTTGACGTTGAAAAAAGATGAATGAAACGATTAATGTTTCTAATATCCAGAAATCTTAAGAAGATCACATCATAACTTTCAAAGAATCACATCATAAATTTCAAAGAAATTAAGTTTTTAACTAATGAGTATTATCTATTTATTTTGCCATATAATTTTCAATCTTTAATCAAATCAATGGCTCACAATTCAACTCAGACAAGGCCGAATAAGCTTTGTAGGGATTGAGGATCAGTTTTATGACAATCCAATTTTCGGGTGAATCCATGAAATTAATAGACGGATTTCAATTTTAATATTTCAGAATTGATTTTTAATAGGAGATTTTAATTCTAAATGAAAAATCGCCCGTCCGAATCATGTTGACACCACATATTTCCCCGTCCTCGTCTATCATTTCACACCATGCGATGATGATATCGTAATCCCATCACACGATTCATCGTACGTAATAATTGACTTAGCGGAAAGGATAAGGCGAGTGCTGGCGATCAGGATTTTAGATTCATTCAATGAAAATGGCCGATGCATGCACGAAAAGCCTGCGATGCTCGACAGGTGCGTGGCATCAAATGAAAGGTGACCAGGGGAGATCCCGACTTTTTGGAACTTACGGAAGGGGAGGCACTATCTTGCAAAATTTCTAGAACGGTTTGTGCTTTGGCCACGTGCACGAAGCGTGGTCATGCCCTTACATTCCCACTTCTAGACGTCATCGCAAATGCCCATACATATCAACTCGTGAAGATCGTTACTAGAAGGTTACAGGTCAGCATATTTAGAAAAATTATCCAAAATGTCCTAAATTTATTATACGATGGGACATTAATTCAATGATAAAATTTTCAATTTAGCTAGTTTAGTTCTAAGCATTTTGACAGTTTTTAATATCATGCTAATTTTGACTATTTCTAATTATAAAAAGGAACTATTGATGAGTCTCTCAAATTATTGACAGCTTTTTTTTTTTTTTTTGTAATAATCTAAGGATGCTAGTATGGAGACCCAATTATTTAAGAATATATGAAACATCCTAAAAGTCTTACGAATTGGTTGTACTTATACTTTTGAACTTTGTAGATGGTCCTAACATAGAAGAATTTACATGCAATTAATAAGATTTGAATGAATAATCTCCAGTTTTTAAACTGGAAATCTCTCAATATTCTCACCTAACTGCACCAATCTTGTGTGTGTTTTTTACTTTTTATTTTTTTGGGTGTGTGTGTGCAAGCACTACTACAATTAAATGGTGATTGCGCAGTTTCAGCAAGGAGATATTCCATTTGAGAGAGAGAGAGAGAGAGAGAGAGAGAGAGATCCGATTGTTTCAGTAAGTACAAACAAAAAAAGTTATAGTATTTTTTGTCGATTGTTTCAGTAAGTACAAACAAAAAAAGTTATAGTATTTTTTGTCGCTTTGGTGGCGTGGTGTTTTTTGTTCCGCCGATTGTTTTCGGCTATTTTTAGTATCTTTTATTCCAGCTTCCTTCCACTCATTCTGTTTATTTGCATTATGAGTGAAAGTTTTTGACGCCGGATTTTTGTATAATTGGCTATTCCTCAATATATTCTTATCTTTACCAAAAAAAAAAAAAAGTTATAGTATCACCATGAGCATGACACATACGAATATTTATGCGTCAATCGCGCATGTGTAGACTATACTTTTTTCATCACAGATTTTCAAACGAGCCTCGCGTATATCCTTGACAATTAGCCCCTCAATTTACACTCAATTCAACAAAACAAGGACAGAACTGAAAGCGTAGTTGATGCTCTTACAACATCAATCTTTTCAGCCATTTTTTAAACTGGAACTCCTGTGGATGGGTTGTGCTTAGCATGCACCATGCCTAATTTAACAGACTGGAAAAACATTTCAATCAGCAGGAATAAGTTTTTGAAATAACTTTTTTATGTTTATAGCTGACTTCGTATGATATGTGCAAATAGTACTATTCTATTCTAAAATTGTTCGAATGAATGAATTAGTTCCATAATCTTACAAATAAAGCAATCCTACTTTACCATCAATTTATGCAAACTAAGTAGAGCAGGCAAAATGGGTTCATTACCCATTTTTTTTTACTCAAATTCAACGGGCTAGCTGAGATATGGGTTGTTTAGAAATTTAAAAGCAGATTAAAGTGGGTCTAAAACTTATGCATTGTTAATCCATTTCAGCCCCAAAACTTTTTTAGCAGAAGAAAAATAAAAAGATATAGAGAATCGTCATGTCCAAGAAGAGATGGAGAAAGGGTGAAGAACCAAAAAAGAAGAAGAGGAGAACCGCTATCGACGGTGCCCCTTCCACAACGATGGTCTTGCCGGCAACAAACCATCTTCATCTCTTTGATCGTGCGTAGATCTCAACGCTGCTCTAAATTAAAGGATCTGTTCCCAATGATGTCTAGTAAATACACGAGCCTTGGCAATGCAGAAGATCTTTACATGTTCATGTGAGTCGCTCCTCAAGCTCAAAACTCTTCACCACTTCTCGATTCTCGATTTCTGGTGCTCCATATGGAAGTGACGTGAGCCTTTGGACATCGATGACTGCGTGGTTCGAACGAGGAGGACCAATGACGTCAGCAATCAACAGAGAGAGCGGCGACGATAGGAGGAGCAGTGGCGCAATGGCAACGACGACAGATGTCTTTTATTTATCATTCATTTATTTTTTTAAGATTTGTTTAGCATTTGTTCTGTTTCTGGATAGGTTCTGTGGCTGGGTTTGGGTTGGGTTGAGCATGAGTCATTTAAATTGTTCAGCAAAAAGATGACAAATATGAGTTAAACGAGGGGATTTTGGTCGAATCCATTATTGACCCATATGACACCTTTAATTAACTAAGTAATTAGTCTCAATCGGTGTCAAAATACGAAAATCGAATCGAATTGGCGCTTCATTGTTGAGTAACTGCACAATCGAATGCTTTCATTCTTTGGAGATGAGGATGAAAATTGTTAGTGGAGTTGTACTATTACCGTTCACGACATAAATAGAGTACTTTGCAAACCAGAGCATCATTAGAAAAACATATTTGTGATGTTTTCCTCGTGAGTGGGAAATCACAACGTCAAGAATTAACTGGGTCTTATTGAAAGATTCTCCCCAAGAGAATGAGCTGATACGGTCTTTTGGCCACAATGGAGATTGCTTCAATAACCATGCCTTGATACAAATGGATACAGAAAATTCACGCCTCGCCTAGCTTACCCCGGATGGCATCTCTAATGGACTCGTCGCTGACCAAGCATTCGACCGGAGTCCTGATCACCACGTCCTGCAGCATCATCCCCTTCACACACGACATGCTCGCGTGTTGGACCACCAACCCCAATTCCTTAAGCACGCCCATCAACCTCGCGCACGGGTGCTCCAGATTCGGGCTCCAAACACGGACCACCGCCTCCCGCCCCACCACCGTCACCTCCACCGTCATCTCTCTCGGCCCCGGGATGGCCAACGTCCTCGCGACCATTGTCGAGCTGTTCTTGCTCGACAGCGACGTTGTTTCAGTCCCGTCAGCGACAGCCCGTTTACTCTTGTGGCGCTTTGGAGACGGTGGCTCGGACTTGACGAGCTTGGACTCCAATGCGTCGATCCGGGACCGGAGTTCTTTGATGTAGTCGACGGCATCAGCAAGGAGGGACGCCTTGTCCATCCTCGACACATTGGGGACGACGGAACGGAGTGCGTAGAACCGCTGATTCATCTTATCCCTTCGCTGCCGCTCTGCCTCCACGTGGCTCAACGGGCCAGACGGCGATGGCGACAACGAGGATTCTTTATCGTCGTCGTCGATTATTGTCTTCATTCCCTTCTTCGTAGATATGTTATGATATGCCAAGCCCACAGGTTTAGAGAGTGGACGCTTGCTGACACCGACGAGGGCCGGTTCTTCCCTGGCATCGTTGGGTGGGTTCTCTCCACGAGGATTGACTCGAAGGCTCGAGAAATGAGAAGGGAAGAGGTTCTTGGCTAAATGAACTAAGCTCCAATCTTCTTTAATGATCTCTGCGGAGCCCAATTCAAGAACTCCGGAACGATTAGGGACTGATATGCACACAATGCTCTTAATTCCATACATTCTTGCTTCTTTGACCCGCTCATCATGCTCATACATCTCCAGCTCATGGCGGTCTTCACCGCTCAGCCAAACGTGACCTCCTGAGCGAAATGCTCTTCCTAGAATGCCATCTTCAGATGAATACGACCTCGCGACCGAGAATATGTAGTACCATTCAGGGTCGCCGTTGTCGCTGCCATGAGTGAGCTTACCATCCAGGAATTGGGCTTCTTCGAGCACCCTTTTGTGGCTGGGTTTAGATGCTAACGGGTCTTTTGTAGTTCCTCGGAAATGGCCGTCGCCCCAGGTGAGGACGAGACCGCCATGTTCGTCCCTTGAAGGCTGCCAAAAGATGGAGTAAACCCATCCCTCGGTTCGGGTTTGCAGGATCAAGTGGACGAGTTGCTGGAGAGTGGGCGGGGCTTTATGATAAAAGGGGACAACTAAGGAGGAGGAAGCACTAGATTTAAGTTCTTCCATGAGTAGCAAGTTATTAAGCTAGATCAGGATTTCTCCATTTTATAAGAAGTTAGGGCGGAGCTCTACCTAAGTGTCACATCGTAGGATCTGGATGGTCGTAGCTTTTACATTCATATTTGATACATAGTAACGGTACGATCTACTGTTTAATATACGAATTTGTACGCCAATCTTAATACACTTTGCAGGAACTCTAAATAGGGACAATAAAATGGATCCATAATACCGATATAAAAAGTGAGGTGATGGGCTAGAAGTTGATGTTTAATCAGGTGGGTCATACTCAAGACTTGACATTAGACTGCTGCATTATAGTAGAGAGAGAGAGAGAGAAAGAGAGGGAGATTCCCCGTAGTGAGATTGATGCTGCCAAAAAGCAAAGCAGTGCTGATGACGATCACGACGACGACTAAAAACCACTGAAGTTATATGTTTATTATTTAATTTTTTTTTCTTTGCGGACGTTTACTCGTACTAGTTTTTTCGATTCATCAAATTCTCTTTAACCTGAGATCTTTGTCGTAAAATTAAAAGATAATGCTTTTCGAATCCTAATAGTAGGTTTTGTCAGGTAATACTTGCAATTCCATATTTTTTTAGGAATCATATTATAATGAACTCAAATCCCAATTTTAATTTCTTGCTGAGCATGAAATAAAAAAAAGGATATGGAGTCCCCTTCCTTGAGCGCTAACTATGGTAAAGAGTTATGTGTGTTGGGGCTGCAACTTTGATCTGTGTCGCTTTATCTCTACTCTTCTCTTGGACATTGATCTCTATAATTGAATCATGAAAATTCAACGCAGGCTGTGCAAAAATGAACTAAATAACCAAATGCATCTTTCAACAAGTATGCATGTTTCAATTTGTGCATCGTGCTAATGTGTACTTAATTTCTTTGAACTTTTTGCTGTTGTAGTTGTCAGAGACAGAGTGCTTCGTCACGTTGTTCAAACTTCAAACTAAGGCATACCATCTGCACGCATAAGTATATGGATGTTTGAGTATGTATGCATGCTTGCTCAGGGTAAAAGGGTTATCTTTTTCTCCATCTGGAATCGGAGGATCATCTAATCTAGCGTTCTAAATAGTGGGCTCTGAATATGGACATCATCCCCATTCATAATTTAACTAAGCTTGCATGTTAGTATATTTTGTAATCCACCGATCAAAAGCTTTATTAAAGGAAATTCGTCCAACCAAGGATAAATGAAAACAAAGCCTGTGATCGTTTACTTTCGTCCAATTTTGGACGGTGTTAGGAATTATATCCAATTTAGCAAATTGTTTTATCTCAACCTACCATGGTACCTTTGAATAAAGGAAATCTTCACACCGACCATATCCTAATTTGCAATCAAAATTGTCTACTTCAAGCGTGTATCATTTTCAATCGGAAAGTTTTTGAAGCGAGAAAACACATGATCCTAAATATCTAAAATCCATAACAGTCATAAATGAGAAGCTAGATTATCTTTGAAATAACAATGGATGTCATAAGAAAATGTATGTCTATAATTGATTTTTTCTCTACGTTTGTACTAGACTACATAAGCAATCTCAAGTTTTTTGAAAGAGGAGAAGGCCGGTTTTGATGACGTATGGTACATGCGATTAGAAGTTTCAAATTACCCACTAAGTAAATCCCTAGCTCGCTCTAGAGAACAGGATCTCAATCCAATCCTGTACATCGAAACTGAAAATTGTTCAAGATTTAGTAGGATCGGGATGATTTGAGGAGCGATTCAACACGGTAAAAATTTCGTCGCGATCGTTTATTCCAGCTCGCTCTAAGTCCCCATCCCACACAACTCCCACCCCCCACGCGCCCCCAAACCAGTACCCACGTTTCAATAATTGTAACGAGAGCTTATAGGACAGAGGTTATTGTTTTCTTTAGGTGGAATACGAACTGCGCTTTCCCAAAAACTCAATGATCTACACATGTGAAAATGAACCTATCTCCTTCACCCTGATGATGATGCATCGCATGCGCCCGTTTCGCGTAATTCGCTCTTGAAATGATTCCGTCCCCATCCCATCAGATCCTTTCAATTTCATGTCTTGTAATAATTTCTTCTTCCGATCGCATTTTCCTTAAGCCAATCGACTTTGAGAGTTTTGGGTTTTGGTTTCTTCCACGTAAAATTGATGGGCTCAACCTGAAGATCGAGTTGACATTGGATGAAAACCAGCAATATTGTTCACGTGATAATAGTTGATGTGCTCTAATTGCAGTTACTAGGTTATTGAATCAACGTGCGGCAAATTCAAGAGATGGAGGCTAATCCTCTTCGTGACGAGACTAGGATGTGAAAGCCCACGTGTCGGAACTGTGATTGAGGGTGACCCTTATCGCAGGTTTTTACTCTTTAGGACCAATAATAGTTGTAGTGGGACACAGCCCCACGCAAGTTCTTGTCGTTTCTTACATTGCGTTTCCTTTCGGATCTTCTTTTTCCAGTCTGAGTACCAAGAGTTATATTATGTTATTTTAGGACACCCAAATTATTAGTCGAATTGATTGAGACTTCCAGTTGATTTGAGCCATCTTAGTCATAGATTCGAATCCCCTAATTACTCCTCAATTTTTGGAAATCCTGGTTCATTTGTGAAGTAAATTCATTATGTGTTAGATGTAAAGATCACTTCTCATTTACTTCAATTGCATCTAGTAATGTAGGTGACAATGGGCTCACTCAAAAAGAGTATTAGTTATGACACTGAGATGGTTGGAAGAGTTGGTTGAGACTTACTTTCAAGTGATTTGAGCTATCTTGGTCACATATTCAATCTCCAAATTGCTCCTTAATTTTTGGAAATCCTAGTTCATCTGTGATATAGATTTAGCTTGTGTATCAAACATAAAGATCACTCTTCCTTTACTCCAAATCGCATCTAGCAGTGCGGCAATCATAAGCTCGCTCAAAATGAGAATTACTTATAACTCAAATCGAATATTACAATTTAGAATATGAAGATTTTATAGCAATACTTGAGGAGAATTATCGATTAATCACCCCTTCTCACTTTTTTCACATTTGAAAAAAAAAAGTTATGGTATCATCGGAAAAGGAGGAAAAATGGGCGATGGAAATTTAGATGGAAAAATTTGTGTGAAAACAAACGAGAGAAACTGTAGATTTTATGATATTTTCTCTCCTCTTTCCTCTCCCCTCCTCCATCCAAATAATCTAACTATTATTTTTTGCCATGACTTCTTTTAGATCGGTGTTTCCCAATTTTTCTAAACGAAACAAAATACTAAGCTATAAATAATCGTAGCATATATTCTAAATTAGCAAAGTTGCGTTCAATTGAAATCTTATATGCCGTCCTAAGCGGTACAAGAAAGGAAGATCTGTGGGAACCCGTGAGTACCATCATGATGTGTGTTAGTCGCCCAATTCGTTTGGTCAATGTTTGGTTAATTCACGACTTTTGACGTTAGATTCCACGCTGTAAAATTTGAAATTGTCGACTTCCTTTTACAAATTTTGACTCAAATGCCAGACGGATGAGAGAAAAGTTAAGAGACGGAAGAAATTTCCCCCATAAATTTGGATTCTAAAATCTAGAAGCAGAACAAAGCTCCTTTGATGGAAAATGGAGTGTCGGAATAGATGCCCCTCATAGAATGGACGGAGAGGGAAACTGAACGGCAAAAAAGGAGAAAATCTGAACTGATCATTTGGGGAAAGACCAACTATTGACGAGAATTTCAATATTCAATATCTGCCTGAAAACTTAATGGACCTATTGTCTCAAATGTTTATTAGAAAAAGAGCACACGTGTTGCATTTAGTGAAAAAGATTAAATAAGTAAAAGGAACGAGATAGACGTGTAAAGATTTCGATCCGTTTGTATGGTTTGGATGGAAAATCGTTGACGGAGAGGGAAAGAAGGCAAAAAAGGAGAAAACTGAACTGATCATTTGGGGAAAGACCAACTTTGTGAGAATTTCAATATTCAATACTAATGGACTAGTTCAAATGTTTATTTTATCTGAAAAAATTAAATAAGTAAAAGGAAAAGTTAAAGAGACTCATTGTTTCCTCGTCAAAGATCTTGATTATCGTAAATTATGATTTTGTTAATTTGTAGTGTTGTCCGATCCTAGTGCGTCTCCGATATATGCATGGGTTTTCCATGTAACTGGTTTTTATATAAAAATTTGAGATTAAATTGACCAACTGACCATTGGGTCTACTTAATTGATAGTGTTGAAAGGTGAGCTTGGAAGAATTATGATACGAAAAATTAAATCCATAATAGGTAGAATACAACTAACATGGCCCAATCTTTACTCAGGCTATAATCCTTAAATGGATAAATAAACTTAAATATGCGATGCTCATTCTAGCAATAAGCAAGCTCATTTTGAGGTCCTCTGGCCAAGTGCAAGGCATCTCTGTGTATATCCAGATATAAACCCTCATTAAGGTATTTCTTATCCTCTCTTAAGATCCGAACTTTCTCTTGTTTCCTTCTAAGCATTGAAGAGATCCCCGAGGACAGATGCTGAGAGACCTTCTTTTGCTCTTCCTGGTGCAGATTACAGAGAGTATAGTCCATGAATCAACAACCGTAGACCTTCAAAACTCGTGCCTCAACAGTGTCAAAACTATATTTGTTAAAACGATAATGAATAACATTTATAAGTTATATCAATGGAGAACTTAATCAGCCGCAAAGAATCATTTTAATAGTGGGTCATGTCACGCGACTGTCTCCTTTGAAAAACATGCACACCCAAAGTGCGAAGGATCATCCTCTATGATCAGCCTCTTATTTAGAGTAATTTTGGGGGCGAGGCTTGTCTTATTGCTGCCCACATTATCAACCGTACTCCATCACTTATTGTTGCATTACGAGTGCTTGTAAAGCATAGTCCCCAATTAGGATCTTCTTCAAGTTTTTAATTGTGCTTGTTTTGTACATCTTCTTTCTCATGAATGCATGATATATTGTGACTAATAATGCAACCTAGATGGAGGTGAATAAGTTGACTTATAAAAGCTAAACAAATTTTGGTGGAATATAACATGTTAAGCTTAATACATGCAAGATGTGCCTTGATATATGCAGGAATAAACTAACAATACCAAGTGTACTATGTTCTATCAAATATCAACCAAATCAAGTAAAGAGAGAGAAGACAATGCATGCTGAGCTTTACAATGGGACGACTTATATCAAGCTTATGTTTATTTTGCCAAACTAACAACCAACAATAGGTGGGATTTTGGGGATGAGCGTGGTTTCATGATAGAATCAGTTTGACTTCAGGTTCTAATGCCCTCGGTCCAATTTCAAATTCCATTATTTTAGGAATTTTCGGTTTACGGTTCCCCCGCGGATCGAGAATAGTAACACAAGAATCAGAAACCGAAGTAGGAGAACCAAGAAAAGCCTAAAATAAAAATGGAGAAATGTTTATTTTATAAGCATAACATTAAATGATGGGCATAATTTGATAATGATGTGTTGCGACCTCTTTTTTCAGGCACCCGATTAGGTGCAGGCGTCGGTAGAGACTAATGGTTCGGCTAGGTCTATTAGGCTTAACCCAAACTCTCTCAAGTTCACCAATTCACGACTTAATAGTCTAAGTTTTTAACTAATAAGTTAATTCTAAATAGAAGTCGCCACTAATCAATTTGGAGTGGGTCAATTATAAACCGAAATATTGGGAGAAATATTCGCTGCGCAACTAGAGAAACTAGGTTCGGGGACTTGATTACACTAGTTAATCACCAATGCTCTTCCAGTACCTAATATTGTTTAAACCTTAAGGATTTTTGGATTTTTTAAAAGGTTTTCCATGCATTTTGGAAGAAAAGTATATATTTTTTTGGACATAAAAGGGATTTTTGGACTTTTTTGTCTTTTTTTTGTGGCTTTTTTGAGAAAATATGATATATTTTTGATTTTACTGGATTTTTTGGGAAAAAAACTTATCTTTTGATTTTATGAAATTTTTTAATTTTATTAATTATTTTTATTAAAATATAATTTTTACTATAATAATATAAAAACGAACTGGGTCGGATCCCGGGTTGGGTCCGACTTGGTTCATTAAGACCCGGGGTCCGGGCCTGGACCGAATCGGGTCTGACGATCCGAGCCGGCACGACCCGAGCCCGGACCGGTTTGCGATCCGTTCCGGTGAACCCCAGCCGGGCTGGGCCCGATGTGCAGGCGTCGCCTTTGATTCGCTCAGCCAGTCACCATAGCCAATCCCCGTCACCCGTCACCGCCCTTCGTTGCCGGTAACTGCAGATCCGACGTTCGCCTGGGATTTCTGTCAAAACACCTAGCGGGCACCAGTTGAGGAGGACAAGGTGGGGGTGCTTCGGGCTTGGGACCGCGATGGAGCTCCGAGCAGGCGACAGCGGGGACTGGCGAGGGGAGGCAGGTTACGGCCTCCCCCAGCACACACAGACAGACACAAGCAACTAAAAAAGGAAGGGCGGGCAACCCTAGCTCACAGCAACAGAGGATGCGGCGTCGGGTGGTTGGTCCGGTGCGGCTGTCGGCGGCGTCCAAGCTGCTGCAGCCTACGGCTCAGAGGTTCCCCTTTCGCTCGCGCTCTCTCTCTCTCTCGGGCTTGCTCGCCGCCGGCCTCCCCCGATGTCTCTCGGAGGAAGGTCGTTTGAGCTCGCGACCCACTCTCTCTCTCGCGCTCGCTCTTCAATCTTCCCCTGAAGTCTCTCGGGGGAAGGTTTATGAGCTTGCTCGTTGCTGATCGACGGAGGTGATGCCCTCTATTTATAGGCGAGGGGTGGCGGTCGGTGGAGGTCGGGCCGGCGGTCTTTGGTGTGCCGACCGGCCCCCTCCGCCGGCCGAACCGGCGTCACTTCTTTCCCTTTCCACGAAGGCCTGCTCGCCTTCAATATTGCGTCCCCTCAGCTTGCGCCGTACGTCGATGCCTCCTCCTGCGTCCCGACATCGCGCGAGTCCGGCCTCCGACGCGCTTGTTGCAGAGGAAGAAGACAAAGAGGAGGGCAGGAGGAAGAAGACAGAAGGGGAAAGGGGCCGGGCTGGTTTGCGCGGGCCAAGCCATTGGGGCCCGCGCGAGAGAGAAAAGAGGGGAGGGGCTGGGCTCGGAGGCCCAGCCCCGATGGCTGCTTTTTTTGTTTTTGTTTTGTTGTTTTTATTTGTTTTTGTTGTTTTTTATCCGAAAAAGAGGAAAAATAAAAGAAATTAAAGCCTAATTAATTAAAAAAACTAATCAAAATTTAGTGTCAACACGATGTTGTTGTGGACAGATTAGACTGATGAATCATTTGGTATTCTGTATAATTTTTGAGCTCTCTCCCTATTTGTTCAAGACAAGGTGTTGATGTTTTTAACCCCCAATCAAAGAGCATACCGGCTTTGAAACTATATGAATTCAAGATCTCCATTACAAGAACAAGCAAGATGACAAGTTGTACAACTAAAAAAGATAAAAAAAAAATACTGTTTGATAGCCTAAGGATAAGGACACAAAGTGCTATCTATTTACTTGAAATACACTACAAGCTTCATAAATTGATTAAGTTTATGTCTTTGACCTGTGGAAATGGCTCTGACCTAGTGTAAAAGGCTATTGAATAAAAATATCAAGCAACATTTTTATTTCGGATTAGGTCGTGAAATGAAAAGACTAGGTTGGAAGTACTTAAAAATGTTTAATATTTTCCATATTAACCTCCATTTGGATTTGGACTATAATTAGCCAACTTCACATTTAATTGTCTTGAAACTTGGTTTATGAGTTGAAGTGGAATCATATATGTAATGAGGCTTTTAAATAATTATTTTAGTTTAATTAATAGTGATTTTTAATTTATGGGTAAGTGCACTAGAAGTTTTAAAACTTGTTGCTATGCAATTGAGTTCTAAAACATTTAAAAGTGCAATCAAGTTTTAAAACTTGTTAAATTGGTTTAATCAAGTTCTTTTGTTAACATCGTTAATTTGGACAATGGAAAATATTGATGTGACATTTTTTTATTAATTTTTTTCCTAGTTGTCATTTTTAAAATTATTTTCTTCTATAAATCTTATTTTAATTAAATTAATAAACACCAAAAGACTTAAATTTAATTTTTAAAAGAACAAAATTGGGAAAAGAAAAACTGAGACAAGGGCCTATTTGGTGGGGTATCGCTGTCGCCACTTATTGTTGGAGGGCCGGCGAAGGTCGTTGACCTTAGGTGAAGGTGGTTGGCCTAGCCCAGACTAGGCAAGGCCTTGTTGACACCAGGCAAGGGCTGGCGAGGCTCATGTCGAATTGGGCACATATACTTAGGCCAAGTTGGCCCTCACATGGGGCCGGCGGCCCTCCCCAGCCTTGAGTGAGGGTCATCGTTACCCAGATTTAGACGAGCCTTGCTAGCTCTCACTTGGGCTCGGCAAGGCCTTTCCTTGACCTAGCTAGGGTCATTGGCCATAGGTGATGGCTGGCATCGCCAAGGGCGAGGGTGGTTAGGGCAGCCAAGGCCTAGCCTGGGGTTGAGCCAAGTTGGTGACCTCCACTGATGGGCAGCGGCAGCAGTAGGGCCCCATGGTAGATCCCCTGCCTTTGCTTTTCTTTTTTCCTAGTTTTATTTTTTGTAAATAAAATTTTGGCCTTTTTTTAGTTTTTTAATCCAATTTAAATGAGATTAAAAGAAGAAAAAATGACAAATAGGAGAGATAAATTAAGTAAAAGATGTCACATCAGCATTTTTTGTTAGTCAAATTAATAGTGTTTATAGAATGATTTGATTTCACAAATTTGACAAGTTTTATATTTGATTGCATTTTTTGAAAGTTTTATAACTCAATTGCATTTTCGTGACAAGTCTTAATACTTTTAAGATTTAGAGCAATTTTTCATGGATGATTGAGGATTGAAGTTCTGTAACTTAGATTTTATGTTACGTGTTTTGAACTTATTGTTTTATTGTTTTATTTTTTATTTTACATGTTTATCTATTATGGATTGTTGTTGCTATTAACTAATGAGAAACTTTTGTTTTTGTTGTTGCATTCACTTTCATTTTGCTTAACTAAAATGACAAAAAAAGGAACCCGTTAGACCTTGAAATCTATGACATGGTATGTTTCATGTTCGCAGGATAGATTTCAGGTAAAACCTGGAACTGCTCGCCACTATTAGGTTCCACAAATAATCTCTTCAGGAATTACAACATAGCACTTGCTGCTTCTACTTGAAATTGGTAGATCACACCACCAAAAGTCAAGCACATTACAACATTGGTACACTCCTTAAATCATATTACAATTAGTGACAAGTACTCTTAATAAATGAACTTCTCGCTCTCTACAATTTAAGAGTATAAATGTATCAAAGTATGAAGCTTTCTCTATTTCGTAGTCGTGTCATCTTCAACATGCGTCAATCTTCTTATGTAGTTTTCAATCTCCAAACTAACCATTAAATAACTACAGAGAGGATCATTTTATTTGTTGAAGATAATCAACACAATTACAGAGATCTGCTCCCCCATACAATCAAATCTTCTAGTAATGGTGCAGTAACCATGAATAGAGTTGACTATCTTAGGAAATAGTCTTTTCCTCTGATTGAGTGAATAAACATAGGAAGAACTGATTTGATTTTCTCCGATTTTTTTCTTTCTTTCCCATATTTTTGAGCTTGTGGCCACCTATCAAAGTCATTACAACATAAGATTAATCAAAGGAATATCTGAATCCTCTTATCCAGAGTAAGTAAACACGTAAAACGTACATAAATCTCAAGTGATATAGAGAGATGCTCATATCAACGATTTGTGAGTCTATCCAAGCCTTCGGCTCGTAGTTGACAAATGTAGCGCTTTCCGTTAGATTTTCTCGAGTGTATTAGTGATCAAGATGTCACTAAACTATTCACCTTCTCATGGTATGTCCAAGTCTCCACGAACATTTCATTCTCTCTGATATAATTCACCCTTCATAAAGATCCATTTAGGGCGCACATGCTAACGCTTCTACTTCGGGGAATAATTTCTAAGTAAAATAATGCGCTTGGTAATTATAAAAATTTATATTCTTGGAATAGAAAAAGAATATAAATGCATTTGATAAGATTTATTTTTTGTATTTATCGGTTTTTCTTCTTGCTCATGGACCGTCGACTACTGCCTGCTGCTGCATGACCAGCGCCTATTGTTGCACGATCGCTAATCGCCAACTGCCACCGCATGACCGTTGCCCATAGCCCATCGACTGCTAGAGGCGGATGGGCAGCTGCGAGAAGGGGTGGTGGTAGGTGAGCTGTGGACGGCGGTCTTGCGGAAGCGATCAGTAGTTGTGTGGCGACGAGCAATGGTTGGGCGGTGGCAATAGCGGTCGATGGCAGTGGTCGGTGGGCTGTGGGCAGCGGTCGTGCGGTGGTGACGACGATTGTCGGCGGTTAGGTGGCGATGGTGACAACAACGATCAATGGCGGTCAGGCGGTGGCGGTGACCGTTGGCGGTTGGTGGTCGGTCAATGGTGGCCATGGGCGGCTGGAAGTGGCCGGCGGTTGGTAGGTAGCCGGCGGATGCCACAACAAAGAAGAAGAACAAAAGAAAAATAGAAAAAAAAAAGGGCTTATTTCTAGAAATTATTTCTAGGAATAAGAAGCTACTTTTTTATGTTGTTGTTTCTGTTTCAAATCTATTCCTCAGCTACTTTTCTATTACGAGGAATAGAAAAATAAGTTGGCGTTACCAAACAGATTTCTATTCTTTTTTTTGTTCTGAGAAACAAAAGAACATAAATTGGGAGAAACATAATCGTTACCATGTAAGCCCTTAGTTTCTACAACTCTTTTCAATTTTTACTTTGGATTACATCAAGGGTGATAGAGCATCCTTTATATTAACATCACCTAAAATAAAATAACATCTGATTTATAGAATAGTAATGGAAAATAAATGGTTTTTCTAATTTCAAATTATTATAAAAGGTTTTTTCAACACAAAGTTAGAGCCTTGTGCACCTTTATATTGCTTATGTATGTATGGCACTTATAGGTGATTTGTTCCTAATTTGGTCCTACCCCATCCAGGAACTGGGAATTGGATCACTTGGTCCTGGTACTAGACCGAAATGGTCGATAGGTCTGGTCTAGTTCTTTGGTAGTCCAATGGAACTGATGTACATGTTGGTGATTTTCCTTCTTTCTTTTGTTTTTCAGTGAATTTATTCTAAGAAGTTCTTACACCTTTGCCCACTTGTGATTCTTCCTCTCCACCATCATCCTCATTCAGTCATTCCATGAGAGTAAGTCTACCTACAGTCCGCGTTTGTGATTACCATTACTACTTTACCACTGCTTCTCTTTCTAAACCTTGCATATATAGAAAAGTTGGTACTATTCTTCTGTGGCAGCAAGTGTAACGACCCGGGCCCTACTGTAATATTGTTCACTTTGGAAACTGAGTTCTCACGGCTTTAAAACTCGTCACACAGATTAGAGGGACCTAAGCTTTATAAACTAGCTCCAGGACTCTCCCCTAAGCGATATGGGACAGGAGACGCGCCCCGCGCTTGGCCCGTCACAGCAAGCAATGCGAGATGAGTTGCAGGCTTTATTGTACATTGGATTTGATATATAGACTCCCATTAAATCTATTGTCTATTGTAAATGGGTGAATAAGATTATAGCATATGCAGATGGTACCATGAATCGTTACAAAGCCCGGCTACCAGCAAAGGGCGCTACTTAAGAATACAGAATTGATTATAAAGAGACTTTTGCTCCTGTTGCACGCGTTACTTTTATTCAGTCTTCTTATTGTTATCATTGTTAAATGCTGGTCTTTATTTCATATGAATCTTAAAGTGCATTATTAAATGGCAATCCCACTAAGTAAGTTTATATGATGCCTCCTCCCGGATAGACTCATCCATCCAACAAAGTGTGTTGATTACGTCAACTATGAATCAAAACAGTCTCCTCATACATGGCATTCCACATTTTGCTCAACAATGGAATCCATTGGTCTTAAATCTAGTCCCCATGACCATATTTTTCTTGTTTGACACACATCCTGTGTATTATGCTACTCTTAGATGTGGATGATATGGTTAGAGATAATCATACTAGCATTTCAAAACTCTAGTAACATTTCAGTCAACTATTTGAAATGAAAGATCTTTGACGGCTTGGAGCTTACTTCAGATTTCTTTTGTTATTATCTCGCTCAAGCCAAACATGTCACTGATTTTATTTCTCAAGCAAGACTCATTGACAACAAGGTGACTACAACTCTTATTGAGACCCATGCCAAATTTGATGTCAAAGATGTAACTCCTCTTTCAAATTCTACACTCTATTAACATCTAGTTACTCAACCTGGTTTCACCGATGTTGTGAATTATTTGTCAGTACATGATCTTGACCTGTACAATTCATTTTACTATAATCCTTTGAATTCATTGATAGGTCAAAGGGTACCTTATTTCATTTCCTTCACTTCTCTTCTCTTTTTACTTTGAAGTTGGTAGCTTATTTTGGTGTTGATTAGTCTGTTGACCCTTAAGATCGTCACTCTACTTTGGGTTGTTGTTTCTTTATGGGCTACTTACTAATCTCATGGCTTAGCAAGAAAAAGACCACCATTGCTTGCTCTAGTATAGAAGTTGAATGTTGAGCTCTTATCGATACGGCATTAAAATAATTGTGGTTGCGATGGCTGTTAGAAAATAGCAAAGTGTGTCATAATAATGAAACAATCATTCATTGTGATAATTGAAGTGCTATTCAAATTGTACATAATAATGTTTTCCATAGGCATACTAAACCATTGAAATTTCTTGTAATTTCATTCGGTATCATGTGGATAATGGCATTGTAAGACACATCTCCATTTAATTTGCTGACTAGACAGATGGTTCATATCTTTACCAAAACGTATCCACCCGGGCATTTTTTGAATCCCTTTTCTATACTACAGTTGACTTCTTTCAAATCATCATAAGTCTGAGGAAGTTTACTATTTAGGATTAAGTTAATTGTAATTTACATTAATTATACTTAAGTCTAATTATATTCTCACCCTACTTATATGGGTCTCAAAATATTATATTTCTCTCTCTTTCATCATAATTATTAACTAAAATTGAATATTTTCGTTCATTATTAGATTGAAAAAGCCATTTGGGCTTGAAGATGTCCATCCATGTGTCTCACATGCATTTTTGTACGTGTTTCTTGTCAATGAGGGACTTTAGAATTGTCAAGAAGGGAGGAAAAAGAAACAAAAAGAGGGAAAAAGAAAAGGAGTATATATAATTTCTTTCTATAATAAGCGCAAAATGAACTATATCAAAGGTGTGGGTTTTTCACATTCACAACAGTCCATCTAAATTTGGACCGGAACGAAAAAGTTGCATGCATGATAGGTCCGATTATTATTTGTGCTCTCTTATTATTTCAGGTTGTACGATGATATTATCACATTATGACAAGATTTATTGTACATAATGATTGTTTTATTGAAAGGACAGGGAGAGTGTGAATTCCTAGATTAATTCACTCGAGATATTATCTGTTTTGAGCTTCATAGTTTTGTCCTTTGCCACACAGGCAAGCATTTTTTCAAGAAGCCACTCAATTTAGTAGTGCTCTAGGATGAACACTCTTAACTTTGGAGTTACAAGTTAAAGCTTGTTGTTATGTCAAAAGATGCTTATGTGAGTTAATTTCAATTTTCACACCCAAGCACGGTCTCCTTTTATTCAGTGTGTAATTCAATTCATTCCTATCTCTTTTGCAATCCTGGAAGCCTACTAGGAGCCGTTACTTATTTGAGTCCTCAGGCTTTGACTACCACTCCTCACCCTCATCAGCGAGTCATTATAGGCCTTCGCGTGGTTTGTCCCCGAACCAACCATATACTTTCTAGAGGAGGTTCCACTTTAATACCATATTGTGACATCCATAGATTAACTCACTCGATATATTGTTTGTTTTGACCCGTCCTATATTGAGTCTCATAATTTTGTTTTTTGGCACATAGATAGGCACTTTCTCAAGAGGTCATCTATTCTAGTAGTGCTTTAGCCTAAACATGCTTAACTTTGGAGTTTTAAAGTAAAGCTTGCCATTATGTCAAAAAGATGCATCTATGAGTTAATTCCAGTTTTTACACACACATATTCAAGGCATGGTTTCCCCTTGTTCGGTGAGCAATTCAATTCATTCTTGCCCCTTTAGCCATTTTAGAAGCTTGCCTGGAGCCGTCCTTGTTTGAGCACTCTAAGCCCAATGACTATTGCTCGCTCGCGTCGGATCAGGTTGTTATAATGAGTGTGCACGATCTATTTAATATTCATTAAGTGGAGATGACCTATTTATATACGAAAAGCTTGCAGATTTGATTGGAGGAGTATGGTATCAAACTACGCAGGTTGCTAAGGTATATCCTGACTTTTTGGAATATAAAATTTTAGAAACTAGAGTTTTTAGTTTTCCCATGTGAACGATGGTTTCATACTTTTCGTTTCCATTTCTAGTCGCAATCGCAAACACAAAAATGAATCAACTCGCAATTGAAAACTAAACAGTAGGGAAGTTTTAGTAACCCCACATCGACACAAACAATGGAACTACATTTAATATACACTAATCCAAAACTCGGTACATATACATTTTGATAATCACATTCAAAATATGCAAGTGCTCCAAAACGTCATGCTGGTAGAAGATCTATTCTATAAATCTATAAAATGAAGGGGTTTGCCAAAACTCAGTAGTCAAATTTCAAGTTTAAGCTATGGGATCATCTAACAACTCGACTCATTATCAAATACAGTAGCATGAATATAATGTATTTGTTTATACAAAATGAAGGTGAGTGAAGGCATAATATTCTATGATGATATGTAATGAAAATAATAGGACAATGTGGCATAATTTTCTTTTTAACCAAATACAAGCATTTGACATATTATTTTATGATACTCGATTACCACATTGTAGCTTATCGATATGCATGTGAGAGTATGCACTCTTCTTGTTTTTGACTAGGACACATCTCGAGTAACAAGGCATCATTGCCACCAACTAATGGGGGACAAAATCATAGACATATCTAACCACGTTTTAGTCCATCTATCATGGATGTTCTTTACATTAGTGAGGATAAATACATCGCTATACACCCTGATAATGATGGTAATGTCATAATCGACGGTTCAAACCATATTAAGCTATATAGATAATGTAATCTTGTGTATGATCATAAGACTACATGTCCCCTCTATTAAAATATGTCCCTAGTTTGAGCTTGAAAAATGAAAGTTTTCTAATTCAAGTGGATTTCCTATTTTGATTAAGTTTCCTAGTTTAAGAAGGTTTCCTATGAAGATATTTCCTATTTTGGATCCAATTCTTGCCTATATATAAGAAGTGGATGTTTTTCGTGAAGAATATCATAAGGAGCTTTTGCTTGTGAATTACTTCCTGACAATATCCAAAAGAATTTTGAAGCCAATTATAATCCTATGTTAAGATTTATGTTAATTCCTTCATGAGATCGAGAGATTATTTTGTGAGGAAATTTGAGGCTAAATATTGCATGAGTTATGGAGTGTAATTGGAGCTTGGGAAACATTGAGAGTATTTGAGTGACTTGAGTGTGGTTGTATCTTCATTGTATCACCTGATCTATAGAGGAATTCGTTGCTACTCTCTCGTGGACATAAGTCACTATGACCGAACCACGTAAATCTAGTGTTCAACTTATTTTCTTTATTCTATTTATTTTATTGTTTGGTCGCTTGCTTTCACAACAATTAAGAATTTATTGCATAAAAAATTAGGGATTTATCTTGACCCCTAGTAAAAATAATATTCATTAAGTTGCATAATTTATTAGGAGCATATTTTATTAATAAATGTGTTCATAAATTGTATTAAAATCGGACTGGTGGCAAATAGAAAGCTTTGAATTTAAATTGAGTTAATTGGATTGAGCGCATGAAAGAATGACATTCGGCTTGCCCATAGAGATCATGGTGGCCAAAAATCTTGGGGGGGAGCTTTTCGAGCCTTTTTTTTTTTTTTTTTTTATAACTAAGAAGCAAGATTTCATAACTAGGATAAGTATTAAGCAAATATAGCATGAGCTTAAGTACATAGTAAATCCAAAAGAGCAGACGGGGGGTTAGATACCCAGTTTATAAGGAGACAACCCATATGTTGGGCTTTGGCTAACCAATCGGCTACCTTGTTGGTAGAATGACTACAGTGGACTAATGTAAGTCCTGAAATATTTTCTATTTTATTCTTGGCCTGATCCACTAGAGGCTGCACTGCCCAACTAAGTGAATTTGAAGAGAGAACACTCTCCACCAGCGTACTACAATCAGACTTAACCTGTATTTCTTTTCCTATTATGTTTGGGGTAGGCTTTGAGGAAATAAAGTCTAGGGTTTCAACCAAAGCTATAGCCTCTGCTTATTTAGCAGAACTCACCTTAATGTTTCTAGCAAACCCATCCATTAACCTGCTAAAGGAGTCCCTACAGATGCACGCAACAGTTGCACGAGAGGAGGGGCATTGCTGCTGAGAGCCAAAGTGACATCCGTCTTCCCCTCTGGTCATAACACAGCTGAATGTTGGTTCGGGCCTACATTCGGCCTGTCTTCCGGTGAGATTGGGTCCGGGAGGTGAGTTAGAGCCATTATCGCTCTTGCTGCTGCTCAGGTAAGTTCTTCCCTTATTCCTCGCGTCTGATCTACGATTCATTGCAGGGTGGGCCGTGTTGATGCGCCTCTGTTCCTGATGCTGTGTTTGGGAGTTAAGATCGGCTGTTCTAATGTTGTGGTTGGGATATGTAGGTGCTGCAGAACCTTCTTCATTAATGTTGCTACCCAGGGGAAGCTTTCCTTGATCTCGTGCTGCCCATCTGCTGTGAGTCTTGGGTGGGGTCGTGCTGTTGCGCCTCTAGTACGAAGTGGGTATTTCAATGTTGTTTAGGTGAAGGCATTCACACTGGTGGCTAGATCTGGTTCGGGCGTTGGCTATGCTGTTCGATTCAGCTATGGGAGTTCCCGGTTAAGATTTCCAGCCGCCTCTTCTTTGTTCAGATCTGGTCCAGGTAAGTTTTCTTTGCTTTCCTCTCTATTTAGAGTAGATGTGCTATGGACCTGCCCTTTGTTCTGCTTTGATCGAGCCTAGACTTTACCTCTCATTTCAGTTCGGGGCGTCGCTTCTTTGTTGGAGGCACTCTCAGCCCCTTCTACATTCCACACTAGACAAGGCAGAGGGTCGGAATTGGTACGAGCTTCTATCGAGGTTGATTCGGGGCTTGGGGAGTGTTCAAAAGCTCTGCATCCAGCTCCTTGGTTAGGATAAAAAGGTATCAGACCCATTGGGTTGCAGTGAACCAATTCAATACCTGGAATGGAGGTTGTGGGAGCATATTGCTTGGCCGGCGCATCTTTGCAAGACGGGTTTAGACCCAGGTCAAAGTCTGAAAGATTTACATTGCTATGCACCGAATTATCTTGGCTTAAATTAGGCGAAGTGCTGGCTATACTGGCACTGTTGAATGATGCATCAATGTTTATTTTGAGTACTCCAGGGCTCGGGGGTTGCACTTGCTAGGTAGGACATGGCCTTGCTTCCCACTCTTTGACTTTTGATTCCATGTTGTGAAGCTTTCCCATAACATGGTTGCTCTGAACAGGGTTTGGTGTGGGTTGAGGGTACTTTTTCTGAAGATGAAATGGTTTCTATCCTTCCATATGCACCATGAGACTATCCCAATCAGTTCAAATCTGCATGAGTTCCCTATTCCTGTGTTAAATTTGCATAACCAATCATCAAAACGGGTCAGACCCACTCGATTTATTTGGACTTGCAAGGGTGGCTCGTTCCATAGGTGTGATGTCCAGGGGCAAAGCAGTAGAGTGTGCTCAATCGTCTCCGGTTCGAGATGGCATATTGGGCACAATGGTTCAAGTACTATCTTCCTCCTATAAAGATTATTCAAAGTAGGCAATGCATTTTGACAGACAGTCCATAGGAAAAACTTTATTTTAGGTTGTATGGCGGTTCCAAATATGCTTCCATAGGTTTGGATTAGATTGATGGGATGTTGATGTCGATGAATTAACGTGGGTTTTCTGTTCAGAAAGGAGGTACGGACACCTGAAGTGCCAAAATTTGGCATGAAGGGACACATAAGTGCCAAAACTTCGGAAAAGTACACTTAAGTGCCAAAGTCGGAGTAAAATGAGTCACTTAAGTGCCACTCTGGCAAAATTCCGGCCAAATTGCTGACGTGGCAATTTTCCGGCGATGTGAGTGCAAAACGGCATCGTTTTACACGTTGACGTGGTGAGAAAATGCAAAAACGATGTCATTTTGTCTCCGATGTGTAAATAATTAATATAAAATTTAAACTAAATTTATTTAAAATATTCTAAAAAATAAAAAATTAAAATAAAAAAGGGGGGGGTCGAAGGGAGGTGGTTGAGGGCCGAGCCCTCGCTACCGCCGTCTCCCCGTTGCCATCGGGAAGGGCCAAAGTGATGGAGGGGGAGGGTTAGCTAGGCTCGCCGGCCCTTGGCTAATCGCGGCGGGGGCGAGGGTCGTGGCCCTCGTTGTCGGTCGGCCAAGGGCCGGCGACCCCTGGCCGACCCTCCCCACTCCATCGCCGGCCCTTCTCGGCAGCGGCGAGGAGGTGGTGGCGGTAGGGGCTCGGCTCTCCGCCGCCTTCCTTCGGCCCCCCCTTTTTTTAAGTTTTTAAATTTTAAGTTTTTTACATTTTAGAATATTTTAAATAAATTTAGTTTTAAATTTAATTTAATTAATGTTTATATTAATTATTTACACATCAGAGACAAAACGACATCGTTTTTGCATTTTCTTGTCACATAAGCATGCAAAACGATGCCATTTTGTACTCACATTGCCAGAAAATTGCCACATTAGCAATTTAGCCGAATTTTAGCTGGAGTGGCATTTAAGTGATTCATTTTACTCTGATTTTAGCACTTAAGTGTATCTTTCCAAAATTTTGGCACTCAAGTGTTCTTCCGTGCCAAGTTTTGGCACTTGGGGTGTACTTCATAAAGTATCCACTGTTCATCATATAAGATCCCGATTTATTGTTTGTCCAAATCAATTTATCTTCTGTAGTTGGAAGGCCGATAGGGATAGCTCTAATTTCCGTCACTAGGGAGCCGTCAAACAAGGACCGTAGGAGATCTTGCTTCCATTCTACAGCTTCAAAATCGATCAAGTCTGCAACTTTGAGTGGTTCATTCCTCGTTGTGGATCCTCCAATTTGTCCATTCTTCAGCCATTTATCCTGTCTAATTGAAATTTTTTGTCCATTTCCCACTACCCACATAACTTGAGGAGCAATTGCGTCTCTTCCTGCTATTAAACTTTGCTAACCCCACGATGGACGTGATCCTTTCCCTGTTTGCCAAAAGTCGCAGTTTGGGAAATAGAGGCCTTTCATAATTTGACTTCAAAGTGTGTCCGGGTGTTGAGAGATTCACCAAGCTTGTTTTCCTAGTATAGCAATGTTAAAGGCAAGTAGGTTCTTAAAACTAAGACCTCCTTTCTCTTTTTGCAACTTGAGGAGTTCCCATTTCCTCCAATGCAGACCAACCGTTTTGTTGCTATTTCTCCACCAGAAGTCAGCAATTTTCTTCTCAATGGCTTTACTAATGGATATTGGGATTTTGAAAATTGACATCGCATATTGGGTTATTACTTGCACTACTGACTTGAGAAGTATCTCCTTACTAGCTCACGATAGCAAATTTCCCTTCCAACTCTCTAGCTTCATATTTACCCTAGCCAGTATCCATGTCATGCTTCGATCCTCGAGTGTGCACCCATCCCTCTTTGGTCGATTAAATAGCGACATCCCAAGACGCATCGCCGACCTTTTCTTTTTAAATGCACATGCGGAAGCAATTAACAGATCCTTGGATAACAACAATATGTGATAGAAAAGCAGGGCCCCAAATTTTCAAACAAAAACAAACCTCTTATAAACAAACAGGTTTATTTGCAACATCAAGTTGTTTACAAAACATCAGCTCAAGAAAAAAGGAACTGTCCTATGACCCACTAGTCAGACTCGTTTGCCGATTATGGTCTATCCACCTTTCTAAACTCCAGGGCTTCCGGTACTCCACCAACATTATCGAAGGACCTGAAAATGGTTATACAATAACCAGTGAGACGATGTCTTAGCAAGTTCAACTCCTTAAGCCCCGATTAGGAAGAATATACGTCATAAGGGCTGCTTAAGCGCAATCAGACGTCAGAGGACTTACTTTGGTCTCAGTTCCTTCCTGCAAGTCAGTTCAAATAATAGATATTGACAATCATATCATTCAATCAATTAGATCGATTTAACGATTGTTGCGACCTAAATTTTGGGTGCACCACTTAGGTTTAGGTTAATAGATTGCTAAGTCTTTAAACTTAGCTCGGGCTCTCACAAACCCATACCAATTCGCGACTTAAAGTTCAAGTATTAGCACGCAAAAGATTATTAGCTAGGAGTCGCCACTAATTGGTTTATGGTAGGTCGATTAGACACTTAAGTAAAATCATGAGAGAATTATTTTACTCATACGAACCAAAGACTAAGGGTATGAGAACTTGGTTACACTAAAATTCTCTAATGCCCTTCCAGTACCATTTCTTTTTAATTTTCAATTTTTTTTTTGCAGGCAGCTTGGATTTATTTTAACTTAAATTATTATCATGCAATGGGCTGATCACATGGATACTCAATCATTATTAAATATTGAATAAAATAAATTGCATCAAATGAATTTAACACACTAAAGCAAGTAATTATTTTTTTAACTAAATGACCTAATTTTACTAATAAACAAATTGTAATTAAATGAACCTATTATGCAAACTATGCACCTAATATTTTTTGTATTTTTTTTTATTGAAATTCGGAATTAATAAAAACCTTAATTAAATTATCTAAAATGAATAATTTTTCAATTTATTTTAGGGGTTAATTTGAATTAAACCCCATCCTATCTTAGAAAACTATTTTTAGAAAAATGAGATTATTTAAATGTGCAAACATTATCTAAAATCAATCCTAATCTATTCCATAAATCATATAAAAATGCAATCCTAAAAATGTAATCCTAATTTACTAAATCAACACACTCTAATGCAAGATTTGATTTTTCTGATTTTTATGTTTTTAGTGTTTTTCCAAGACAAGCAATTATATCTAAACAATCAAGATATCCACCAAATAAAGGATTAAAATAATAATAAAAATAACATGTTGTCTCACATGTTAAATTAACAATTACTCTAAACCTAAACATCACGACAAAAAGTTCAAAATAATTAAAAATTTGATTGAAGTCTTACGGATTAAATTAATAATTATAATGATTTAACAATTAAAATACTATCAAAATGCCCAAAAATTAATATAATTAAAAAAATGATCCGACATCTTACGGATCAAATTAATAATTACAATAATTTTGGACAAAACCCTTGCGGATAATGCCCACAAGATTCATGAGTATTGACATCCAAAGTTCCAATTTAAATAACTAAACTTAAAAAAATACAAACAAAATAAAGTGAATTGAAAAATAAAAAAAACTACCTAATTTGCTTTTCTTTTTTCTTTTTTCCCTTCCAAGCAAAGCTTGGCAGTTGGTTCGGGGCTTCGAACAGGGGAGTCGCTAGTGAGGAACTCCAACGAGGGCATAGTAGGCGCACCGGTGGTGAGCTCGCTCAAAACGGAGGTGACCAGGCGTCGGTTGGGCATGAGACACGGTGGCACGGGTGTCGTGGCTGGCTACGGCACAGCTGGTGCAGGCATAGAGATGCTAAGGTGATCCGAGGCTCAATTCTCGACGTTGGGTGGCGCTAGAGCATGGTGGAGGCGAGTCTCGTGCGAGCGACGTCTGGAGTTGAGTAGGGTGTCGGTGGCGATCTAGCTATAGGGGGTGGGACGAGGCGGTGGCAGGGACAAAGCACCAGCATGCAAGCGTCAATCCGCTAGGGGGCTGCGTTGCTGGTGGGGCACGTCGAAGCAAGGGTGGCTTGACGGGTTGCTGTCAGATCGATAATGGCGGAGCGACGGTAACAGGGGTGTCGCGGGCTTCGGGTTGCTACTGTGGCGGCAACGATCGGCGATCGGTGAAGGAGTGACAAGTGCGGTGGTAGGCGGTGCTTGTAGATGAGTGGCAACACTGTGCAATGGCCTGCGTAGCAGAGGCTTCGAGTGGCTAGGGACGGAGTGCAGCAACGGAGAAGATGAACAGATGCTGCTGCCCCTCCTTTTCCTTTTTTTCCCTTTTTTTTTCTTTCTTCTCTACTCCCTCACGTCACTTCCCCATGCTGTCTCACTGTTGCTGCTTTCTCCCTTGTACTTTTTAGCAAAAGGGACTTTTTCCTTTCCTTAAGGCACAAAAATTTCTTCTTTGATGAATTCTTCACGTTTTTCTCTCAATGGCTGTATGTATCCATGTGTGGCCTCCTCAAAACCCTACGCGTTTGAACCTATTTATAGGCAACAAATCAGGGTTTTTAATTTTCTAAAATCATATCCACAAAGATTTCTTTTCCAAACGTAATATTTGCTTTTGAATTGAAATTTCACAAAGATAAATTTGTAAAATCTCCCCAAGAATACGGGCTTGGGCCGATTTGCTCTCTTCGTGGGCTTAGCCTGACTCATCAAATTAAAATTTATGAACTATCAATTCGAACCCATCCGTCAGCGGCCTAATGTAAATGCAAATTAAAAAATAAATGTACCTAAAACTATATGTTATGCAATTAACTATTTTTTTAGGGATAAAATTAACCCCTAATTTTTTTAATGCGATAAATGACTAAATGGGTCACCAAAATTTAGGTGTCAACAGCTACCCCTCTTTGAATATAAGCTTGTAGAGGTTGCCTTTAAAGACAAATTGAGACCTAAATTTTGACCATGCACATGCATGGAATGATTTTTTTGTCGGAAAATGAATTCTATTATAAAATGCAATTTATATGATGCATGGAAATGCTAATGCAAATGCATGATGCAAAAGGAAAGAACGTACTTACAGTTACTTACTAATTAGTGCGGTAGAGCACCTTAAGGTGCATGATAAATCCTCCCCATAAGTACCCAGTTTCCACTTAGGCTCCTTGAAGAGTCTAACAAGTAATGAATTAAAACATTTTGACTGAGAAGAACATTCACATCCAGAGTGAAGTGTTTAACAAAAAGAATTAAGACATCCAAATCCAGACTGAGATGTCAAGATTTTTGAACTTGATATACCTAGATCCAGACTAAAGTATAACGAAGGTTAAAAAACATTCATATCCAGAGTGAAATGTTTAACGAAAAGAATTAAGATATCTAGATCCAGACTGAAATGTCAAGATTTTTGAACTCGATATATCTAGATTCAAACTAAGATATAATGAGAAAGGTTGAAAAAACATTCACATTCAGAGTGAAATGTTTAGATGAAGATAATTGAGACATCCAGATCGAGACTGAGATGTCAAAATTTTGGGACTCTGGGCTACGAAAGCACGCTAGGTCGATAAAAAAAATCCAGGTTACAAAAGCACGCTGGTTCGATAAAAGGGACTCTAGGCTTCGAAAGCAAGCCAGATCAATATAAATGGATACCGAGCTACGAAAGCATGCCGGGTTGATAAGAGGGACTCTGAGCTACAAAAACACGCCAGGTCAAGAACTGGACATTGGGCTACGAAAGCACGCCAGGTCGATGAAAGGGGGACTCTAGGCTACAAAAGCATGCCAGGTCGATGAAAAGAGGACTCTAGGCTACAAAAGCACGCCAGGTCAAGAACTCCAAGCTATGGAAGCACGCCGGGTCTATTAATAGAGACATTAGGCTACGGAAGCACGCCGATTAAATGAAAAGGGACACTGGGCTACAAAAGCATGCCAAGTCAAGAATTGGACACTAGGCTACGGAAGCATGCCGGGTCAATGAAAGGGACTGTAGGCTACGAAAGCACGCCAGGTCAATATAAAGGGACAGCTTGACCGAGTCAAGTGTTGACGCACTTGAGAGAGAATACCTATACAATGACAAGTATATGGGCAGATATATACTTACCTAGTGATATCACTGATTCTTAGAGATATGTCTTGTGGAATTTAGATATCCGGTGGAGGTCTCTCACCTCCTAGTAGAAATAAATTTTGGAACATCAAGGATGCACCTTGAATGTTCGTGAAGGCTTTTCATCTCATAATATCACGAGGCATTCTGAAAAGAACCTGAATGTCAGGAGCTCTTGGGTCTTTGAGAAAACATTACCTGTTAGACATGATTAGAGCAAAAGTGCATATGCATTCATTAAAGAGGTAGACAATCTGAGCTACTCTAGAATGCACATTTCAAAGTTTAGTGGGTTTTCATCCATTCAATCAAAGTTTATTCATAATGACTTTACCATATTTGAATCACCCAAATTTCCACTAGAAAGAATTGTCGTTCAAGACAATGTCATGGATTTCTTAAGAATGAGAGACTTTCAGTTAGAAAAGACTTTCACTCACTCTCATTTAGAATGGCTATTTTATGAGAATCATTCCATCTCACCATATCGACGGGGGTCCGAGTATTATCGCAAGCAGTACAACCTTACCAATCTGAGAAGTCTTTAATAGGGATCGTAATGTGGGCTTGGTTAATAGCTTAACAAAGGGACTCTTTGAGTCAAGGCAATTGAAAAAACAATTCCGCAATCATCTCCGGGTTTACAAGTTAAGAACCCTACAAAATGAGAAAGAAATAATCTTGCTCGTACTTCTTCGAGTGATGCTTAAAAACATATGAACTCATACATTAATTCAAGTGTCATAATCTGAAGAGACTTTGTAAGGGACGTAACATAGGCTGGGTTTATGAGTTGAGAAACAAAAAGATCATTAGGCTAAAAAATGTGTAAAGGGTGAGAGTTGATGATCATCTAGGCATTGTCGTCGGTCTTCTCTTTAACCAAGGATTGTCATTATAAATGCACCATTGATCTTGACTCTTTGAGTACTGCTCCATTGAGATACAATTTTTGCAATTGATAGTCATCTATTCGACACTTTTATGGGCATTAACTTTGCTTTTACCAGGCACACTTGTCGCGACCAATTTTTCGGGTGTGAACCACCTAAGGATTGGCTAATGGAATGTTAAGCCTAAACTTAACTCGGGCTCTCCCAAGCCCATACCAATTCGCGACTTAGGTTCAAGTTCTTCGCATGCAATTGATTTTTTAATAAGGAGTCGCCACTAATCTATTTTTGGTGAGGCGATTAGAAACCCAAGTAAAGTAACGGGTGTTTCACTTTACTCCTACGAACCAGAGACTATGGGTACGGGGACTTGGTTACACTAGATTCCTCTAATGGCCTTTCGGTACCATTATTTTATTTTCAAAAATGTTTGGCAAGCAGCTTGAATTGATTTTAAATCTATTTCCCTAACATGTGAGGTTATCATGCGCGTGCACAAACTACCAATTTAACACCCGGATAAATAATAAATAAATTGCAAAAACTTACCTCCAAGTAACGAAAGCATATGCAATGTTAAATTAAAATCCACATCAACAACCCTAGATATAGTTTCTAATTAACACACAATCACTCAATTGTTGTTTTCACTTTATTTAATGAGAATCATGCAATGCATGCTACTAATTTAACATGAAGTGATATGGCATGGCAATATAACTAAATTACATTACATGAGTAAGGTAATGCAATATTTAAATATGCGATCTAAATTAACCAAAATGACTTAATCTTAATGACGAGCAATTTCTAATTAAATGAACCTAGAAATAATCACTATATGACGTGCATTTCATGAACCTAATGCTATATGACGTGCACATGATTTTTATTTTCTTAATAAGCATGCGATCTATCCTAATATGCAATGACATGCAAAGAATGCCCTAATTCGATGAATATTCTAAAACGAACCTAATCTAACTCAGATTTTTTGGACTTTTCCTTTCTTTTACGGGAGCAATCAAAATAAGACATCAAGAACAACACGGCAACAAATCATGCAAGATATTATCCATATCCATTTTGGAAATAAATTGACGAATCGTATCTCGCGCATGAGATCGGATTTGCCAATTTTTAAATAAAATCACGAATCGAATCTCGAGCGTGAGATCGGATTGGCGATTTTTCTGTGCGATTGCGAGTCGTATTTCGAGCGTGAAATCGGACTGTCAATCGTATTCACGTTGTGACGGCTATTCGAGATTATGATAACATCATGTGAGAGTTCAATCAAGAATGCAATAACTCGAGCAAGGCAACGAAATATATGAATCTTGACTAAGATAAAATTATTACCTTGTCCAAACACTTGCTCGCCAAAATTGGACAGGCTCGACACGGTGAAGAGGTGATGTCACGACACCACGGGCTGCTAGATAAGTGGCGCAAGCCAGCGAGGCTTGCATATAGCAATTCGAGTTGATGCTTCTTAGCACGATGAGACAATTCGCTTGAATGACACGTCCCAAGATCAGTGGTAGCGGCCACTTTCAAATGCTCCGAAAGTCTTAGGGTGCGTTTGGTTCGGCATTTGAAAAGCTCATTTGGAGAATGCAAAGCAGTTTAGTCTAAAGGGCTTTAGAGGAAATGCAAAGACTGTTTGGTAAATTCTGCTTTGAAATGCAACTTTGAGAGAAATGCTGTTTGGTAGAAAACACATTTGCAAAGCCCCTTTGGCGATTAATTTAAATATTTTAATTTTTATTGGTTTAAAATTAAAAATAATAATATTTGCGACTTTTTTAATTTATATTTAACAACAATATTAAAGATATTCTGTAAATAATTTTATTAAAATTAAAATTTCTTATTTTGCTAAAAAAACATCAAATGGAAAAAAAAATTACGTGCTCTCTTTTCAATTACAAGAATAATACTTTCATTACAATAAAAACATGATAACATATACTTTGAGAAAAGAAGCTCATTATCTTTAAAAATTACAAATATCCTTAATTATTTCCTAAATTCATAAAACCAACAAGGTCTCTCTCTATCTCTCTCTCCAACATTCACATTAACTACAATTTCTGTGGCGGTCAAAAGAACATGTGGTGGTACCTCAGATCTTTAAATTCACTGGCCAAACTGTTCCCATAACAACAAATTTCCTAGAGGGGCCAAAAAAGGGGGAAGTAAACGACTTGATCTTCATATGAGGGTGGTGGCTCAGTGTCATAACTCCAATAGGCACAGTGAAGATAATGAACTTGAAGGCCTTTCCCCCTTCTTTCCTCTTGGCCCTCTCCGGATGTTCAGGCAATTTTGTGATATCAAAGTCCTCTAATGGTAGTGCCAGAAATTGCCTTGGTAGTTTTCTTTTGACTTGGTAGTTTTCTTTTGGGTCATAAGTACCCTGGTAGTTGAACGGCCTTTTCTTGCAAAGATTTCAACAGGTATGAAAGGGCAGGTTATGGAGAAAAATTTAGTTAAGACCAAAACTATAAAATTCAGAAGAAAATGAATTAAGCGCCTAACAGAGCAAACGTAGAGCCCATTCTTTAACACGGCTCACAATGATGAGTGAATGATACCTTTAATTAGGCACCTTCGTAAGTCACTTGCTAAAACGCTCAACCCCGATTCTAAAATGCAGAAAATTTCGAACGTCGATCATAACCAGATTTATGAGTTAGGATATCATCAAAGAAAATAATCTAAATAATTTAACAATGCCCTCCACAATACTGAGCTACAACATTGTCAGCTGTTCAAAGAATCTTCCCTTCAAAGCTTTTATTACATTAACTAGCTGATACACAAACACACAGCTAAATACATAACACAGGCAATAAAAGCCTGAACTGAGAAAAATATGCCCCAGTGCTTGATCCACCATGATGCCTCTTGAGGGAACAAACAAAATCTCAAAGGAAACAGAGAAATGGTCATAAAAGTAGCCAATCTCACAGAGCCTCGTACCTAAACGCTAGAAGTAGGGCAGACTCCTCATACGATGATGGGCAACAATCAAGTAATGCAGCTTTATCAATCGGACGATCAAAATCAACGAGACTTTGCTTGAAGCCCGCCACAGATTCACCTTATATCATGAATGGCAAACTCCCAGAGCTAGCCTTATCAAGTTTTGTCTTCTTCATATTTATTTTCTCCGATGCGATTTTCTGAAATAATTTGGGCCACCAAAATCAATCTTAGCTTGCCTCACCTTTTTCCTCTTTCCCCGATCATATTCTTCATCCCCGCAATATGAACATATAATATTGTAAATTTTAAGAGATAAGTACTTAAAAATAAAAGCATCAAGTGCTACCTATCAATGTTAGAGAAACAGATCGCTACCAACTATGTAAGCCAACATAGTACATGATATACCGCTCTTTTGTTGCCTTTCCCCTGACTATCCAAAGAAACGCCCATGCTCATCTTTTCCTATTTAACTGTTTATTTTGTTCTTACCCTCATATCTCAACAGGCTTTAATCGTCAAAGTATTAACAAGAAATGGGATTTCCTAATCAACCCACAATTACATTCACAGTAGGTAAGATACCTAAAAATGAATCATATTATTCATGTCTACAAGCATCAACTACAATACCGTCAAAAAAGTCTATTGATTAGAAAAGGAGAGAACCGAGATGCAAATCTTTCATGATTTTCCATGTCAACGCTAACCCTCAACCATCAAACAATACAAGACATTTACCTATTCAGCCTCCTTCACCAATGATATCTTTGATTGAAGTTCATAACAGCTAGTATATGAATTCTGCAGAAGTATGACTAACAATACTTCAACTTCAGCTTACCATTCATCTAGCACATAACCAATGTTGGTGTTCTCTGCACCATTTGATTCCGCTGTTGGAGAGGGAGAAAACTCTATCCCGTCCCAATGCGCAACTGCAATCAAAAGGAAAGAAAAGGTAAATGGAGAGCACCAATTCAACAGATTATTACGCAAAAAGAAGCCCACTTTATCATCCTCATATCACAAGACTAAAGGGGTTCAGGAACCCAAAAAAGAAAAGTAGGAGAAAACGAAAGCTTTCTTGATTAGTGCAGAGAAATTGATCAGCCCACATTGTCCTCATACATCACAAGACCGAAGGGGTTGAGAAACCCAAAACAGAAAAGCATGAGAAAGCAAAAGGATTCTTGATTAGTGCAGAGAAATCGATTGACTAACACAGAAACATTCAGACATCAAACGGGTAACTGTACTGAGAGAAGAGAGTTCAAACGCCGAGCGATCTCTCAAGGAGACTCCTCAGCTCCTTCCCATGAAACCCACCGTTCAAGAGCCAATATGACCCAACACCCAAAAAGAAGAGCAACGAAGAGAAAA
Organism: Eucalyptus decipiens; assembly: GCA_014182575.1. Taxonomy (NCBI): domain Eukaryota; kingdom Viridiplantae; phylum Streptophyta; class Magnoliopsida; order Myrtales; family Myrtaceae; genus Eucalyptus; species Eucalyptus decipiens. The sequence continues at coordinate 11,591,301 of CM024613.1, read as the reverse complement.
AGGAGAAGAGTAAAGCCTGCCGCACAAGGAGAAGAGCGAAAAAGAGCTCACCAAAGCCACAAAAGATTCCAATCCAAGAGCGCAGTTGAGCAGCGAAGAGCGCAGTCAAGCTCGCAGTCTTCACGAGGGAGAGAGAGATGGGGAAGGGCGTAGTCAAGCTCGCAGTCATCACGAGGGAGAGAGCGATAGGGAAGGGTGGGGAAGGGTGCAGTCAAGCAATGAAGAGTGCAGTCGAGCTCGCAGTCATCACGAGGGAGACAGCGACAGGAAGGGTGCAAAACAATGGGGAATGGTGCAGAGAGAACGCCATTGAGGGTTTTAGTTTTACAAATGGGTAAAATTGGTTTTTCAGTAAAGTTTTGAGGGTAAAACAGGTAAATTACTAATTTTCATTAAATGAACACTCAGCATTCCGAAAAATGCTGAAAGCTCAAGGCCGGTCTCCACCAGCCTTGAGCTTTCAGCATTTTCAAGGGCCAACTTTCACTTGAAAGCCTCTTGAAGAGAGATTGCCAAACACCCCAATTTGGAGTGAAAGAGCTTTGGGGCTTGGATGGGCTTTCTAAATGCCCATCCAAACGCACCCTTAGCCAGAGTTCCAACTGACGTCAAGGTCAGCTACATCACATCACGGTTTCGCACCACTAGGTTCGAGCTTGGGCCGCATCTCACCGTTATCGCTAGGAACTCTGGATGGCTTAACAGGCTACACGGGAGTTAGCTCGTGTTGGGGACAGCAGCTCGGTCTCGGAGGGACGTTGTGGCTGCAGCAGGCTCACCTGGGCTCTGTGGATGACTCGACACTGCAGGAGCTCCGGGTGGCTTTGCGGTGAGGATGGTGCTATCCACGGTTTAGTTTCAGACGTCGGCTTTTCACGAGCACCAGGAAACCAGGCACGTGTTGGGCAGCAGATATGGACAGCAGCAGCTTCGAACGGCGCACAAGGGTGTTGCAATTGTTGAACACCCGGATTCCTCGACGATTGCCAACAAATTTTGGTGTTTTTGTTGGGCCAAGTAATCTCAACTGAGAACTCCGAAGTCGCGATCGTATCTTGCCCTTGACCCCACTTATATTTCTTTCTCAAGAATTCACGGGCAGTTCTTCAAAATTCACCATGCAATACGAGACAACTTCCACCGCTTTGACCAAAAGCCAAAATAAGTCTCGATGTTTGAAGGTGTGCTCGTCGATGATGAGGTGGGAGGCGGCTAGTGGTGGCCCGTGATTGGCACCACAGTTAGCGGGTTGTCATGCAATGCAGGGGTTGACACTTAGGAAAGGCTTCTCATGTCTTTCTCCAAAAGACGAGGAGATGACCTGCAACACAAAAATTACAAAGAAAGAAAGTCCTCGTTGAAAGCCTAGCAGCAAGACTTCACCAGCCTACGTGAATGACCCGCGAAGAAAAAGAAAGTGAATGGCCTGCAAAGAAAAAGAAAGTGATATTTTTATTCCTTTTTTTATTTGTCCTTTATGTGCCCCTCTTACGTGACCATAGAGAAAGAAAAGTGAAATTTTTATTGAGAATTGATAACTCCCTTGATAGCTTGATGATCTCCTCGGTTTGGTCTCAGTGCGGTAGCAGCTTCATCGATAGGGAATCCGTGGCGGTATCACGTGCGGAATGACGATGGGACTCTGATTATGGGTTGCTCAGCAAAGCCTGCTGGTCCAGTAATTCTCGGCCAGGGAAGGAACAACTCACTATGGGGACTTCTTGATGGAGGCTTGGTGCCCGCTGGACAAGCATGGGCTGATGGTGAGGAGGATGCTCAGATGTTCACCAGGATAGTCTCACAGCGAACTGGTCTCAGCTTGACAACGGCAGTGATGTCATGGCTCACGGCACGGTAGAAAAAACTCAGTGCTGCTTATTCGAGAACCTGCAAAACAGAAAGAGATTCGCTGTAGTGAAAGGGAAGAGCTCGGCCAAGAGGGGGCCGTCGCGGTGCAGGTACAGCATGGATGTCTAGCAGCAACAATTATGGCTAGTGGATCTCGGAGGCGGTGATGGAGCGATCTCGGAATTGGGACCCCAAGAGCAGAAAGAACTTCGGTTTCTATTCTCTATTGGATCCTCCACTCTATCTATTCTCTCAACGTGTGGCTGTATGTTCAATGTGTGTGGCCCCCTTTTAAAACCCTACGCAAACAACGTTTTTATAGGCCAAGGATTAAGGTTTCAATTTCATTTTCAAATCAACATCCGTGAAGATTTCTTTCTTATTCTTGCAACTTTTCTTTCTACCCATATCGATGGATACGTGAAGACTACACCCCACTTTCCCTTTTTCGTTGATTTCCTTTGTACGAAGCTGATCCTCCTCCTTGCATTATGGTCAACAGAATTGTCTAAGGATTTTGAGAATATTGACTCAATTTCATGGGTGCTCAAGATGGTCTCTCTTGTGGCCAAATCTTTGTCCACACGCTTTCATCTTTTTTCTTGGAAGGTATCATTTTCTGTCCTTACGCAGATTGAATATTCTCCGACCAAATAATTGCCCCCAAATTGGTCGAACATTAGGCTATTGTAATAGAATCCTCTCAAATTCCGAGTCTTGCAAAGATGAGCTCTCAATCTACCGTGATATCGTTGAATATTGGAATAATAATACAAATCTTTTCCAAAATGTACCCATCTCCCAACTTGTCAAATTAAAGCTTATCTGTCACCGATCCATGCAAATGCGATAAAATAAATAAATAAAAACACCCTTAAAACTATATGCTACGATTTTATATTTTTGTTTAGGGGTTAAAGTTTGGTCCCTAATTTTTTAATGAATAAATGGGTCGCCAAAATTTAGGTGTCAATAACACTGCTTTTTTGCTCCCAATTTTCATTCATTTTTTTTCCACTTCTTTTCTCATGGGCATTAGCCTTGCTTTTACTAGGCACACTGTTTTTTCATGCCCCTTAGTTCTATTTTGACTTCGATTCTTACGCTCAACGCATATGTCATGCCATTACACTTCGAATGACACAAGGGTCTTCATCTGTCTTTTGCCTTGCCCCAGTGTGGGGGATGATCACCAACTGGGTTTAAAAGAAATGAAATTGCAGGCTCAAGTGGGTTATACAAAGGATATAAGTATATAGGATAGAGAAAGAATTGCTCTTCGTCATCCTAAGACACTTAAATTACCACATGAATTCAATGTAATAGTACGATTTGAAGATTGATGCAAGTGAGAGCAAGAAAATTCTTTTCATTTTCCTCATCTCATGATGCTGTCTTACCTCCAATTTGCTCCGATGTGGGGTGGTTCTTAACATGGGTAATTTGAAAGAATTTCCACAAGTGTATAGGGCTCAAAGAAGTTAAGCAATAGATCACCTGTAGTGTCTGGGATAGAGAAATGAATTGCCCCTCATTATTTCGGTTATCGTATCTTTTGCTAGAGAATTCTTTATCTTGTGGACACGAACTTTCCTACACTCACCTCACAAGTGTATGAGTAGGGGACTGTGTATAGGATAGGGTTTGCCTTTCATTATCCTAACTCATCTTGTTTTGTATACTGAATTCATTCCACATTATTCATTAAATTAGTCCATCTTGATGTTCTTTAATGGAATTGGTGGACAAAACATGTAAGAGTCATCATGCAAAATCCTCTTTTTAAAAAGAGCCCAACAACTTTAAGCATGAAAAATTGTCAAATTCAAAACAATTTACCATACTTAAAGAATTGGTTTTAAACATTCATGCGGGGGATTGTTTCACAATGGTTTGCCTCAGCAGTTAATGTCTTTGGATTATCCCTATTATTCAAGACTGGAAATCCACTTTTGCCCTTGCACAAGAGAACGTGCACGAATATGATACTATCAACATCAAAGTAAAAGCAAATGGAATATCCTTTTTTTTTTTGCTTGGGTCGAGATTTTATTTCAGTCATGTCACTAATAAAATCTGTAGTGCTCTCAATTCGTCATCTTTTTTCACCAAAGATGAATGATCCTCTTTCTTTCACCAAAGATGGATAGTCTTCTTTTACTTGCCCTTCATGATATGCCTTTTTCATATGCTTTCTCATCAGGCTGAGAAAATAATGCTCTGAAACATGAAGTAAATAAGTCAGAAAATTAAACAAGGCTAACTTAATGCATGCTTTTGAAAATGGCTTGAAAAATGATTTTTTTTTATTCTCCCTTTTTTTTGGAATTTTTTTTTTTTTGATGATGAAGCATGAAGAAGCCCAGTCCTCATAATTCTCCTTGGATGATATTTTTTTTTTCATTGTTGGATATCGTCACCAAGCTAGTTTGGTGTGCCTCATCATACCCTCAAAATTGGAAATAAAATTGTAACTTCATCGAATAGAATCAAATGAATTACATTATTGGAATGGAAAGTGCAAACAAGCAAACCGTAGAAACAAATGCAATAATTGAAATTTTCAGAAAGTAGGAAATCCTTAAAAACTTGAAATCCTATAAAGCATAAAAAAGATCCCTTTGTAGAGGAGTGTGAAGATGAGAGTTTCTTCACTTAGTGACAGCATTTGAGTCTCCGTCATGGTTGGGTAGAGGATTTTTCTGATTACTGGTGAAAGATAATGCCTTTGTGTCCAAGAGGTCTTGGACCCTATGCTTCAAAACATAGCAATCATCAGTGGAGTGACTAACCTCTCCCATGTGATAGTCACACTTTTCGGAAGGATTATATGCAAGATAATGCTCGGGATTTGGTCGCTTCGGCTTAGTAGAGAGTAATCCCTTTTTTAAAGGACAGGCAAAACTTTGGATAAGAGTCCAGGAAGAGGTGTGAACTATCTTCTAATATTACGTTGTCGACCTGAGAATCGATGCCCTCCACTTTGTTGCTTAGTAGAAATCTTAATTACGGAGCGCGATTGGATGTATCACAATTCGGTTGAGAATAAGCCACATTAATCTCAGCTTCAAGGTCCTTCTCCTTCTTGGTAGAAAACATCTCAGTAAACCATCATTCTTTTATCCCCATCTCAATTTGTTCTCCCACGAGAACAAGTTGGTTGAAGTTTTCGACGTATGTGCTAGCCATCCGGTTATGGAACTCAGACGGGAGAGTCTTGACGAATAACTTCATCAATTCCTTATTAATAGGCTCAGGAGTTATTTGAGCTACTGGATTTCGCCATCTCACGGCATACTCTTTAAATGATTCGCTCCTCTTCTTCTCCATCCTCTCAAGATCTTCTCGGGAGGGTGCGATGTCCATATTGAACATATACTACTTGAGAAATGCGTCAGCCACTTCATTCCAGGTGTCGAGAAGATTGACATTTTCATCACGTACCAGTTCAGTGTGGGTCCGGTCAAACTCGCATGGAATGATTGGATCATGAGAGGCTCATTCTTGACATGTTGGGCCATGTGTACATGGTACATCTGCAAATGAGCCTTTGGGCAAGAAGTGCCATTGTATTTCTCGAACTCTGGCATCTTAAACTTCTTCGGCATCTTGACTTTCTCATAAACTGACAAGTCAAATGGGAGTGAACTTTGCGACTCTTGCAATTGTTTCAGTTTCTCTTCAAGTTTGGTGAAGCATTCATTTTGCTCCACCTTAGGGACATTGTCGGGCTTAGCCTTTTCGATAGTGACAAACAGTGGGTCATCCTCCAACTGAGGCATGTCGTCATCACCCATTTGGGCCTTATTCATTTGCTTCGGGACTACTGTCTCGGTAAGAGCGGGTGCAAGAGTCGAATTCGCTTGGAGGGATTGCATTTGATCTGTCATAAGTTGCATAGAGGTGAGCAACTGTTGGAGTTGGTTTTCCATAGCGAACATATGATTACGCATTTCAACTTGATTGGCCATTCTAGCTCTTAATTGTGTAATAATGGATGAAAGTGAGGGATCCGTTATCACCTAATTCAAATTAATGAAAATATGTAAGCACATGGTGTAAATAGAGAACTAATCCATGACAATGATCTAATCAATTTTTCATTTTCTTTATGAAAAGTTCGTACAATAAAGGAATTTTCTAAAGAGAGCTAGAAAAATAGACACCCTAGCAAAATCAAATTTCCTAAATATGAATTGAAAACAATTTCTCCAAAGTTTTTGTTATTTTCCAAATGATTCATTGCATGGCAATTTCCTTATTTCGTTTCTAATTAACAAATGAATTAAATCAATGATCGACCTAGATTGTCATGGACCTACTAAAAATGCAATTAAGTAAGTAAATTGTGAAGTGAGAATTTAGACAACTTACTTTCATCGGAAAGGGATGACAATCGCATAGACACACATATGAAATGTGAGGCTCGATTTCTACTTAGACGGCTTAACAAAGTGGAGTTAAAAGGATGATCTAACTGCCGCAGTCTTGCGTAACGTATCAGGTCCCCCTAACTTTGGCTCAGTCGAATGGAATGCCCAATAGTCACGCAGTCTCGCGGATATGGACAAACACATTCGACACCATGAAAAACTTTCGGGGAAAAGAATGTTAGCTTCTACATTGCAGTTTCATTTTGGAGGAAATATCCTTCTCAACACCATCCTAAAAATCCTATCGCAGCTCAGGTTCGGCAGCAGGTTGTGTGTGCAATAGTGTAGTGCTAAAAGTAATAAAATATGCACAACAATTTAAATGCAAACAATACTTCTATAGTTTTAATTCAAACATTCATCCTTAACTCCAACTTGCAAGACAAAGGTTAGCAAAGATTACTCCCCTTATACCTTCTATCTGCAATAACATTTAACACTTAAATTAGGGACGTACATGGTATCCTTGCTGCCAAACAAAAACATTTTTAAAAGAAAAAGAAAAATTGGCCTAAGTCCACTAAGAGTTTCAACACAAGTCCCCAGTGGAGTCGCCAAGCTGTCGCGACCTAAATTTCGGGTGCACCACCTAGGTTTAGGCTAATGGACTACTGAGTCTTTAAACTTAGCCCGGGCTTTCCCAAGCCATACCAATTCGAGACTTAAATTTCAAGTATTTAGCACACAAAATATTATTAGCTAGGAGTCGTCACTAATCGGTTTACAGTAGGTCGATTAGACACTTAAGTAAAATAATTGGAGAATTATTTTACTTCTACAAACCAGAGACTAAGGATACGGGGACTTGGTTATACTAGAATTCTCTAATGCCCTTTTGGTACCATTTCTTTTTAATTTTCAAAGATGTTTTTGCAGGTAGCTTAGATTTATTTTAGCCTAAATTATTATCATGCAATGGGTTGATCACACGGATACTCAATTATTATTAAATATTGAATAAAATAAATTGCACCAAATGAATTCAACACACTAAAGCAAGTAATTATTTTTTTGGGTTTTCTTTTATCTCAAAATTAAAACATGCATTCTAACTACATGACCTAATTTTACTAACAAACAAATTCTAATTAAGTGAACCTATTGTGCAAATTATGCACCTAATATTTTTTGTATTTTTTTTTGAAATTCAGAATTAATAAAAACCCTAATTAAATTATTTAAAATGAATAAATTTTCAATTTATTTTAGGGGTTAATTTGACTTAAACCCTATCCTATCTTAGAAAACTATTTTTTTATTTATAGAAAAATGAGATTATTTAAATGTGCGGACATTATCTAAAATCAATTCTAATCTATTCCAAAAATCATATAAAAATGCAATCCTAATTTACTAAACCGATACACTCTAATGCAAGATTTGATTTTTTATTTTTATTTTTATGTTTTTAGTGTTTTTCCAAGACAAGAAATTATATCTAAACAATCAAGATATCCACCAAATAAAGGATTAAAATAATAGAAAAAATAACATGTTGTCTCACAAGTTAAATTAACAATTATTCTAAACCTAAACATCACGACAAAAGTTCAAAATAATTAAAATTCTAATCCGAAGTCTTACGGATCAAATTAATAATTATAATAATTTAACAATTAAAATAATATCAAAATGCCCAAAAATTAATATAATTAAAAAATAATCCGATATCTTACAGATCAAATTAATAATTACAATAATTTTGGACAAAACCCTTGTGGATAATGCCTACAAGATTCATGAGTATTGACATCCAATGTTCCAATTTAAATAACTAAACTTAAAAAAATATAAACAAAATAAAGTGAATAGAAAAAAAAAACTACTTAATTTGATTTTTTTTTCTTTTCTTTTTCGCTTCCAAGCAAAGCTTGGCAGCTTGTTCGGGGCTCCGACAAGGGGAGTCGTCGGCGAGCAACTTCGGTGAGGGCACAACAGGTGCACCGGCGGCAAGCTCGCTCGAAACAGAGGTGACCAGGCGTCGCTTAGGTGTGAGGTGTGGTGGCACGGGCGTTGTGGTTGGCTACAACGCAGCTGGTGCGGGCATAGAAACACTGAGGTGATCGGAGGCTCAGTTGACAGCGTTGGGTGGCACTAGAGCATGGCAGAGGTGAGTCGTGTGCGGGTGGTGTTTGGAGTCGAGCAAGGTGTCACGGTGGTGGATCTAGCTACAGGAAGCGTCGGCTCAACGTCTGGTGGGACGAGGCAGTGGTAGGGACAGAGCATCGACGTGCAAGCGTTGATCCAGTAAGGGGCTACGTTGCGGCTGGGGCACGTCGAAGCAAGGGCAGCTTCACGGGTTGCTGTCAGATCGGCAATGGTGGAGCAATGGTAACAGGGGCGTCGCAGGCTTTGGGTTGTTGCTGCAGCGGCGTGACCAGCAAAGGAGCGACGAGCGATGGTGGTAGGCGGTGCTTGCGGATGAGCGGCAACACCGTGCAACGGCCTGCGTAGCAGAGGCTTTGAGCGGCTAGGGACGGAGTGCAGAAACAGAGAAGATGAGCAGCTGTTGCTCCCCCTCCATTTCCTTTTTTTTCCTTTTTTTTCTTTCTTCTCTGCTCCCTCACGTCACTTCCCCTTGCTGTCTCACTGTTGCTGCTTACTCCCTTGTACTTTTCAGCATAAGGGACTTTTTCCTCTCCTTAAGGCACGAAAATTTCTTCTTGGATGAATTCTTCACGTTTTTCTCTCAATGGCCATATGATTTCATGTGTGGCTTCCTCAAAACCCTACGCGTTTTAACTTATTTATAAGCCACGGATTAGGGTTTTTAATTTTTCAAAACCATATCCACGAAGATTTCTTTTCCAAACGCAATATTTGCTTTTGAATTGAAATCTCATAAAGATAAATCTGTAAAATCTCACCGAAAATACGGGTTTGAGCCGATTTTCTTTCTTCATGGGCTTAGCCCGACTCATCAAATTAAAATTTATGAACCATCAATTCGAACCCATTCGTTAGCGGCCCAATGTAAATGCAAATTAAAAAATAAATGCCCCTAAAACTATATGCTATGCAATTAACTATTTTTTCAGGGATAAAATTAACTCCTAATTTTTTTTAATGTGATAAATAACTAAACGGGTCACTAAAATTTATGTGTCAACAACGATCAATCGAGTCAGTTGATTACATGTCAACAGGACTACTCTTCGATCATTTCAACTATTCAATCTCAACTCTTACTCACGGCTCAGCGAGCATAGCCTACCAAATTTTTTGCTATAAATCTCAGTCCAAAGGACACAACCTATCTTTAGGTGATAATCACGGCCCAATTGGCGCGACCTTTAATAGGTGGTAGATTACGGCTATATTAGGCACGACCTCTTTCAGGTGGTGAATCACAGCCCCATTAGGCATGACCTTTAACAGGTGGTGGATCATGGCCATATTAGGCATAACCTTTATCAAGTGGTGAATCACGGCCCCATTGGACACGACCTTTAATAGGTGGTGGATCATGGCCATATTAGGCACGACCTCTATTAGGTGGTGAATCACGGCCCCATTGGGCATGACCTTTAACAAGTGGTGGATCATAGCCCCAGTGGGCACGACCAATTCCAAATTCGATGGTAATTCATGGCCTAACAGGGCACAGCCGTACTTTGGCGATTTTCTAGGTCCACTCATAACCTCTCAGGTTCATTTTCCCATTAAACACTGACATCTCTTAGTTTTGGGAAAATTCTCCACATAATCATCAATTCACTAAATTTTCACAAACCAATGCTCAATTAAATAAACAGAAAGTACCACTGTAATCAGCAGAAAATTCCAGTCACCGACTATCCCAGCATAATTTTTGGAAAATAAATAAATAAATAAATAATTACGAAAAATATTAAATAAATGCAATAAATCCAACTTAGGCCCGTAATGCCTAATTGGACACTCAAATGGACCCAAAAAATCCCAAGGTTTGTTAAATAAATACTAAGACCTATTTATTTGTTAATTGCAATAACTAATCACCTAACATGCATCGGCAGATAATTAAATTAACTAATATAATCTAATATATCCACCTAAACATACTTAATTTAATCTAATCAATCCATAAACATAATTGATCTACTAAGCGAGGATTAGTGAGTAAATTTCATTGGTGCAAAGCGAAGACCGGATCTCAGCGACGGCAGCGCAACAATGGCCGAAACTCAGGTTTGCAGCGGTGTCAATGGGCTTGGACCAGGCCTAAAATTGGCCTAAGAAATCTCAGCCCAATCTGAGATTTGTTTTTGATTTGGGCTGGGCTCGCCTTGCTGGCTTGGGCTGCTGAAAATGAAGATGAGCTGAAGTCGTGGGCCTCAGGGACTCAATTGATGGGCTGCTTCTTGGACTGGGCTTGAGCTGAATTGGGCTGAGGAAGTTGGGCTGCGGGCTGGACTGCTGAAATTTTCGTGGGCTTCAAATGGCCCAACTGCTGGGCCGTTGATGCAGTTGAAGATGGGCTTCGAAGAAGCAGCAAAGAGGGAGAAGCAGCGTCGACGGTTTAAGTTGGCTGCTGGCGAGTTGGTGGAGACCGAACAAGGCACGAGCTAGAAAAGATGGACGCCGAGGGAGCTGCTCGGTGGAGAAGCGCAAAGGAGGAAGCAGCTGCTGGCGCTCGACGATGGAGCGGCAGAATCTGGTCGCTGGCTTCGGTCCGTGTGGCTGGAGTCAACATTTGGGGAGGCTTTGGCTGGTTTGTTAACTCATGCGTGGCAGCAAAAAGACAGCTCGGTGGAGGCAGAAAGCTTCGGTGGAGTTGCCGGGCTGTTCAGTCGAAGGTCAGGGGCAGTGAAAAGAAGACACGAAGGAAGTGGACGGCTGAGAACGTGGGCTTGCAGAAGCTGCCGCTGGACTGGGCTACGAACGAAGAGGAGAGAGGAGCACGGGACAGCTTCAGTCAATGATGGGGAAGCTCGCTGGTTTAGTTGACTCGGTTGTGGTGGTTCGTGGACAAGTGGCAGCAGAGACAACGGCTGGTGGAGGAGCAGGCGTGAGGGAGAGAGAGATATGTGAGGAAAATGAAAATGAAGACAAAAGGGGAGGTGTCGACGTCGCTGGCTTCTTCCAGCGAAAGACCGAAAAAGGGAAAAAAAAAAATTAAAAGATAAGAGAGCAGGGGGAGGCTATCGGCCAGGTGTGGGAAACATGCGGAAAGAAAAGAGAAAGAGAGAGAGACAAAGTGAGCTGCGTAAATGGATAAGGAAGGGAAGAAAACGTGTGAGAAGGGAGAGATAAGGTTGAACCAAAGTCAAATAAATAAAGCAAAGGAAGACCAAATTTGCTGGGGAAAAGTCGGCTGGTGGTGGGGCTTTCATACGTGAGTCTTCGAGAGGGATGAGAGGGACTTACGAGAGAGAGAGAGACGTGTGAGAGAGAAGAAAAAGAAATCAAAATACAATTATCTTTAGATCAACTTCCACAACAATATCGATTGGTCATCCAAGACCAATTTCTACACCAACTTGTCCCAATTGAAGTCCAAATAAAGATCGAAATGCGACGGCCCCTCAAACATGCAAATTTCTTTCAATTCCGATGTCTATTTCCTTTTTCCTGAAATCTGATTTCTGAACAAATCTTTTCGATTGGCATCCAATTTTGTCGTAGAAAAAATCCCGCACAATTCTCTTTCATCAAGTAGTTGACACCAGAGGCCGAAAATCCCTTCAAATTGGCCAATCTGAATTTTCATTCGTTTTCTGAATCATTCGATTCAATTTTCCATCAAAATCCCAAACTTGCCGAAAATTCCTTGAAAGATGAGTCAACATTCCTAAAATGACTCATGATACGACAGAATTTTCAATTTTTGAAATCGAATTCAAATTCACGGTTAATTTCAATCAAACACGGTTTTAGTGTGACTTAACTTACTAGGTAGCTTTCAGAAAATTTTAGTGCAAATGACCCATGGTCGATTTTATTTGAGCCACAATGAACCTACTCGACACATTGGTAACTCTCGGTTGTCGTGAAAATCTCGAAAATTCAATTATGGACACAGGGTACCAAAACAACATAAAAATCAGTCTAGTGTCGGTCGACGAGAATTTTCCAATTTAGTGAAGTCACCCACGTTTAGCCACACATCTCAGTCGAACCGATCTATCTTTGATTCATAATCAACTTATATTCATGCCGTAATGACCTCTAAAGATGAACACGGTCGAGTAGTCGATTCTTGGTCAAACTCTCAAGTCTATTACATTAAAATTCCGTAATGGCTTTTCCTAATAGGCTAGTTATCTCGTGAGAAAGTATTATAGTCGGGTCGATGAAAGGCCCAATTTATACAATCGAAATCAGAACTGAATTTTTAGGATGTCACAATCTAGGCGAACAGTTCTTTTTTCAAGGCGCCCCAAGTCCGAAGGGATTCCTAAATACTTTCCTGTTTTAACAATTTCGGGAACTCTCAACTCTGACACCATGTTTCTTCGTAGGATTTTTGGACATCCTTTGCTGAAAAACATCCTGATTTATTCAGATTTATAGCCTAACCTGAAGTGCAATAATATTGGTGGAGGATAGTTGCCAAATTTTGACATTCCAAAGTTGTACCATCTAGGAAAAAGATAGAGTTGTCTGCAAATAATAAGTGAGAGAGAGTTGGACAATTGTTGTTCAGTTTAATATCGCGAAGTGTACCTACTGCTAGTGCTTGCTTCATCATATGAGAAATGATGTTTTCCACTATTATGAATAAATAAGGGGATAGAGAATCTCCCTGGCGAATACCCCAAGATGGCTTGAAATAGGGTGATGACTCCTCATTAAACTTAATGCTGCAAGAAACCGTAGTGACATACTGCATGATCCACTACACCCATTCTTCACAAAAGCCCATCTTTCTTAGACACTCTTGAAGGAAGTCCCACTCTATTTGATCATAAGCCTTATGCATGTTTAGTTTAAGAATGGCTTGAAACTTTTTCCTCATGTCACGAGTTCTTAATATGTGAAAAACTTCCTGTACAATCAGAATATTGTCTTGAATTTGCCTACTGCCCATGAAGGAACTTTGCTCCGCTGCTATTAAGTTTGGTAATAGAGGTTTCAGTCTGTTTGGAAGGATTTTAGAGATGACCTTGTAGGCAAAATTGCAAAGGCTTATGGGCTGAAATTGTTCTAGCTTTTCTAGGTTTTTGGTTTTGGGGATGAGGGTGATTCAGGGTTTTGTTCAAGGCTGGATTTAGGGTTCTGGTCTCAAAGAAAAGCTGCACCTCCCTAAGAAGGTCGCCTCCGATGTCTTGCCAATACTGCTGAAAAAAGAGACCATTCAGTCCATCCAACCAGGAGCTTTGATAGCTCCCAACTGGTGAGTTGCTGTAGAAACTTCTTCCTTAGTAACTGGTTTAGTGAGTTTAAGTTTCATAGCCGCATCAACTGAAATTGGAATTTGGTTTTGAATGGGCTTAAAGTTCTTGGGACCCCCTAATGTATAGAGGTTTTTGAAGAAATCCACCGTCATGTCCTTGAGAGTTTCGTCATTCCTTACCCATTCTCCTTCCGCATTCAGCAACATAGAAATTCGATTTCTGTTTCTTTATTGTATGGTTGTTGTATGGAAAAACTTTGTATTTCTGTCTTCCCATTTTAGCCACTTAATTCTAGATCTCATACCCTAAAACATCTTCTCTTGGCACCATAGAGATTTAATCTCTTTATGGATGTGCTGAATTCTGTGATGATCATAATGCAATGTGGGGCTATTCATCAGAGTCTGAAGTTCATTTTTCAGCTCTTCGATCTTCTTATATGCATTGGGGAATCTTTTTTTACTCCACGCAGCTAGTTGTGTTGCCACTATATGCAGTTTCTTAGTCATATTCTTCCTTTGGGAATCCTCCCATGTTCGCTTGACAATTCGCCTACACTTCTCATCTTCTGCCCAATAAGCTTCATATTTAAACTCTCTTCGTTTGCGTACCGATTTGGGTAGAAGTGACAGTATAAGCGGGTTGTGGTCGGACCCGATAACTGGTAGGGCTATAACTTCTACATTTGGATAGGTTATTCTCCACTCTATGGTACAAAGAGTTCTGTCCAACCTTTCTTTAACATTATCGTCTTTATCCCTTCTATTCATCCAGGTAAAAGCACACCCCTTGCTTTCTAGATCTATCAACGAGCAAGCATGTAAGAAGTCTTTGAATGCTGTAAGACAAAAGTGTTCTGCCATCATTTTTTCCACTTTTTCCCAATGGTACAAAATTTCATTAAAATCCCCGATACAAAGCCAAGGAAGATGATTTATGGCACTCGCTATTTGTATTACGTCCAATAGTAAAACTCTGTCATGAAAATCATTGGGAGCGTGTAGGAAAGTAATCCGCATAAGCAGTCTATTGTCATGGAGTAGGCACTGGACATTTATAAGATATTCAGAATGCGATTCCACTGAAATGGTGACTTGTTCATCCCAAAAAATAGCCAAGCCCCCTAATCTCCCTACTGGATTCACCTAAAAATTGTTCGAAAACTTGAGCCGTCTCCATAGTCTTTGTACTGTCTGCTCTTGGTTTTTTGTTTTCCATTAGAAAGAAAAATATTGTGCTTTTCCTGATTCACTAAGGCTCTTAGAGCTCGAATTATCAAGGGAGAGTCCAACCCCTGACAATTCCAACTTAGTAGCTTCATGGATGACCCGGTGGCTTATTAGGGCTAGCCACCAAAGCCCATTGTGTTGTTTTCTTCTCCTCTGTAATAGGGATCTCCACTAGTTGTAGGTTATCAGTGGATGATGTCTTGGAAGATTGTGCTCCATACGGGCAAAACCTCTTCCCTTTCTTCGATGTAGGGAGCTTGGTAGTTCTGGCTTTGCCCCTAGCTTGGACTCTTTCGGTCACTCAATGAAGCTACCTCTCTTTTTCCACTTCTTTTAGCCATTCATTAAACATCATCATCGTGGATTCCACATCTAAGCCTCTCTTCTGTGGTCCTTTCCCTTCGATGATGGTCAGGGCTAGAGAAGAATGGAGATGGTAAGACTTTTGTTGTGGCGCCTCCTTTGAGAAATGCTGACTAGGGATTGGCAGCAGGGATTGCGGTGTTGAGTTCTTTGTCGGCTGAGCTTCATGAGTTTCTGCAACAAGAGGAGATTCCGGTACCATTTCTTGGTCTTCAAGGAGTTGGACCTATTTACCATAATTTTTTTTTCCGTATGGGTTGAGTTCTCGGACCTTAGCTCGTAGCCAGTTCCCGAAGTTACTTGGTTAGTCCTCTTCCAGCCTTGTGGTTTCATATGGTAACTCTTTGCATGTGGTGGCATAATGACCAATTCTACCACAAGAATAGCAATAATGCGGCAGCCATTTGTATTTGAATTCAATCCACAATTTTTTGCTTCCCAAGTTGATGATGACCCTTGTTTTTAGAGGGGTAGCCAAACTCAGATTGATTTTGGCTTTATCGACTCGATAATTGCTGTTTCCTTTAGCTTCCGGCTTCACATCTATGACTTCACCAATCTTAGAAGCTACCTCTTTTACAACGTTTGTCGTTACTCTGCCAAATCGTAGGCCAAACAGGTGTACTCAAAAGGGACAATGAGAGAACAAATTTCTAGAATGTCAGGATCAGATTGCTGGAGCACTAAGAGGTTGCTAGAGAAAGACCATGGTCTGGAATCTAAGACTCTCAGCTTTTCAGCTTCTGATTTGAAGGAGAATGAGAAGAAGCTTGGTTCTAACAAGGTACAAGATACATTCTCCATCTTCTATGCCCTTTTCATAGTGTTGAGAAAAGCCTAAAAATTCACGTTTAGTCGATAATAGAGTTTTCCAAACAAAATTAGCCAGCATTCTATTAATTTTTCTTCAGATATTCCTTCCTTAACATCTATGACGTCATCATTTGACCATAAATTCCCAAAGCTTTTGCACAATGCCTCTAATTTGCTAGTTTCAGAGTTCTAATCAATCATATTGCTTACTTACTACTATAGGGCACAATGATATAACTGAAATTTACTACAGCACTGAAGGTACACGGACAACCTTCGTATAATTTGTAGAACAGAGAGTCTGGTGTGACGATTGAAGGCGTTGAGTAGACTCTTTTATAGTGAATGTGGGCAAAAGCCTAAGTTTTTACATACCTTTCTTCGTGTATGAAGTTTTGTTGGTCGATAGGGCGATCCGGTCCAAGAAGAGATGGGCAAAATTTATCAGTAAAGAGCGTAGATATAGTCAATAGGGGAGAAGTTCGAGGAAGAGGCTTATGGGGTTGGGCTTTTTTTGGGAGAAAGCAAAATATTGTAAATGTGCAGGGGTGTATGGTGGGTTTTGGCCTGTTGTGTTGAGCAAGGAAATTAGCCTCAATCCTTAGGGTTTTGGGTCAGGCACTCCAGCGAAACGAAAACGTAGGCGACGAAGATGGGATTGATGCCCAATAACTAAATTAGGGTTTTGATGGAGGTTTGGTGTGGGTATATTGGGCGAGAGACTTGCTGTGCTTATGGGTTTGGGGGATGCATCTAGGGAAGGTAAACCAGGGATCGAAGGGGGGAGCATCTTCTCATCATGAAGGGTTAGGGTTGATGCGGAGATTTGGGGTGGATTAATCGTTAAGGGAGAGCTTCAGCACGAAGGAATTTAGAGGAGACTACCAAGCGGTAGAGGGGAACCCAGAGCACTTTGGAGTTTTTCTGACACCATGTTGGGGCTTTTTTAGCTTAATTCAATCAAATTTAGCCTATTAGAGTTTGATTAGTAAGAGGCCTTAGGTTATTAGAGGCCATTATCTTAATAAGGCCCAAAAGGCCCAAATTAATTGTGACATCCCGATTTTCCAATTCTATTTTCAATAAATTGAGACGGACATTTTGTTGGCACGCATATAGTTCTTTTCCTTGAGTCGGCCACTCATGTGAAAGCTAGTCTATCGGGTGAAGCTGTTAAGAGTTTCTAATGCATCAGACTCGAGAATTTGACCAGGAAGCGACCTTTCGACCGAGCTAATCTGCAAGGGTCATTACGGCACAATTAAAATCAATTAGAGATCGGAGATAGGTCAACTTGACAAAGGCATGTGATCAGGTGTGGGTGATTCCACCAAATCGCACAATTCTTGTCTATCGGCACTAGATCGACTTTTCTATCGATTGGGTACCCTATGTTCGTATTTGAAACCTTGAGATTACACCGACAACCGAAAGTCGCCAATGTTTCAAAGATGTACATTGTGGCTTGAGATGATCAACCACAGGTCAAATGCATGAAAATTTCTAAAGGCTACCCGGTAGGTTGGGCCGCGCTAGTATTGTGCCAAAGTGAAATTAACCGTGGAATTGAAATCGAATCCAGAAATTGAAAGTCTGGGTGTGTCACAAATCATTTTAGGAGTATTGACTCTTCTTTGGAAGATTTTTCATGCAAGCTGAGTTTTTCGGCAAAATAATCAAGGTATGGTTAATTTGGTTCGGAAAATTGGTAAGCCCACTTTTGGTTGTGCTTTTGGGACTCAAGATGGTTCTATGGTCAAGTAATTAGGTGAATTGAAGTGTGGTGACATTGGATTAATTTTATGGACTTCAATTTGATTCAATTGGAAGGGAATCAAGTGGAATTGGAGAATTGGTTGTACAAAATTTCATGCCCCGGCGGAAAAATAAAATGGACCCATTGGAATAAGGTTGTGGGAGTTTTGAGTGAGTGGATGGTGGGCCAATTTGTTGGATTAAAGAAAGGGAAAAAGAAAAGAAATTGGCCCCCCTTCTTCTCTCTCCTCCCTCTCTTCTTCCTCTCTCCCCTGTCGCCTCTCTCCTCGGTTGGTGTGCGAAGACCAAAAAATTTGCAAAGGAGAGGCCAGAGCAGCCCTTCACCGCCCATTCAACCGCTCGTCACTGGCCGTCCGCACCCGCCGTCGCCGTTCCGCCTTGGCCACACGCCCTCCGTCTTCCTCCTCTCCCGTTGCGGCCTCTCTCTCCTCCATCTTGAGTTCTTGCTCGAAGACCCATCAGATCTGAGCTTGCCGAAGAAGCTGCAGCCATGGCCGTCGCTGCCCGTCCGCCCGCGCTCGCCCGCGCTTGGCCGACGCCCAGCCGCCTCCGTCTGCCCCTGTTCACGCATTCCAGGAGCTGCCGGAGCTCGTCCCCGCCGCCGTGAGGCCTCGCCTTGCCGCCGCCTCACCCATCCAAGCCACTGTCGAGCTGCTGCCCCGATCCTCCGCCCATTCCGGCGTCGGATCCGCCTCCTCCAACCCCAAAGCAGCAGCTGCAGAAAATGGGTATTGCAGCCCGCTCGTGGCCCATTTTGGCTGCCTTCCCCATCGTTTTGGTCTGCTCGGTTTGTTAATCGCGTGAGTTTAGCTCACTAAACCTCGCTTAAAGGGTTAATTATGCTTAGGGAGGTTTAATTTATGTTAAGTATTATTAGGTTGTTAGTTTAAGTTATTTAAGAGTAGATTAGATTAAGGTGGTGTTTTAATTTAAAGTGTGCTTAATTAATGGTAAGTAGGTTTATTTAAAATAAGCCTTGATTCGACATAAATGAATTTACTTTTGATTTATTTAAATGTCTCGAAATTATTAAATAATTTGATAATATATTATTATTCGAAATTATTAAAATATTATTATTTAATTATTTTCGGAATAAATTTAATTATTTATTAAATTCCGAAAATTTTGTCGGGACCTTAAATTCTCAGAATTTCATGCCGGTCAACTGCTGTTTAGTCAGATTTTAAAATTGATGGTTGGAAATTATAAATTGAGTGTGGATTGTGAAAAATATGGATATGATTATTTAATTAATTTTCGGAATAAATTTAATTATTTAATAAATTCTAAAAATTATTTTGGAACCTTATTCTCTCAGAATTTCGTGCTAATCGCTGCTGTGCATTTAGAATTTGAATTTGATGAATGGATGTGGCAAATTGAGTGTTGATTGTGATAAATATGGATTTTATTCATAAAAACCCAAGTGTTGGGTTTTGATGCAAAAATTGGATTTTAATGATTATATTAAATAGTGGGGTTTGAAAAAGTAAGATATTGGCTTTTTGATTCGAAATTAGCGTGTCCCCACATACGTGAGTAATTTCTGGAATATTTTTAATATGAAGAAGAATGGTCGGGATCACTATTTTAAGTGGAAGCATTGAGTGAAATATAAAGTGTCATGGGGCCGAGTATGCTTTGGCTGTGTGATAACTAAGAGGAATCGTCCAGGGCTGTTGAGCTGGACTTGCCCCTATATGGGATGCCCACGCGGTGGATGTGGGTCGCAGTTGATTCTGGGCCTATGCTCCTTCGGGAACGCCGTCGATGTACTGACGAAGCCGCGCTCCATGGGAAGAGGCGATGCCTGGCTATATGCTAGTAGATAGCCGAACTGCGAGTAGGCTATGCCATTGTGTGGCAGTGAATAACAATTGGAACGCATGTTGAGTGTTGTTGATGTGTCGGATTATGGGACGGAATTGTGTGACATGGAATGGGACGTATCATAACGATTTAGTCTTATAATCAGGACCCCCGCGGTTGTTAGTTATATGAAAGTGAATGCATTCCGGTTGTTTAAGTTCCTATTACTACCTGAGATTGTGTGATACAAATTGTGCTAACCTCCAAGAAGAAATTGAGACGAGGTAAGTTCTCTGTGTGATGTGGCTATGCCACCCTTGGACGTATTTTCTTTCTAATAGGGGTTTAGGGGGTTGAACTTGCTGAGACATTGTCTCATCCCGGTTTGGGGATTACAATTTCAGGTCCCTGGTGGACGGAGTGGCTAGATAGCTTTGGTTGGCTTTGAGGAGTTGCAGAGGTGAAGTCATGAGGATTGGAGAATGTGTCCGACTTATAGGTCGTAGGACAGTTCCTTTTTAAGAGCCGGTCTTTTGTAGACTTTTGGCTGTAGGCTTCTGTTGTAATTATGTTGAATTATGAAAGTGTTATGTTGTGGTTTTGCTTCATGATTTTCTATCCCGTATTTCATTGTTAGGAGATTTGTTTCGCTTCCGCATGCGTAAAATAAATGAATGGGTCGGCAACATATCCTAGGATGTCGCATATTTGATTGACCGCAGTGGGATGTGTGCGCGCTTGGGGCTCGAGGCATGACATTAATTCCCTAAAAGTGAATTAGACCAAATTTAAACACTATATAGACACTCTTAGGTCTTTACAATCAAGGTAGTTTGATTGGAACGGAAGAGCACTTTGAGAAAAAACACAAAAAGACAGAGGGCAAAGAAGATCACTTAGTGAAAGCAACAAAGTCGGGAGTTTTGAACTTTCTTGGATAAGATATAGTGTCAAACCTATTAGAATGTGGCTTCTTATGAGATATGGACACTTGGATTGTCAAAATTTGGCACGGAGATACACTTAAGTATTAAAAAGCAAAATGGATCACTTAAGTGCTAATTTGGCAAAATTTGATCAAAATGCTTACGTGGCGATTTTCCGTTGATCGTTTTGCACTCTGATATGGCTAAAAAATGCAAAAACAACGTCGTTTTGACGTGGTAAAATTTAATATAAAATTTAATTAAATTAAATTAAATTAAATTTATTTAAAACATTTAAAAATACAAATTCAAATATAATAATAATAATAATAATAATAATAATAATAATAATAATAAATAAATAAATAAATAAATAAATAAATAAATAAATAAAAAGGAGGGGAGGGAAATGGCTGAGCCCTCGCCGCCATCGCCGGAGGGAAGGGCTGGCGATGTAGGGGAGGCGACAAGGCTAGCGAGCCCTCGCCGGATCTAGGGAGGGCCGTGAGCCCTCATCGTGGGCCCTCGCCGTCGGTCGACCGGGGGCCGGCAACCCTGGCCGACCCTCCCCCCTCCGTCGCCAGCCCTTCCTAGCAATGGCGGGGAGGTGGTGAGGGCTCGTGAGCCCTCATTGGATCTAGATAAGGACTGTGACCCTCATCCCAACCGGTTGGCCGAGGGCCGGTGACTCCAGCTGACCCTCCCCCACCGTCGCCAGCCCTTCTCGGCGACGACGGGGAGGCGGCGAGGGCTTAGCCCTCAGCTGCTGCCTCATCTCCCCACTTTTTATTTATTTAAATAATAAAAATAATAATTTATTTTTATAATTTAATTAAATTAATTTTTATATTAACATTTGAATCCACTTAAAAACGACGTCGTTTTTGGCTTTGTTTGTTGAGTCAGCATTCGACGAGCCACGTAGACGAAAACATAATAAAAAATTGCGATATAGGATTTTCGGAAGGGTTCACCAAAGATGGCACTTAAGTGTTGTTGGAGTTGAGTGAAAAGTGACTTCCTTTCTTAGACGAATGATACATTCCGCATTGAGCGCAAAGACGAAAATGATAAACTCCCTTCATCAATCTCAAGCATTGCACTAGTCTCTTGCTACCCCTTTGGGCCACCAAAAAAAATGATCCTTCAAAGTATCCTTTTTCTGAGGACGCACCTTACATTGGGGCAGCACAAGGAGTTATGATCATGTTGTAGAGCGAAAGATTGAGAAAGATTTTATTACTTTCACTTGCATCAATCTTCCGGTGATAGCTTCGCAGGAATATTGTGAGCTTGACTCATCCCAAGGTGAAGAAGAGCATTTCCTTCTCTACCCAAACACCGATACCTATTGTTTTTACCAATTTGGGCTTGATTTTCACCATCAACCCCGAGCGGTGATCATCTCCCCTTCATCAGGCATAACAATTGACCAAATACAATTGAGAGTCACGAAAAATGTGAAAAGCATCTCGAAAGTCATAAGAACTCCAAAAGTTCAAAAAGCAAAAAGTTCGACAAATTATAAGGCATGAAAAGCACATGTGCCCGGTGTTAAAGGCCAATGCCCGTCAAAAAAAAAAAAAGAAAAAGAAGCCAAAAAGGTTGCATCTTATGTGGAAAAAGAAATGTCAAAGTGCTTGCGTAAAAAAAAAGAAAAAAATCATCGCAAGTGCAAAAGAAATTAGAGAAAGGAGTAAAGCTCTCATGTAGAAATGATTAGTCAATGGGCTTTCGAGATGTGCAGCGTTTCAAAAGCCAAATGCCTTCGAAGATCGAATGACATGGTCACGATGCTATGATGATCACTGACTCTTAAAACCCCCTTGAAAATTTTAAGCCTTTCAAGCATTTCCCGAGCCAACATTACAACCCTCTTCCGGCCCTCTCTCCCGATCGGGGGATGGTTCGGGAGGAAAATGAGAATGCCACAAAGAAGCTATTGCTTGAAGAAGTGGAAGTAATCCTATCTTGTCTTATCTTTCAAGTTTTCGACTTGTAAACCCGACGAAGATAGCAACAAATGTTCCCATATTGCCTCAAAGCAATAATTTGCGTAAGCCCTAAACGAGCCTATATATCATGTCCTTTCAAAAACCTTTGATCGATCATATTGTGCCATTGCAAATGTTTCGAAAGCCTTGATCCGGGGGTTGTGGGAGATACCATCAAGAACCAATTATCTCCCACATGAATGAATGGGATCAAGTAGCCACTTTATCGAGAGTGTGTGAGAAGCCCTTTCCGACTAAGAAGCTCTAGTTTGGCATGCTTAATGAGTCTTTTCACAAGTCGTAGTCTGTTCCGATAAGAACTTGACTCCTAGAAAATTTGATGATTAATGATATATCCACAAGCAAGATGACAGCTTTGCGCCACTTGATGCCGATTGACATCGAATGCTTTTTTAAAAGCGCTGACTTAGCTTGATTAGCTTGTTTAATTAATGCTGTAATATTGCCAATACATCTCTTTGATGACGTCTCTAATGACATTCACTCAAATTGAGTTTGACAGATTCCTTAGTGAAGCCATGCGGTTTTCAAGGATTAGCGGGTGCCTCCCTCAAAAACCAAAGGTTCATGGCCAACCTTAAACCATGTCATTTACAAGGTTTGTGGGTTTATCCTTAAACCACAGGGTTGGTGGCTTTTCCTAAACCACATGGTCAAAACCCGTTTGTACACGATGAGATTATCATCCGGTCGAAACCCGTTTTTACACGGTGAAACCATCATCCGGTCAAAACCCATTTTTACACGGTGAGACCTTCCTTCCAGTCGAAACCCGTTTGTACACGGTGAGACTATCATCTGGTCGAAACCCGTTTTTACACGGTGAGACCATCATCCACCAAAAACCCGTTTACACCCTGGTGAGACCTTCCAATAAACCCGTTTGTACACGTGAGACTATCATCCGGAAACCCGTTTACACGGTGAGACCATCATCCGGTTGAAACCCGTTTACACGATGAGACCTTTCCTTCAAATAAACCCATTTTTTACACGGAGAAACTATCATCCGGCCGAAACCCGTTTTTTACACGGTGAGACTATCATCCGGTCAAAACCCGTTTGTACACGGTGAGACTATCATCCGGTCGAAACCCGTTTTTACAAGGTGAGACCATCATCCGGTCGAAACCCGTTTTTACATGGTGAGACCATCATCCGGTCGAAACCCGTTTTTACACGATGAGACCTTCCTTCCAGTCGAAACCCGTTTTTACACGGTGAGACTATCATCCGGTCGAAACCCGTTTGTACACGGTGAGACTATCATCCGGTCGAAACCCATTTTTACACGATGAGACCATCATCCGGTCGAAACCCGTTTTTACACGGTGGGACCTTCCTTCCAATCGAAACCCGTTTTTACACAATGAGACTATCATGTCTAGTCAAAGACCATCACATCAAGTCAAAACCCGTTTTTACACTATGAGACCATCACATTAAATCAAAACCCGTTTACACAAAGGAGACCTTTTTTTTTTCCAGTCTAAAACCACATTTATTTAAATAATAAAAATAATAATTTATTTTTATAATTTAATTAAATTAATTTTTATATTAACATTTGAATCCACTTAAAAACGACGTCGTTTTTGGCTTTGTTTGTTGAGTCGGCATTCGACGAGCCACGTAGACGAAAAACATAATAAAAAATTGCGATATAGGATTTTCGGAAGGGTTCACCAAAGATGGCACTTAAGTGTTACTTTCTTAACTTTTGGCATTTAAGTGTCCCTCCGTTTCAAGTTTTGGCATTTGGGCTATACTTTGCTCACTTCTTATATATTGCCCTGATCATTCCTCTATCCACACCTAATTGTTATAATACGAGTTTAGCAACTTGATTGGGATTCTCAAGTTAACATCCTTTTTGCCTTATAAGTTCAGGATAGTTAGGTTTATAGACTGACCTTCTTGTCCCCTAAGTTCAGGGTAGATAGGATTTTCAAACCTTTATAAAATTCTCACTGGTTGTGGGATCATTTGGCTTATGTTATTTTTG
This sequence comes from Eucalyptus decipiens, assembly GCA_014182575.1. NCBI lineage: Eukaryota > Viridiplantae > Streptophyta > Magnoliopsida > Myrtales > Myrtaceae > Eucalyptus > Eucalyptus decipiens. Next base: position 11,566,762 of record CM024613.1, on the reverse strand, counting down.
CCATTCAATTGGTTAAGAGTTGAAGGAACATACTTGAAGCCGCTATGTTCGGTTGGATTGGCATGGATTGGTTGAATGTTCTAGGCTTGGAGATGACATCGTTGATCATATTGATGACCATCGACTTGAACACATTAGAAATGTGTCTTGTTATATGATTTGTCATCTTATTCTATTGTCCCCCGAACAACCTCTTCATGGTAACCATTGAAGTAAGATTAGTGCTCCTCCGTTTAGCGCTGCAGGATTTTGACATTGCCCTCTTGGCTTGGTTCTGTTGCTGGAGCGGTCGAATGTCAAACTAGGTAGCTGGATCACCGCTATTGTTGCTCGCAGCATGATTAGGCTCTAAATAGAGGTTATAAACAACTACATCGATGGTTATATTGACTCCACTTCCTTGACAGTTTTTTTAACTCCATTATCTTGACTTGATGATTACTTTTTTTAACGGTTGCATATGAGATTGTCGACTCCATTTTTTGACGATTCCTTCAAGATGTTGGTTCTTCAAGTTGTGGATAATTTTGTTCATAAATTACCAATTCTGCTCTAATTGATTTAATCTATCGCATATTGATAATAACCAAAGGTTGGTCTTTTTTTTTGTGTGCAAATAGATACATAATTTTACTCTATCAAAAAGAAGGAAAAACAATTCACACTACTAATAGTCGGTACTTGCCTTCAATATAAATAGAAACAGAACATTCACACCTTGCCTAGCTTCCTCCGAATGGCATCTCTGATGGACTCGTCGCTGACCCTGCAGGCGACCGGAGTCCTAATCGCCACTTCCTGCAGCATCATCCCCTTCACGCACGACATGCTCGCGTGCTGGACCACCAATTCCAATTCCTTGAGCACCTCCATCAACCTCGCGCACGGATGCTCTAGGCTCGGGCTCCACACCCGAACCACCGCCTCCTGTCCCACCACCTTCACATCCACCTCCATCTCTCTCCACCCCGGGACAGCCAACGTCATTGTGGCCATGATTGAGCTGTTCTTGCTCGACAGGGACGTTGTCTTACTCAGGTCGCTGAAGGAATCGACAGCCCTACAACTCTTGAGGCGCTTCGGAGATGACTGCTTGGACTTGACGACCTTGGACTCCAATGCGGCAATCCGGGACCGGAGTTCCTTGACGTAGTCGACAGCATCAGCGAGGAGGGATGCCCTGTCCATTCCCGATATATTGGGGACGACGGAGCGGAGCGCGTAGAACCGCTGGTTCATCTTCTCTCTCCGCTGTCGCTCTACCTCCCCAGGGCTCAATCGGCTAGACGGCGATGGGGATAATGATGAGTCTTCATCGCCTTGGTCAACAGCGAAGGGGCCAGATATGTCATGGTGCACCCCGCGGACAGGTTTAGCATATGGGCGCTTACCGGCACCGACGAGTGCCGGTTCTTGTCTGGCATCGTCGGATGGGTTCTCTCCACGAGAATTGATTAGGGGGTTCAAGAAATGAAAAGGGAAGAGGGACTTGGCTGAAAGGACAAAGCTCCAATCTTCGTGGATGATCTCTGTGGAGCCCAATTCAAGGACCCCCGAACCATTAGGGATTGATATGCACACTATGCTCTGGATTCCGTGCATTCTTGCTTCTTTGACCCTATCATCACTCTCACACATCTCCAGCTCAGGGTGGTCATCCCCACTCAACCAGATGTGACCTCCTGAGCGGAATGCTCTTCCTAGAATGCCGTCTTCCGAGGAATAAGACCTCGTGACGGAGAAGATGTAGTACCATTCAGGGTCGCCGATGTCGCTGCCATCAGCGAACTGACCATCCGGATATTGGGCTTCTTTGAGCACCCTATTGGTGGTGGGCTTGGATGGAAATGGGTCCCTTGCAGTTCCTCGGAAATGGCCGTGGCCCCAGGTGAGGAAGAGACGGCCGTGGTCATCTCTTGAGGGCCGCCAAAAGATGGAGTAAACCCAGTGCTCAGGTTGGGCTTGGAGGATCAAGTAGACGAGTTGCTGGAGAGTGGGTGAGGTTTCATGATAAAGAGGGACAGCTAAGGAGGAGGAAGCACAAGATGTGAGTTCTTCCATGTGTAGCAAGTTGTTGAGCTAGAGCCAGGATTTCTCCCTTTTATAAGAAGTAAAGGCAAAGCTAAGTAAGTGTGTTCTTACTAGGCTCCGTTCATTTCACGGAAAATATGGTGTTTCTGAAAAATATTTTCCAGGACGTCATTTTTAGGGAAAATATAATTATTTTCCGGTATTCGGATGAAACTTGAAAATAAAGTGAAAAATATTTTTTCACTATTCAGTGAAGAAAGTCTTTTCTCCATATACTCTTTTTTATTAATTTATTTTTAAAAATGTATTTTTCATATTTTTTAAAATCGATTTTTAATTATTTTTAATTTTTAAAATCTATTATTAATTTATTTATTAATTTATTTTTCTTTGTTTTCCATCTTCTTCTTTCTTGGTTGGTCGCCGGCCACGGCAATGGCCCACGACCGGCCATCGGCGAGCCTCGAGCTTGCCGACGAGCACGAGGCTCGCAGCATTGACGAGTGCAAGCTTGAGATTGACGAGCTCGAGGTTTGCCTGGCGACGGTTGACGACTAGCCAAGAAAAAAGAAGATGTGAAACAAATAAAAGAAAAAGAAAAAAAGAAAAGAAAAAGAAAATTAAAAATAATTTGAATAAAAAAAGAAAAGAAGAAGAAGAAGAAAGGGGAGAAGAAAGTGAGGATTTTTAAAAGTGTGAGATAAGAGAGATTAAAATTTAGAAGACTTTTTTTCTTTCATGGAAAATGTTCTCCCCAAGGAATTCATTTTTTATGAAACGAAGTCGGAAAATCTGCAAAACATTTTTCCAAAAATTATTTTCTGTGAACGAACGGAGCTTTAATGTGCTTCGCCTTATCCTATAAAGTTTCAAATAATGTTAGGTATACTAAAGTTGATCCAAAAAAATCTCTATAAAATGGCGTGACAGACCACAAGTTGATTTTTAATCAAGTAGGTTAGACTCAAGACTTGAACACAGTATACTGCGGGATAGTATACAAACTCCGTATGTGGATAAGCTCCGATTGATAAAGTATCTGTCTATCTTATTCACTTCTTTTTTTTCATGGGAAAGTGCATCAATGGAAAGTGTTATTATCATCAAGAAAAAATGTTTAGCCATAGTTTTTCATTGATGATTGCCTCTTTCTCGGTTACTCATTTTCTAAGCAATACATATGGCGGAATAGCGACGGAAAATGAGAAAATCGATTTTCAATATACTTAGAAGTTTTTAAAGTTTCAGCATTTTACACGTGTGTGAGTGAGTAAGAAAAGGAGACACGTCGATGGACAAAGACAAACCAATACTAGAAAATTCAACGACAAAAGTTATTGCTGATAAAGGGACGCCAATAGTTTGGACAAAGACATGCCCGAAAAGGCCTGTTCGTGACGTTGTGATCTCGAGGTGACTCGGAATCATGCGTGTAGTGTCTAGAGAGACAAAAAACATGTATGTCAATGCTAGAGTCTTTGTGAGGTCCGTAATCTACCTTGATAGGGTTTTGAGCTCCTCCTCAACTTAGAGGCCTTGTCTGGGTACATCGACAACCGTTCCAGGTAATGACACGATTCCCTTTCAATTATTTGGATGGTGAACATGTGTTGTACTATCATTATTATTTAATCTATATTTTGTTTTTCTTTATTTCCATCTCTGGTCTTCCTCTTCCGCACGAAAGGGTTGAGGAAATGGAAGAATGACCATGAATGCTGACACTGAAGGACCGTCAAGCCAGTTGCCACGAGGCAGTCGACCATTAATGCCAAGAGCCCTCGCTGTCGCGCCCCCATTTATCGACGACTCCAGCTCCCTTGGCTGCTTGACTCACCTTATGACTTTCTATCCATCTATCTATCTTTGCGCCAAGTTTGCAACTCGCAGGTGTGGAGGTCACAACCTCTAGATGTGAGATTGTTTGCCTCGCGCGACCCTAACTCTTTGGTCACTCAAGGCTAGCAGCTTCCATGGCCATGACAGTGGCCTTGGTGCCTTTTCCTCGTTCCATTGCAGAGCCACGGAAGACAGGAGCGACCGCCATGGACATGGCAACTTCTATTGTTTCCTTTGATCGTGGTCGCTTGCCTCACGCGATCCTAGGTTTGTGGTCACGCTAGGCGGACCTTTTCCATGGCTGCGATGGTGGGTCTCGGTTTCATTTATACGGTTGAGTTCAGGAAGGGGGGAGAGACTTTTCCCAATTAGATCAGTTGTGCGAAAAGGCAAAGCATTGCTGATAGACGGTGACAACAACGACGATGAACACTGGATCTATTTCTTTTTTCTTTTTAATTTTTTTCCATTTGCCAAAGTTTTCTCAGATTTATATTTTTAATTTGTCAAAATTTCGAATTTTACGTCAAAAGATGCTTCTGGAATCCGACTAATAGGTTTTTTCGGGCATACCATGCATTTTTCATGTTTTTTGAGGAATTAGTCCAAACATGAAAGAAAATTAGGAACTGGAGTTCATTCCTCGAGAAATCCAACTCCCCAATGAACCATACGAGGCCGAAATGTAAAATATGGTAAGATTTTGAGTGTAATGGGGACTAGAACTTTGATTAGAAAAAGTACAAAAAAGTCATAGATTTACTATTATTGTACCAATTCAGTCATCAACTTCTCAATTGTGTCAATTTAATTATAAATAGTTTGACAATTTGTCAATGTAGCCCTACATGACATAATCAGCTCAAAGTGAACAATTTTTTTTCTTTCTTTTCTTTTTTTTTTTCTCAACTGTGGACTAGCAAGATCACAGACCAACCCTCACTAGCCACAGGTGTGCGTGTTGAGCTCTTGCTTGGATTTGGGCGAGGGCTCGATGCCCTCACCTATGGCTGACTATGGTTGGTTGGCAATCTTGCCAGTTAGAGTTGTTAAAAAAAAATCAAAGAAAAAAATTCCAAAAGATTTGTTAAATTTATCCATGTTACCACCGGTGCTGCGTAGGATGGTCAACATTCATGTTAGCAATTTCTGGTAAAAAATTGGCTAGATGGATTATATTGGCTAATTGTCAAAATATTTAGGACCGAATTGACATAAGTGTAATAGATTTAGGACTTCTTTGGTACTTTTCCCAACTTTGATCAATCCTTAGTGGGTTAAGCTGTATATCTTGTCTTGATAATTGATCTCTATGATTGAATCATGAAAATACGCTGCATATGCTGTTCATTCTATTAATTTACATAAGATCCACTAGTATGAAAATAATGAATTCATTAACGCATATGCATCTTTCAACAAGAATGCATGTTTCAATTTCTTCATCGTGGAAACATGTCACACGACCACGAAACTTACTTGGGTACTCAAGTTTCCTGAACATCCTACCTTTTTTTTTTTTTTAAGACCTTTTAATTTATTTTATGGCTCTTTCTATCCATATATGCTAAATATAAAGGTCCATTTTGAAAATCAACAAGATATTGAACCGTGTTTTCCAAGGGAACTCAAACCTGACTACTGGAAGATACATGGTTAAATGGAATTAAGCCGCTCAATTTATACTGAACTGAAACAATCAGCCCAAAAAGTGTAGCCAGCTCCTACTACCTATTTACAAACCTAGTTGTTGAGGTTGTCCCACATTGTTTGTGGAATGGGCTGGTGTTCAGTTTATAAGTGTGAGAGAAAGTCTCATCTTCTAAGTTAGCTTTTGAGGTGAGAGAGGCCCAAGACCACTCAACACTGGTATCAGAACTCAAGTTTGCTAACAAGTTTAGGTCCAAGAGTCACATGAGAGAATTATGGGTTAGTGCTGTGTTAGTGCGACTCTAATTTAGGGCCCGATGTGTGAGAGGGAGATTGTTGAGATTGTCTCACATTAGTTGTGGAAGGGGCTAGCGGTCAATCTATAAATATGGGGGAAAACCTCACCCTTTAAGCTAGTTTTTAGGATAAGAGAGGTCCAAGACCACCCAACACAACCATAGTATTCTTGAATATGGAGACTTTCACACTGATGACACAAAATTCGCAATCACAATTGTTGACTCAAACTTGTATCTTTTAATTAGAAAATCTCCGAAGTGGAAAACACATGATCCTAAGTGTCTAAAATCCAACAACAACTAAAATGAGAAACTAGACTAACTTGAATAATGATCATTGTTGTAAGAAAGTTTTGGACAATAATTAATTTTATAGTATGATTTACAAGGCCACATAAGCAATATTAAGTTTTTTCAGAGAGTAAAGGGCGAGGAAAACTCTAATCTCTCTATCGGCAACCCTCTCTCTCCACAAAAAACCCTCCCTCAAAGAAACTCATTTACAGGATCTCACTTTAGTACTTGAATCCAAGAACCTGCTTTGTTCTGCCTTTCTTTTCTAGGCCTTCATTTCATGGTTCTTTTTTTTTTTTTTTTATCTCTCTCAGTCTAACCTGGGAGTCTTTTTCGCCTCGTTTGGCATCTTCTTTTTAACCTTTGTTTTTGCTTTTCTTCGCTTGTCGTGGTGAACTAATCCGATTGCAACTGATAATTTTGTGAGAACGTGGTCATCAATTCAACCAGTAGGATGTTTGGGACGTGAATCTATGACTTTTCTGAGATTTCGATGGAAACTCTTCTCTCCCAATTTAGGTGTAGATCTAAATCTAGGAGCTTTTTTTTTTTTTTTTTTTCTCAATCTAAATTTAGATTTGGGAGTTTGTTAGTGGTGTTCAACCTGTGGTAGCTTAACATGTTGTTGTCATCATCTTTGTATGGTGATGGTGTTGAGAATGCCAAACCTAGGCTCACACCATAAGCTGTAGCTTCTGGAGGGGAAGATCTTGATGTCTACTTATCATTGATGATTTTGGTGATCGGCTGCCAATTGTTTTTTGAGGCTGTGTTAGAATTGATCTTTTGGGACGAGAGCATGCTTATAGCTGCAAGCTCTACTCTTTTGTATTTCCGGGTCTTGTTTTGTTTTGTAACTCCTTTGAGCTTTGCTTTGCTGGAAAGCTTTGTATGTTCTCTCGTGTTTGATTATAACAAATGAATGGAATTTTCTTTCAACAAAAAAAATGTGGTAATAATGGACGAATGGCTCGTTAAGTAAATCCCTAGCTCGGTCCAGTCCTGCAAATCAAAACCCAATATCCTTTGAGATTTAGACGGTCTAGGATTTTTTGAGAAACGATTAAACACAATCCCCTCCCATCATTTTCGCGTCCGCTTACCAATTAATAGACGACAAACGATTCACTTCGATGAGTCATGTTCGAATGTAATGTTGACGATGTTCATACAAATCTTTTTTGACAGTTTGCAGGCGGCGTGAGTGCAGCTAACGTAGATGCTTCTGAAATCAACTCCTTATAATTATTGAGGCGAGATCCTTAGGATTAGCTTTTGTTCTCTTTTGGTTAGTAGGAACTCTCTTGTAATTACTTTACGAAAAAATAAAATAAAAAACTTTACCAAAAAAAAACTCTATTGTAATTATAACCACAATGATATGAACATGTGAAAGTGTACCTATCTCACTCACCCTGAATCCCGATGCATCGCCTATGCTTGTTTCGCATCATGCATTTGACCGCATCCCCACCAATCCCTTCAATAATTTCATTCATCTCCTGTATTATTCTCTTCGGATGATTTTTCCTTAATCCAATAAACTTTTCGGGTTTCAATTTCTTCCACGAAAATTGATAGATTCGACCTGAAAATTGAGTTGACGTTGTACAAAAGCGGTGACATTGTTGACGTAATCACAATTGATGTGCTCAGTACAGTTAATAGGTTATGGGGACAACGGGAGATCACGCCGGCCTAATGCTCTGTCACTAGGCTAGACCAGACCAACAAAGTCCCTTTGCCGGATGTGCGATTGAGCGTGACATTCGTGGCTGGATTTTACTCTTTCCGGCAAATAAGGGACGTCTGGTAACTCTCTCGAACAAGTGATTTCGTTCTTTTATTCCTGAAACAGAAATGAAATAAAAATGAGTTTAATAATTTTTTATTCTTGAAAACAATTTCTTTTCGAGAATAAAAACAAAAAACAAAAATAAAATCATTTTTTATTCTCAGTAATAACTCAAGAAACAAGTTCTTTTTTTTTTTCCTCTTTCTTTCTTCCCTTGCTTTTCTTTCTTTTTCTCTTCCTTTCTTCTTTCCCTAGCTAGTCGCCAACCTCAGCAATGGTTGACGATCGGCCAAACAAGGCCCAGCAAGGTCGTCTCGAGCTCATCGGCCACCAAGCCTCGCTTGACCATGACGAGGCTCGGCCTCATTAAATTTGGGCGAGGTCACCTCGTTGAGCGCAAAGAGGCTCGGGGGGGCTTGTTAGTGGCGGTGAGGCTCCCCAAGGGCGGCAACCCAAGTCACTAGCTGGCCATAGCCAAGGTTGGTGATCGGCTAGAGGAATGAGAAGAAAAAGAAAAAAAGAAAAAAAAAGTAATAAAATTATTAATAAATTAAAATAAATTATAAGTTACAAAAATATTTAGGGTCGTACGAAATGTATTTCTGTTCCAGGAATAGAAATTTTATATCGTTACCAAATGTCTTAAAATACTCAAAAACTATTTCCGAGAACAGAAATAGAAAAAATGTATTTCTAAAAGAGATTGTTTCCGGAAACAAAAACATCACCAAATGCAACCTAATTGTTCTAGTGGGACATATTTTTTTGTAGCGGTTTTAGTAAAACATAAAACAGTCATGAAAAATGTTATCTTGTAATGATTGATGACTATCAATTATTTTGTAACGATTTTGACTGTTATTTTAAGGAAAAACGGCTCTTTCTTTCATTTACCTATAAATAGAACCTCCAAGACAATTCAATAGATATATACCAAAACAAGAAATTCTCTCTTCTGTTTCTTTTTTTAGTTGATTTTTATATATAATTTTCTTGTTCCCCTTCCCCATGTTATTCAATATAGAATATAGAGGAAGGTTTATTATATTTTAGAAAAATACCCACTAGAGCCTATTGCATCGAGTTTCGTAATTAGATGGGCAACATTATCCTAAAAAATAGAACTTGCATGCTTGAGACAACTGATCTTATTTTAATCTTCTCCAAATATTTCCAACACACAACCCTACGCAAGTTCTAGTATTCATTGGCTGAAGTGGGATGCACTTAAAAATAGAAAGGATGAAGGGGGTTTGGGTTTTAGAGACCTTATTGCTTTCAATAAAGCCTTACTAGGAAAACAAGCTTGGCGAATATCACAACAGCCTTCATCACTATCTAGTAAAGTTTTGAAAGCACTATATTTTCCTCTTCAAGATTTTAGAAATGCCCCTAAAGGTACTCGTCCCTCATGGGTTTGGCAAAGCATACTACTAGGACGGGATTCGATAGAGGAACACATGCAATGGTCTGTGGGGGATGGAACTCTTATTAACCCTCGCCAGGATAGATGGTTGGTATCAGGAATTATAGGGGGACCAGCCCCCCAAGGAGAACTAGAGAAGCTTGCAAGTTTTATGATCCCAAATAGCAATGAGTGGAATATTCCCCTTTTAAGACGGACTTTTGATTGTCATACAGTAGCAGAGATAATGTCTATTCCACTTCGGCCACAGCATACAAAGGACAGACTCATTTGGCAAGGCAAGCAAAATGGATCTTTTACTGTAAAGAGTCGTTATAATATACTACAAAAACAGCACCTGAATCACAACTTAAATCTAGCATCATCTTCCTTTCAGATACCTCGCAGATTGTGGCATGCAGTTTGGAACATGAATTCCTCACCAAAACTCTGGTATTTCCTATGGTTAGTATGTAACAATGCCTTACCCACTCGAGAAAATCTTTATCACCGTCATATTATACAAGATCCCATATGCAGCTTATGTACAAATCAAGCTATTGAATCACCAGAACACTTGTTTTTCTTCTGCCCTTGGACACTACATATATGGGCACATCCAGAAATCAACATACAGCAGCATATCAAAGCATTTAATCGGATAGAAGCATGGCTGATCAATTTTTCAGAACATCGCAATGACTCACCTAACTTGGTAACGATTGCATCCATCCTCTGGTACATTTGGAAGGCCCGTAACAACTTCGTTTTTCGTCAGCAGCAACCCCAACCAGCCCGTATAGTGTAGACAGCCTTAGCTCATGCCACGGCAAATCAGATCCCATCTCGACAGAAACAGACGAAGAACACACAGCAAACAGATCATCACTCATCTTGGCGTCCGCCTGACCACGATGAACTGAAACTAAACATCGATGCCGCTTACCAACCTCAGAGTAGCGAAGCATCGATCGCATGTGTCTGTCGTACCTCATCAGGCCTTTTAATTGACGGATTTGCTCGATCGGTCGTGGCATCCTCAGCCTTGCAAGCGGAGGTGATAGCGCTCAACCACACGCTACACTTTGTGCAGGACAAGGGGAAAACTTCAGCTCGGATGATCTTGGAAACCGATTGCTCAATCTTGGTCGAGACGATCTGCCATAATGCACTGCCTCCATGGGAAATCAGAGCCTTGATCGCCGAATGTGTACAGTTGCTCAACCGTTGCCCTAATCTGCGGATCGTCCATTGCAGGAGGGATCTAAACATGGTGGCGGACCGGGCTGCGAAGGCCCATCAAGCTGGCTCGCTACCTGCGGATTGGGTTTTCAATCCCCCTTTGTTTTTACGTGATCTGTTGTCCTTTGATATGTTGCCAAATGTTTCCTCCCGTTGGTAATAATATTATCTTTTCTGACAAAAAAAAACCTACGCAAGTTCTGTTAATTTCTCACATTATCTTTCCTTTCAAAACTTAGTTTTATTGTTTGAGTTACACGAGTCAATTTATGCAATCACTGGGGGTTCGCCCCAGTGGCCACCCTTTCAACATGGAAGGGAGAGGTGAGGGGTTCAAATCCCCACCTTCTCGGGGGGATGGGGGTAGGGACGCGTAAGTTTCGAGAGTGGGTTGCGACTCCCACGCCCTGCAAGAGGCATGGCACAAGTCTGCGAGTGAGTGTAAAGTAGGAATAGAGTAGGACTGACCAAAAAAAAAAGAACACCGTGATGATTGGCCTAATTGATGAAGACTAGCATTCAAGTGGTGGGAGCCCTCTTGGTCACATGTTCAAATCCCCAAATTGCTCCTCAATTTCAAGAAAACCTTGTTAACTTGCGACGTAGGTTTGATTTATGGTCTAGGTGTAGAGAAAAATTACCCAAATAGCTTAAATATATGATACATATGTCAATTTAGTTATAAATTTTTTGATTTACCAATTTAGTCGCAAACTTTTACACAAAATTTTAAAGCAATTTTTCCAATCATCTTTTGCTAGAAATTGTAGACATGGCAATTCAATTATTGTCGGCCATGCTACTTGGTGCACTGTCATGTCAATGATTTCTTATAAAAATTGGTCAGAAAAATTATGTTGGAATTTTGTGTAAAGATTTATTACTAAATTGGCAAAATTAAAAATTTTAGAATTAAATTGACATTTGTGCAATAAATTTAGGACTGATTGAATAATTTTTCCCTTGTGTGAGGATACTCCCTCTACTACTTTAGCAGAATATTAACCAAAAAAATGGCAAAATATCGGTTGAAGCTCATTAATTGGTTTATAATCTAATTAGCTATTTTTCATTTCTAGTCTTTGATGTCAAAGTAGTATCTCTATTCACATTTCATTTTATACGTCTAAAGAATTTCACCAATAGTTTGTAAAGCATGGGAAAATAACACAAATTGTCTTCAAACTTTCACTTAATATATAATGTAGTCCTCGAGTTATCGTCGAACGTGTGATGTAGTATTTGAACTTTTAATTTGTTTAATATGATGCCGGATTTTTGTACATGTTCAATTTAGTTTTGAAGCTATATGTAAATATTCAATATTGTCCATAAACTTGAATTAATGGAGAATGACATTGGATATTTTTATATAGTTTATGGACTACATTGAATATTTATAAAAAAAAAAAAAATTTATTGATCATGTCGAACAAATTTAAACTTTGAGAACCATATTACACATCAAGTTAAAATTCAGGGACAACATTATAGAATAAGCCAAAGTTCAAGAATCATTAGTGTAATAATCCCCTTAAGCTTTAGGTGGTGAGAGTTCGCATGCATATTAGGCCCACATTACTCTTTATATATTGCATATGTTTTTGTGCAAAATAGCATGCGATTGTGAGAATATTGCTTATGTTTTAATTGAATACAATATCAAGATGGGGAAAATTATCAAAGAAGTCATACGCCACCAATTCAGTTCTAAACTATTTGATTTAGTCCTAGACATTTTGATGATTTGTTAATATAATCCTTCCGGCTAGTTTTAGCTAGCAATCATTGACGTGAATGTCAAACCATGATTGATACTGATATAGATAATTTGTATTTTTTAATAAGTTTTTAGATTTTGTTATTTTCTTTTCTTTTTTCTTTTTCCATTATGTTTCGATGACCCTTGTTGGACCTTAGAAGAAAATAAAAGGAAAAGAAAGTAAAAAATAAAAAATAAAAATATATTTAATTTAAAAAAATTACAAAAATTGTCTACATTAGTATTGGCTGTGTTAAGTGGGATGTTCAATGTTCGCGTCATTGATTTCTAGCTAAATTGTTTGGGAGGACTATATTGAAAAATCATTAAAAGATTTAGGAATAAATTGATTAAATTGAAAATTTTAAGGCTAGAATAGTATCTATATAATAAGTTTTAGATTTTTTTGCAATTAACGTGAATGATTAGTATTTCCTAGAAGATCCATAATGTTACAACAATTGGGAGTTTAAAAATACCAACTATTACAAATTCGAGTGAAAGAAAATACTATGTCAAATCATTAAAAGTAAATCTGTGTTATTCTAAGAAGATACACCTTATAACTCTCCAATCATTCTAATAATCACGAGTTGATTCATTTTGTGTTTGTGATTGAGTGTAGAGATGGAAAACAAAAAGTCTGATATGATCCGTACGACTAAAGGAAAACCATAGACCTCGGATTATAGAAATATGCAAGATGTGACTTCCTTTGATATTATCCACAAATTTGAAATTTGCCCTAATAACCTAGGTTTTGACTTTGCTCCTCCTATTAAATTTGCAAATATTTTGTACTTTAGTTGGCCATCTACATCGATTGAATCCAAGATCGACACTCGTACTGTCCTTTCATTAAAATAATGTACAATTAATCTTATCACGTTGTCATAGTACATCCGCCAGAATGAAATGATAGGTGAGGACACGTATATATATATATATATATATATATATATATATATATATTTATGTGGTCTATGATGCACGCAACATTTTCTTTTCGGGCCATTTGTAAGATGGACGGTTGTCGATGAGAGAAACCCACACCTTTGATATAATTCCTTTTGCGCTTATTATAAAAAGTATCATCCTATCCCTTTCTTTGAGAAAATGACCAAAAAACATTAAATTTTTTGAATTTATATAAAATCAGTTATAAACATTTCAATTTAATCAATTTAATTATAATTTTTTTTTGATAATTTGTCAATATAGTTTATTCAGCAAATTTTAGTTGAGAACTGACGACATGGACCTCGGCTCTCTTATGTGACATAACTGACTTGCCATGGAAATATTTTGAAAATTTTAATTTTTTAAAATTTTTTAAAATTTTTTACTAATTTTTTACTATCCATTTTGCTTTTCTTTACTTTATTTTTTATTTTTTATTTTGTTGTTAAGAACCGGCAGGGCCACCATTGACATCGCCTCCCATTGCCGTACCATTGCCAAATTGTTGTCGCGTCCCCAATCGTATAGTGATTTAGCGCATCAAATGTCGTCTCAAGTTTCAAAACTGTTTAGTGGTGGAAGCAGTGGGTGGAGGGGAGTAACGGAGATGTGGATAGACTTGGTATAGTTGGATGTGGAATCTTATTCAAAGGAGTATGTTAATGTGACGTGTAAAGAAACTAAACCCCGAGTCACTTTCGTACGCCGTCGACAATCTATCATGCAAGACTCCTTTTATGGAAGCAATTTTTTTTTTTTTGTCAAAAAAAATTCCAATCATTTCCACAGATTTACAATAAAAAAATGCAGTTGAACTATAGACCAAGACAAATATATTAATACGGCTTTGTCTTTCCATGGTTTGTGTCTAGATTCTTCCCAATATCATTGCCGTTGAGAGTAGCAAGATTGAATGCACACATATATGATATATGTGGAAGTGAAATCTTCATGAAGCTCCTTTGATCTCATTTGAAATTGTGCTTGTACACCAACAAAATTCGAGGGAAGTGAAATCTTGAAATCATACACAAAAAAACCCCAAATCTAAACTAGATCGAGATAGAAATCACCCTGAAATGATAGAAAAAACTTCTAGATCTAGACTAGCTTAGAAGACAAATGCTCTTCAAAACAGAAGGTTAGCAAGAAAAGAAAATAGATTACCAAAACAGACAAAGAAAAAGGACAAAAGGGAGGGGAGGAAGAGATGTAGCTCAAACCATCCCCTCCATGGAAGTTGAAGAAGAAAGCTACATGAGATGAGAGTTTTATGGGAGGACTTGAAGAGGTTAAAATCTGGTAGTCATGTTCCATGGATATACATGGGAGATTTTAATAAAATTCTCTACCATTGGAAGATGGTGGGAAGACGTCCGGTAGAGCATTACATGTTAGTTGCATTTCGAGAATTCATAAAAGCTCCAGGATGCTATGGGCTGTTTTTATCTTGGAAGCATTAAAAGCTTGAGGCGGCGAAGGGCTCAATGAGAAATTCTACCAACATCATTGGGAAGAAATTCAAGATGGGTTCAAAATGGTGAAAAGCTTTTCTGATCAAAGTGCTTTTGATCCAGTCTTAACGGGGCCTATATATCCCCAAACTGAAGGTACCAAATCCAAAAAGCCCAACCCAATTTAAACTCATAAACCTTTGTAATTTGATTACAAAATTATATCAAAATTCTTGCAAACCGCCTTAAACCTTGGACAAATGATATGATCGCAAAGGAACAAAGTGCTTTTGTTAGTGATAGTCGAATTCAAGATAATATTTTTTTTGTTCAAAAGTTTTGCATCAACTCAGAATCAGAAAAAGGAAACGAAAATTTTAGGGGTGCGTAAATTGGATATGCAAAGGTGTGTGACAAGGTAAAATGAGATTCTCTTGAAGCTTGTAGGTTGAAGATAGGTTTCACTGAAAAAAGGTTTCCAGGGTTATGCATTGCGTGTGCTAGTGGAGTTTTGGTGGTTGCTGAGACAAGTTGGACCGCAACAAAGGACTGATCTTATTTACTACCTTTCCCATGTGTAATTAGATTTCGGCACAACGCAAATAACTTTATCTTATTCAGGTGCATCGTATACTTTATGATAAGATTTGTACAGCCCACGGAATGAATTCATGAATCTGGTCTTGAAAATTGAATGTCATGCAATTAAGCTTGGGATTGGTCGTATTGATGTTGATGCATCGCTGTCCTCCTTAAATTTGAATTTCCAAAGTAAACTCTCATATTTACTGGAGGAACCTTTGTTGTGTTACTTACTCCAGCTTGCAAATGATCTCTTGTAATCCAATCGATGTAGCGTATCAAATATAATCTGTCCTCCAAAAACCACTAGATCAAGTTGCCATTGCGGAAAAATCATATGAGAGGAAGGCAAGTTTTAGGGGAGCTTCAGCATTCTGATAATTCTTCTGATGTTGCCCAAAGACGGAGCGACAGCTGCTAATCTAGCTTCAGTTTTGTATGGAACACTGGAAATCTAACTGATAACTTTGGCAATGAAAAGTTACCAGGTCTCATGAAGTCTAAAAGGTTGGTTTAAGCGTGATTTCATTCAATTCGGCGTTCTTTTGAATTTTAATGTTAGCTTTCTCGTAACTTATGTTTCCTTATCTACATTGTAAAATTTCATTAGACTCAGCCTCGGACTTCAATGAATTTCACTCTACGGGGGCTTTAAAGTTGGCAACTCCCTCATATTCCACAGCTACTTGTCTGGTTAATTTTACGGTAATCCATTCTTTCAGCGCCATTTTTGAATCGTTGGTGTCATGGTTGTAAATATAAACATCTTGAAACTCCATTTGAACTTCATGATTTTTGATGTTTGTTGAAACTCTTTGGTGCAAACTACAATACAAGCTTAAGCAAATTAGCTGCATGTAGCAACTGCTTGTTGGGAGGGAATGATCTCACTAGACGCACTGGGACCTACTTGAATTCTCTAATACATTCCAGTCCAAAATCTAGTTCTCTATTTACCTAGTGGACATTCTCAATTGCGCTGAGCTTTGTATGACAAGCATATACGTCTGGTCCAATTGTCGCTTCCAGCCTTCTCACGGGCAAGCTAAGCGCAAATGCTATGGCAACAAGCTTGCATCTGAAGCTTCCCTTTCATGCAGTTCTTGCGGGGATGCTAATAATGAATTGAAGACCCCTGAAGGAGATACGGATCCGTTGAATGTGAAGGCTGTGTCCCAGTTTTGATATTGGATTTTGAACAATGGTCATTGCTCAATGAACTATATTGCTACTGTCAAGAATCTCAATGGAGCGCTCAAGAATCTCGAGCCTATCACACATGAAATTTGCACAGTTGAGCTCTTGTTTTTATGGGGAGTGTTTTTTGTGCTGATGGGAATAACGGATCCCCGAAAACCGGATTCGACACTAAATCGAACCCCTAAATCAATGCAAAGACGAAGCCCGGGAAACGACACGTATCACCGATCGTAAAGCACACCACGGATTCGAGCGTACCTTGTTAGCCACAGATTAAACACCGACGTTGATGGAGGAAGAGAAACTGAGCAATTCGATCCGATGAAGCCTTGAAGGGAAGAAATAGAAGCCGTATGCCTATTGTTCCTTTTGAGAGAGAAAACGCGCGGGAGAGAAAAGACGTGCGTAATTTCTGATTCCAACAGTCGTCTTCTCTCTCTCTCTCTCTCCCTTTTATACCTCCCCCCATCCACGGGCCATATTCCCGTGGGCCGGGCTTTTTGGGCCCAACTTGGGCGGACAAGGCCTTAAGCCCAATATAATAAAGCCTTCATCTCCCACTCGCAAAAGGTGGGCCGAACAGAATTCTCTTTACCTCTCTTCAACATTCATACCGATGAATAATCCGTGCGACCAGCATACTTTGAGAGCTCGTTGCTATACATCTGTTAGGAATATATAACAGCTCATAATGGGCGTCACACTCCGAGTAGATTTAGTATGCAGTACCCTAGATCGATCGATCACATTAATATCTCTCTTGATCTCTTTTAAACAATGATATATATTGTATTCACAATTATAATTATCACAAAGATAGTTATAATTGGTCGACCTGTGAATACAAAAAACTACAATGTGATACTCCAAAATCGATCTTCCTCTTTCCTTCAAACTCTTAATTTCAGTTCAGCTTGCTTTTCTAGAAATGTCCCATTAGATCAAATCAAACTCATGACCATTGGCAACATCCTAAGATAGCAAACACTAAATAGAAATCTTGAGAATAAGTAAGAGTCATGAGGGGACTAAAAATTTGAGGAACTCTTTCCCTCAAGAGTCTCACACGTCATAAAAGTTGAGATCAAACTTTTTGCCACTCTTTTTGGTCGTCTCATGCATACGTAGTATGAAATACATATTACGGTATTAACTCCTTTCCCATGGAGCGTATGTCTACACCTTTCAATACCGTACAGATGATAGTTCAAACATACCCAATGTCTAACTTGAGTTCACGTATCTACTCATTCACAAAATTCATCAGAACTCACATCTGGCATCTTAGACAGATATAGTAAAATATGTGGGGTATTTTACTTTCGGACATCACAAGTATTATGTCCTCATCTTAACACTCAGTTAAGGCGACATACGTGTTTTAAGTTTGAGCTCTCGATTATCACCTAGATAATAAGCTTAAATACTGTCTCATCTCTATTTATCACATAATAAATAAAGGCGATTACCCGTGTGAGAGGGCTAATCTTATATATGTCCGACATACTTCTCTTAACTTAAAGTAATGCACTGAGCATTAAGATGCATAAAGATCAAACAAAGATTCATAGGCATTAATCAATAAAAAAACAAAATTTCATTAAATGTAAACAATTCAGGGAAAATACAAATTCAGTATATCAGACTCTACGCAATCCTAGAGATTTTACATGACCACAAAACACATCTCTAGGTATTGGCTTTGTCATAGGATCTGCTATCATTCTATGCGTAGATATGTACTGTAAGTTCACATCCTTTCGTGCAACCATATCTTTTACAAAATTATACTTGGTATCTATATGTTTGGTCTTACCATGATACTTTGAATCTTTGGTGTACGCTATAGCTGCTTGGCTATCACAATTAACCAATAATTGATTTGCAGCTTTCTCAATAACACCTAAATGATCCAAGAATCTCTTAAGCCAAACTCCTTCTTGTCTTGTTTTGATAATGCCACGAACTCAGCTTCCATCGTGGACAAGGCTATACACGTTTGCTTCTTACTGCTCCATGATATGGCGCCATTGCTCAGTAAGAAAGCAAATCCTGAGGTAGATTTCCTTTCATCTAAATCTCCTCCCCAATCAGCATATGAATAGCCTTCAAGTCGCAGATCCTTTCCTTGGTAATTTAACTTGAAATCAGCAGTTCCCTTCAGATACCTCAGTATTCTCTTAACGGTCTTCCAATGTGCTAGACCATATTGGATTGGTATCCACTCACCATTCCAACTGCAAAGCATATGTCGGGTCTTGTACACATCATAGCGTACATCAAGCTCCCAACAGCACTTGCATAAGGAACATGCTTCATTTGTTCCTTCTCTTGTGGAGTCCCTAGACACAGTCTATGGCTCAATCCTTCACCTTTTGCAATAGGAGTGTCTATGGGTTTACAATCTTGCATACGAAATCGTTCAAGAACCTTATTTATATAGGTTTCTTGCGAAAGAGACAACGATCTCTTCGAACGATCTCTTGAAATCTTAACTCCAAGAATGTATGCAGCCTCACCCATATCCTTCATCTCAAAGTTGGAAGACAACCAACTCTTGACGGTATTAACAAACTCCATATTGCTTCCGGCAATCAGTATATCATCAACATATAATGATATGATCACAAATTGATCCTTAGATCTTTTGATATATACACAATGATCCTCATCAATCATTGTAAAATCATATGCCATTATAGCATTATGAAAACGTATATACCATTGTCTTGATGACTGCTTAAGGCCATATATTGACCTCAAAAGTCGACATACATTTTCTTCTTGGCCTTTCACTATGAAACCAGCAGGTTGTTCCATATATAGTTCCTCCTCTAATTCTCCATTGAGGAAAGCAGTCTTTACATCCATTTGATGTAACTCAAGATCCAGACTAGCCACTATTACCATAATAATGCGAATCGAGGTAAATCTCACTACAGGAGAAAATGTATCTTCATAATCAATTCCTTCATGTTGATTATACCCCTTCGCCACAAGGCGAGCCTTATGCCTTTCTATCGAGCCATCAGCCTTTCACTTTATTTTTTGAACCCATTTGTTCCCAATAGCTCTGCGTCCTTTTGGAAGATCAACCAGTTCCCAGACTTGGTTTGATTTCATTGACTCCATTTCCTCTTCCATCGCTTGAATCCATTTTTCCTTATTAGGGCAATTCAGAGCCTCATGAATATTTCTTGGCTCATCCTCATCTTGTGGAGCAACAATGAAAGTTTCCCTTTCAATGTCAAAACGTCGACGGGGAATACTTTGGCGACTTGTTCGCCATATGGGAGATTGTACACTTTGCACATCAGTCCCCATCATGCTCCCACTTGGATTAGGTAGTGATGATGTCGTCTCATCATGTGGTTGTAATTGAGAATGAGTTGAATTCAATTCATCACTTCTTATATTACTCCCACTTGGACGAACTCCACTAACACCATTATCCTGATCCAAGGTCTCAATTATGGAACAATCTTCCCATATTTCGCCCTTCTTAGGAAATTCATCCTCTAAGAATGTGACATCTCGTGATTCAAATTCAGTTACACTCCCACTTTCCTGCTCACCTATGAACACATACCCTTTTGAGTGTTCGGAGTACCTTATAAAAATACTCTTCTTTCCTCTAGGACCCAATTTCCCAAACTTATGAGAGGACTCATGTGTGTAGGCAGTACAACCCCATGGCTTAAGAAAACTTAAGTCCGGTTTTCTACCTGTCCATAACTCATATGGAGTGGAAGTAACTGATTTGGAAGGCACACGGTTAAGTATATAGGCAGTAGTTAATAACGCATCACTCCAAAAAGTGATGGGTAAGTTAGCATGCGCCATCATGGACCTAACCATTTCCAGTAGGGTTCTGTTTCTTTTCTCCGCAACACCATTTTGTTGAGGAGTATATGGAATAGACAACTGTCTTTCTATTCCCTTTTCATCACATAATTTTCTGAACTCATCAGATAAATATTCTCGACCTCGATCGAATCTCAATGCTTTTATTTTCTTGTATAATTGATTCTCTACCAGGTTCATAAACCTTTTGAAACAACTTATTGCTTCAGATTTGTGAGAAATCAAATAGACATATCCGAATCGAGTATAGTCATCAATGAATGTGATGAAATAAATAGCCCCATGCCTTCCTCTCACATTCATTGGACCACAGACATTAGTATGAATTAAATGCAGAGGAAATTCAGCTCTTTTCCCTTTCCCAAATGGTTTCCATGATGTTTTCCCTTCTAGGCAATGCTTACATATAGGCAAATCGACTTTTTCAATGTTGCCCAACAAGCCTATTCATACGTTGTTGGCCAATGTGACCAAGCCTAGCATGCCACACATTCACATCATTATCATAGGTATTAGAAGACGTGATAAGGGAATAACAAACATTTGCATTAATATAATCAATATCTAATACAATGAAACCATCAAGAAAATAACCACAACCATAATAATTTGTATTCAAAAACAAATTCACACCTCTATTACAGAAGTTCACATTAAAACCTAGTCTAACCAACATTAAAACAGACACTAAATTCCGACGAATCTCCGGAGCATACAGCACATCATGAAGGAACAAAGTGCGTCCACCACGCATTTTCAGTTGGCAGGTGCCAATTCCTTTCACTTCAGCTCTAGAGTTGTTTCCCACGTAGATCCACTTAGTTCCAGTAGGTACTCGTCGGAATTCCACGAAGGATCCTCTATCCTTCGCTACATGATCCGTCGCTCCTGAATCCACAGTCCACAAAGGATTAGACTCAGTTAAGAACACAGAACTCGACACATAAGTAAAGTTCTGAAAAGCACAAGGGGTGCATACCTTCTTTGGCTCACGACAGTCGCGAGCACAGTGACCCTTCTTGTCACAGTTGTAGCATTTCACCCTTGCAAGCTTCTTCATGCGAGGACGCTTTCCTCTATCATGTTGGTTAAACTTGGGTTTCTTCCCTGAAGGACCAGCTTCTTCCTTGCCTTTACCTTTATCAAACCAGCTAGGGCGCATGCGCTTGGAGCTCGAAGCTCCATTTGAGCTAGAACTAGCATGATAGAGTTTAGCATCCGGCTTAGCCGCCAAGAGGCGGTCCTCTTCCAGCTCAAGATGACGCATTGCATCCTCGAAGGTTTTGATATTTTCATTGTGAGTCAGGTGCACCTTCATATGCTCCCAACTCTAAGGCAATGAACGAATCACTGCTTGCACTTGCTGCTCATCTGTGAAGACATGGCCAGCATCTTTCAGCTCAGTTATCATGTTTGACATCTTTCTAAGATGTTGCTTTATGGTCTGACCATGAGACTTCTTATAAGAGTCAAACCTGATGGTGAGTTGTCTTAGTCTAGTCACCGAAGTATGACCAAATCTAGCTACCAATGCCTCCCACATTTCCTTGGCATTGTCAAAGCGCCGAAACTCTCGAATGACGTCATTTTACATGCTGCTCAGCAACGTGATGCGAGCTAGAGAGTTCTTTCTTTTCCACGTAGAAAAAGCTTCTTTGTCTCTTTTGTGCTGTGCAGTGGTTCCCTCTTCAGGTTCAACCATGGTCAGGTTAAGAGCCTCAAGTGCTTCTTGCTCTTCCAACACATACTGGATTTTCATTTGCCAAATTTCATAGTTGTCACCATTGAGCTTTTCACCTTTGTTCAGCTCGGCAACTATGCTCTTTGTGGCTGAAGCCATTGATCTAAACACATCAGACAAATATGCACGAATTATTAATGCCTATCATTTATGCATCCCTATTTACATAGACCCATCATATTAATGAATAATTTCAAGTAAGGCTTCAGAATCAAAAGGTCACTATGTTTCCAATCATTCTCCAAAAATCCTAACTTAAAATTATCATTAATATGATTGTCATATGCAAAATCAATTCTATGAAGTTACAAAAACTTATATAACTACCCACAGCTAATTACCCACAGCAACTAGCAATTTTCAGAAAGCAACAGATAAATTTCCATCAAATAAAACAATAATGCTTTCAACTAATACAAACAATATATAGGTTGCTTGATCAACAACAAACAGTTAGTAATCATTACAAAATATGTCCACAAAGCACACTTAATATATATCAGCCAATACAACTAACACATAGTCAGCACACGAACTGGGAAATATCATCTTTTGTTCAATTTCTTGATCTTTTCCCTTGAAACAATACAGTACTATTCATTTACAAAATCCATCACAATTTTCTTATAGGAAGCAGCTCTGTTGACATCCCATATACGATTCAACACATCTTGCCATTCAGGTGGAAGAGTGCTTATGAAAAATCGCATTATCTCTGACTGTGACATTGGACGACCATTCCATATGACCTGTTGAATTTTCCCGTTGACTTCAAGGACATGATCAATTAAGTCACCTCTCTCCCATCGATGATCAGTCAGCTCAGCTATCAACTTAGACAACATATCTTTTTGTTCATCAGTAACTGCGAGAATAGGTGTGCGCAACCTCAGGGGAGGCATTGTTCCTGCAACAAATGCAGAAAAAAAAAGGGATTACTTATAATCTACATAGACTTAATTGAAAAAGAAACACATTCTTTTCCTTTTTTTTTTTTTTCTCTCGGTCAACGGTCAACGGTCGTCGGACCGGTCGAACCGGATAGACTAGTCGGACCGGTCGTGCTGGTCGCACCGGTTCGGGCGAACCGTCGGCACGTGCCGCGCACGTGCGCGGGTTGACGTCACGCAGACGTCAGCCGGCATGTGCCGCGCGCATGCCGGGCGTCCGCGGGTCAGTCCGGGTCGGGTCGCCAGTCGGGTCGCCGGCTAGTGACCGCCCGGCCAACCGTCACGGTGCTGACGTCATCGATGACGTCACCTGAGCGGTTAATGACCGTTGGGTGACGTCATGCTGACGTCAGAACGCGTCGGTCCGTGGACCGGCGCGTGCCGGTTCGCCGGCCGGCAGCGCGCACGCGCCGGTTCGCGACCGGCGCGTGCGCCACACGTGCCTAGCGATCCAGCGCGTCGCGCCCACGCGCAACACCTTCCGACCGCGCGTGTGGGCGCGTGCGGCGTCGCTTGGCAGTGCTCGAGGTGTCCCCGGACTCGTCTCGACGTCACCTTTCTTCCTATGCCATTAGAATTTGATTTCGAGTTATGCAAACTCGGAAAAAAGGCCAAACAGCGCTCGGGTGTCGGGATTTCACGCCCGATCCGTACGGCCGAGAATTTATTTAGCGAAAAATCAATCAGAAAGCACGAAAAAGATCGGGAAAACATGAAAGCGGGCTCTGATACCAATGATGGGAATAACGGATCCCTGAAAACCGAATTCGACACTAAATCGAACCCCTAAATCAATGCGGAAGACGAAGCTCGGGAAATGACATGTATCACCGATCGTAAAGCACACCACGGATTTGAGCGTACCTTGTTAGCCACAGATTAAACACCGACGTTGATGGAGGAAGAGAAAGCGAGCAATTCGATCCGATGAAGCCTTGAAGGGAAGAAATAGAAGCCGTATGCCTCTTTGTTCCTTTTGAGAGAGAAAACGCGCGGGAGAGAAAAGACATGCGTAATTTTTTATTCCAACAGTCGTCTTCTCTCTCTCTCTCTCTCTCTCCCTTTTATACCTCCCCCCATCCACGGGCCATATTCCCGTGGGCTGGGCTTTTTGGGCCCAACTTGGGTGGACAGGGCCTTAAGCCCAATATAATAAAGCCTTCATGTGCCAAGTTCATTTGCAGCTGTCTGATCTGAAACGCTTTTAGTTATATGACATAATCAATGTACTTGCAGCAATATTCAACATATTGAGGTGCATTATGTTTATGTATGGAAATGGAAAGAGGCCGCTCATGTTGATCTGAGATATTAGTTAAAATTAAGACAAGTGAACGCATGGTGGAGGAGTTCACCTGAGGAAGCAGAAATATATGTGTATGTTCTCATGCCTCAAATAATTAACGGTGGTGTCAAGTTGCATCATAGACAGTTCATCAGGAGACGACGCTCGTTTGATTCCTATCGAGACAGATGCTCAGTTTAGATACTTTGTTAGATAACATATTTTCGGCCATTGAAGGTCGCCCAGTTTTTGCTGTGTTTTAGCATGCAGATCAAGAAACAGCAGCCTCTCAGCGATCAAGCTGAATGCAATGGTAAAGCAGCCCGTGTCCCTAGCTGTGAATCTATATCAAGAAGCTTGTGTTTTAGTTGTATCTTTGCATTCCCAAGCTGGGAATACAAAGTTTAGGATTGTGCAGGCAAGTTAGAAGTATAAACCATTTTCTTGGTTCCTTCCAAAGCAACTTACTGACTAGTTGTCTTGTGACTTCCGCATGCTAAGCAAGGCCTTGCAGAGACATTTGTTTTTGCTGGAATATAGCTCGGGATCAGTTCTCCAATTCCTCTAAACATGAGTAGGCACTGAAGCAAATCTTCAGGTTCCGATGGGTATTGGATGCTCAAACGCAATTCAGTAGAGAATTAGTCATAAAAGATCTATGTCCTCAAGACGTCCGAAAGAAAGAAAAGTAGTTCTGTGACTCATGAACTTTCTTAATCTAGTAGATGAATCCTTTTACGTGCCACATGCATAATGGTAGTTAAACCAGAAAAAAAGGGTCATACAATGTCGGCCTGTGGACATTAGGCGAGTTGAGATTATTTACGCAACTTGTCATGTAGTATCGTAGATTCTTGTCGAATCCCTCATCTTTAGCCTCTGAAACTAAGAGGAAGTTCTTAAGCATGAGCCAACTTTAAATTTTGTCTTCATAAACCAATAGATAAATCTTGTGAAGGGAAGTGTCCCTCCTAAGATATATTGCATGTGGTGCTTAGGAGTACTTATCACTAGTGAATTCTGCTGACGGCTTAGGCTTTTATAATCATTGGCAATGATCCAACAAATTATTGCATTGTATCAAAAACTGAAGATTCTGAGTTTGAATCTTACTAGGTTCCATTCATCTCTCCAATTAAATTTCACACTTAATACTAGGACAAAAAACCAGACTATGAATTAGGGGGAGTGTTAGAATATTTAAATAATAAACGATACATTCATCTAACAACTCAAGCTTTTAGAACAATTGACAGTGGTTTTATAAAATCTCACATTGGAAAAGGTTTTTGTGGTCTATGAACATCTCGCATTCATAGTCTTTAAAAAACAAAGACACTGTTGAAAGTTATATTTGTTATTTGTGATAAATCATTCGCTATTATGAAAGATAGCTATTCTCCCTGCCATTTTCCATGCCACTGTCAAAGCAAGATGTATACTGCTGTATAGAATCTCTTCTGCTTTGCTAATTAGTTTGTCACAAGGTGATATAATCCAGCACGTCATGGAGTTTTTTTTTTTTTTTTTTTTTTGGTAAGAATCATGGAGTTCATCTGGAGTAATTTTATAATTTCAATAACTTTAGACTTCTTGTTAAGTCGCAATTTTGTGAGACCCTACACATGGTAAATCGGAGGATATGCAAGCCCCTCCCATCCGCCATTGAAGCCCACAAGGATGAGGGAAGATAAAACGAACTAAACGGGCAAATTACAGAATGCCAATGGGTTGTGATAATGCAGCTTTCACGAGACTTCAATTTCTTATTAGAGTTATTGGCGCGAAAGGAAGTTGGATATGCATGTGTTGAGCTTCTACTTCATAGAGCTCATTCAGTCAATGGACTCCAGATTTACATAGGAGGGAGGTTATCAAAGTTTGCTCCCTAAATTTTTACTAAATGTTCAATTTGATCTTTGCAATTTAATTTCGATTGAATTGGTCTTTGTACTCTTTGATTTAAGGTGCGATATTAGATCGGGGCCATTTTTTTTTTCCAGAAAATACTAGTCCACTTTGTCAAATGATCCAATTAAAAGTAAATATTTAATCCCTGCATTAACCATTGGTCACTTTATCAATCATGTGCTTTCTTCCTTTTGAATTTTCTCTACTTCCACATCCAACTATTTTGACCCGTCAAGAGTCCCATCCATACTAAATGTCTTTTCTCCCAAAATTCTGCTCATATTACCTCATTTATAATGGCCAGCTTCACATTGGGAAAGCCCAAGTGCCTGTGAAGCGATGAGGGACTATAGTCTTGGCTTTGGATTTACTATCTTTTCATTCATATAAAGCAAGACCTTCTCGCCATGCTGTGGAATTTTGCATGACGAAATTATCGGGCAAAATCCGATTGTAGGTAGGAGAAGACTTTGATCTAATGGCGAGAATTAGTTTGTTGGCTCCTGATCGACGATGCCCTTCTTGAACATCCAACAGGAGAAACGGGGCGCGACTTTTATGCCATTCAAAGAGTCATGACGATTTTCTATCTGAACATGGTTATGAAGGCGTGAGATCTTGTGTTTCGAGATTGATTAAGTCTTTAATCATCACCACAACTTCCCTGATGCACTCATTTTGGAACATGAAGCTTTCCCTGGTTTTTTCCCCATATTTTCCGACTATTATTTGTACTAATCCAACTCCCCTCTTTCGATCTGTTAAGGGCATATCACTCATCAAAAGATGACTCTGTGTCGCGATCCCTTAACATTTATTAAAACATTGTTTATCCATGTTGCAATATGACAAGGCATAAAAATTCATTCTTTATACATCCGGTATGGGGCGCAAGGTAATGGACAAGGGACACTTTCCTCACAAAACATTAACAACAAAAACAATGACTGAAATAATCTTCTTCTGACTCGATTTTCCTGTGCCGTCTGGCTCAGGTGGATCTGCAAGGTGGCTTCCGAGTACCAACCAATCAAGAGTAAGCACAAAGATGGTGCTGCGACTATCTCAACCCCTTTAAACTAAAACTTAATTGAATTGGATATGAGCAACCCAAGTTGGCCTGTTCCTACGTCAATGCCTAGTAATTCTTTGACCAATGAAGACAGTTGATGTCACCAAGTCAGCATAGAGTCCACTCATGAGGTTAGATTGATTAAGAGCAACGAATGCATTCTCCAAGTTGTCCATCTCCATGTGACAACACTGATTTCGATATCTGCTTCTTCCGAGTAGGTGAGATAAGGAAAATATCCTACTGATAGGAGCAAAATTGTGTTTAACTAAGTGACATGGATATGAATGGTAACCTGATTGCTAAGATAAATTCCATCGCAAAGATCAAATAAAGTTTGGGAAAATTACATAAAAAGTTTTATGTTTATTACAATTGTGCAAATTCAGTCATAAATTTATTTTTTTGCCTAATTGAATCCTAAACCTTTGACAATTGTGCCAATTAAGTCCATTCAACTAAATTTGGCCAGCTGGCCCTGATGTGGCACAATCGGTGCTAACGTAGCACAATTAGTGCGATGTAGACAATTTTAATAATATTTTTATATTTTTCAAAATGTTTAGTTGCTTTATTATTCTTTTTTTTTCTCTCCTCCTTCCTTTGGCCGATTGCCGGAATGAGGTGACCTACTAGAGGCGAGGGTTGTTTGCTGGATTGAGGTGACCTTGCTAGCCATTGGTGAGGCTCACCCTACGGTTGCTAAGCGAAGGTGAGGGCGATCTCGCTGAGTCTGTCGATTGCCCAAAGAAAGAAGGAAGAAGGAGGAAAAAAGAAAAAGAGAGAAAAAAATTCATAATAACATAAAATATTATTAAAAAGTTATTAATGTCGGTGTCAACTAATCAAAATTGGCTGAATAGATTAAATTGGTATAATTGCAAAAGATATAGGACTAAATTGGCTAAAAAAATTTAGGACTGAATTGATATAATTATAATATGTTTATGACTATTTTAATAATTCTTCCAATAAAGTTTCAAACTTTAAAAAGGACATCAAATTTCTTGAAGTTGGCAAAAGGAATGAGATACCATTAGCACAAAATAACCAATCTTTGGAGTCTGCAAACACTGGTACAAACCACCCCGCGTGGCACGTACTAAACAATCCACTCTACTCTCTTGCGTAACTCATCGTCTGATTGACAAGCCGTAGGGAAGGAATTCCCTTTGAAGGTGCAGGTTCCCTCACCTTCTGGAAATATAGAAACCCACTCTTAATCTCTCACTCCGGATGTTCCTGCATTCCAAAAGATATTGAAATGTTCAGGCTCCACTCTACAGCTTTTTGCTCGGATAAATTCTTCATCACACTATGAATCTACTATTTACTATCTAAATCAGCAAATTTTCAAGCACGAGATTTTTGTACTGAGCCCACCTCGCAAGCCAAATGACATGTAGATGTTTTAGGTGTGTGTTTTATATCCGTCTGCAATCCCAGAATAGGATAAACTATCATAGCCATTGAAAAGGATATAAATTAACAACTCTATAGAACGAGGTTTTATGAGACCCTCCGAAGGTCTGAACTGGTGCAGGAGAGTATATTATCCTTCTGACTTAATTAGTCAGTTTAGAATAGAATTCTAGGTAGAGAAAAGGTAAAGGCTTGCCATAATATCTACCTCCTTTGATATAATCCGCAAGTTGTTGGCTGGAGGAGAACAACAACAGTTGCCTGGAGGAGAACAACATTTGCCCGGCCTCACTAATTAATAAATGATCACATGCTTTCTCATTACCTCTAGCAATTTCATGTCTGTTGTACAGGGGGAAAGAATAAAGTGAGCACACATTTAACAATCTTTATGTATATCCTGTAGCCTTACAAAGAAATCAATTGCACAAGCCGAAAGCAACACGTCGATTCCAGATTTTTGTACCTCAGTTTGTACTCACCTGCGCATGTCTGATCAGTACTATGGAAATGATCGGATCATCTCTCCTCTCCAGCGCAGCTTTCACGATGACGTCTTCAACACCATAAACGATGGATCGTATTTCTTCATATGCCTCCCATCAGCATCCCTGGAGAAGCATGGAACTTAGCAATCTTCCATGAGCAAGTTGTGACTTGTCCTCGACAGCGAGCGAAACAACAGATTCCCCCACTGATTAAAGTCCACAAGGATGAGAGTAAAAATGAAACGAATAATGTCTTATGATAAAAAGAAGACATGGAAATTTATCAAGGAATGCCATAACAGTCTATCATCACTCTAGTATATCAGATTTGACATTTACTCTTATCAATTTTATAAAGTATTTCCGTATAATCAATTTTCCGTTTTCCACATCTGCTATAATCTGGTGGGGCCACTGCTGATCACCACATCAATACTCTCTCTCACAATGAGAACTCCACAAGCTCGCCTAACATATCGTGAGAACAGTCCTATGTATGCACTCTCAAGGTAACGGCTTCAAATTGGGACATTAGTTAATCCCTAATCGAGAAAGATGAGGCACAGCTCCTTCAATGATTCTCCACTCCTACAAATTTTCCAGCCCCTAAAAAACTAGAAACTTAAGTTGAGGCAAGCCTTCCACTGAGCAAACCATTTCCTTTCCCTCAAAAGCAACCCACAGTTGGAGAACAACCAACGTTTTGCAATATCTCCAATATTGGCATCGGATCTCCTTCAAGTTGGGAGTAAAATAACACCAGCTTCCTCAGTTGCTGAGGTGGATTTTTATGTTCCACTTACTTCTCTATTTTTCCATGTATGGACAGTTCAGGAGAATGTTGATAGCTTGACATTTTACTTAATTCACCTTCCATGAATGAATGATCTTGGCTTGCAAATTTAAAAGACGAGGATTGGAAATGTTTCGAAGTGAATTTAGCAAGTTGTGGAATTATCTCCATCTTGTCATAAGCACAGCAATAGGGGATAGCCGGTTCTCGTAGATTGGTCAATTTGCCTATATCATTTACAACATAGTTCTTCATAGAAAAGTTTCGCAGTGTCTAAAGATTCTTTAAAGTATCCAACCACAACTTCGTTCAGTCCCTATCAAATTTCTCATTCACGACAAATAGCAAGGGAATATAGAGATACCTCAACCTTCTCATCTTCCACAACACATTTGGCATGGTTACCTTAGAAAGTAGAGATACATTCAAATCAAAGAATTCCATGCACCCAAGGTTCCCCATCGATTGCAGAAAGCCCTTGAACTAAGGCTCCATTCGTTTCACGGAAAATGACTTCCAAGAAAATATTTTCCAGATTTTCCAATATTCATTTCACGGAAAATGAACTAATCAAGAAAAATGTTTTCAATAATTGGAAAAAAACAACCTTTAAAGATGAGAAAAATATTTTCCATTTTCAAAAGTGGAAAACAGTTTCCATAACTTCTTCCACCTTATTTATTTTCATCAATACATTTATGCTTTCTTTTTCTTTTTTCTTTTTTCTTTTTTTTTTAAATCGAGTTTTTAATTTTTTTTTCCTTTTCTTTTTTCTTTTCTTTTTTTCCATTTCATCTTCTTCCTTATGGCCGGTCGCCGCTGCGATCGACCTCAAGCCAGCTCGAGCCTCGCCCCAAGCCAACGAGGCGCCGCCTAGCCCGATCTAGCAAAACCGAGCTCGCCCGAGCCCGGTGAGCTTGGGCCTTGTTAGATCGAGCGAGGTAGAGCCCCGTCGGCTTGAGGCAGAGCTTGGGCCTCGCTAGATTCGACGAGTTGGGCTGGGCTTGGGCCTCACCTAAGCTCACTAGAGATTCGTCGGGCTCTGGCAAGCCGCCAGCTCGCCGCATCTAGCTAGTGGAGCTTGGGCTCCGTGAGCTCACTGAATTTGGCGCGGAACTCGGGCTCCCGATCCAGGCGAGCCTGAGCTCCACCAGCTAGATCCGACGAGCTCATGGCTTGCTAGAGCCAAGCGAACCTCTAGGGAGCTTGGGCGAGATTGTCCAAGCCTCGAGCTCGCTGGCTCTAGTGACCGCGTCTTGGTCGGCTGGGGGTAGCTGGCCATTGTCAGCCTACGGCAAGAGAGAGGAAGGAGGAAGGAAAAGAAGAAGGAAAAAAGAAAAAGAAAAAGAAAGAAAATAAATAAAAAAATTTCGATTTTTTAAACATACAAATAATTAAAAATTCATTTTTTAAAAAAATATATAAAAATAAAACTATTTTTTTGGTCAATTAAAAATATTAAAATTCAATTCTTTGATAATTTTTCTCAAACAATTAAATTAGCTAACGAACAATGGAAAATATTTTCCATTCAAAGTTCAGGTTTCAGTAGAAACACCAGAAAAAATAGTTATTTTCCAAGAAAATGACTTGCTGGAAAATATTTTCTAAAAACGTGATATTTTTCATGAAACGAACAGACCTTAAGTTCTTGCTAAATTTAAGTATCTTAAATGGACTAGGTCTACCACCGATTTTAGTAAATTTCCATGCATTTTAAAAAGATCCTCCAGCTTTCAAATATCGAGAAACTCGCACTTAAAATAGGTTGAAATTGCTTCCTCTTCCCTTTGGCATATCCAAAGAAAATGAGAGTACGGAGGTAGAGCATAGTCCCTCCTAATTGTTCTACTTTCGGAATTGTGAATCCTTCAGCACTCACGTGCATACTTCAAATAGAACTTTAGGCACACAAATCGTAACAAAATTTGATCTACGACAAAACTTGAAAAATATAGCAATTCCAATGGAATAGAACATAAAAAAGCCGTGCCAACATTTAATCAACAACAAAGTTTGAGAATGTAAATATGTAATAGCGGAATTTAATCAATGACATGATACTCATGATAAAGATACATGCTAGACTTTAATTGATGAGGTAGATCTGGAAACTATAACTAAAAAACATGTTGGAATTCAATCGACGGCAAAAGTATGGAAATTGAAATTACAATTGAGGAAATCAAAGATAATTGAAAGGTCATAGATTTGATTGTTTGTGTTTGAGGGTCCTCCAAAGGGACGTACAAACAAATGGTTACAAACGATTATATTAACTCTACTACTTTGACAGTTTCCTCAAATCCACTATATTGATGGTTGCTTTATTTTACTACATTGATGGTTACTTCTTCGATGGTTGATCAGAGATTATCTGCTCCACTTTTTGTTGATTCCTTCAAGCTTTCGATTCTTTAAGTTGTGAATTTTGTTCATTGTTGTTTCGACCTAACCTCGGGTGCATCATTTAGGGTTTGGCTGATGGACTATTAAGCATTAAACTTAGCTCAGCCTCTTTCAAGCTAATACCAATTCGCAACTTAGGTTCAAGTATTTAGCATGCAAAAATTATTAGTTAGGAGTCGCCACTAATCAATTTATGATAGATCGATTAGAAACCTAAATAAAATAATTAAAGAATTATTTTACTCATACGAATCATAGACTTTAGATATGGGAGCTTGGTTACACTAGATTTTTCTAATGCCCTTTCGGTACCGTTCTTTTTATTTTTAAAAATATTTTTGCAAGCAGTTTGGATTAGTTTTAGCCTAAATCACTATCATGCAATGGGGTGATATGCTCATTCATTATTAAACAATCAAATAAATTGCACCAAAAGAAATAAATGCACAAAGAAAGTAATTATTTTTTGGGTTTTTTTTTTTTAAATCTTAAAATTAGAACTTTACTATATGACGTGCACTTTAACTCTATTAACAAGCAATTTCTAATTAAATGAATCTAACATGCAAACTATTTGACATGCACCTAATATTTTTGTATTTTTTTATTGAAATTTGTAATAAAAAACTAATTAAAATATTTAAAATAAATAATTTTCTAATCTATTTTAGGGATCAATTTGACTTAAACCCTATCATATCTTAAAAAACAACTCTTTCTTTTATTTATCATTATTCTGCATGTATACAACCTACATGGCCGAATTCGTTAGGTCAAATAATTGAATAGCATAGATAGAAATATCAGTATTTCATTGATTTAAAAGGAAAAGTTCATGCCAATTTTTATTTATCTATATTTTTAGAATTATTTTCTTTTTTTCTATAAATAATATATAATATATAATATATTTGATTTTAATTATTTTTTATTAAATAAAATAGTAATAGAAAATATTTATTGGGGGGAGGTATTATTAAATGGGCCACGCAGGTTAGGAAATAGATCTTTTAGATCTCTTTCCTTTTCTTTTTTACAATTCCCTAAAATCGAAATATCATAATCTTTTTTCTTATTCCTGTAGATCGTATATACCTTATTTGTCTATTTTTATCATGCTTATGGATTAATTTGACTTAAACATTATCCTATCTTAGAAAACTGTATTTTTTTAAAATGAAATTATTAAAATATGCGAAAATTATCTAAGACCCTTTTTATAATAAAAAAATGTTATTTAAATCCAATCCTAATCTATTCCAAAAATTATCTAAACATGCAATCCTATTTTATGAAACCATCATATTCTGATGCAAGATTTGATTTTTTAGTGTTTTCCAACACAAGTAATTACTAGATAGACATTATGTCCAAGCCACTCAAGATATTCATCAAATGAATGATTAAAATAATTAAAAATATAATCCGTTGTCTCACGGATTAAATTAACAATTATTTTACCCATAAACATCACAACATATAAAATAGTTAAAAATTTCATCCGAAATCTTACTGATCAAATTAATAATTATAACAATTTAAAAGTCAAAATACTATCAAAGTACCAAAAAAATCGATATAATTAAAAAAAATGATTGTCATATTACGAATCAAATTAATAATTATAGTAATTTTAGGGCAATAATACTCTACAGATCATGCCTAATATATTCATAAAATCAACATCCACACCCAATGTTCCAATTTAAGCAATAATGAACAAAACTTGATTTAAAAAAAAAAAAAAAAACTACCTTGACTGGGTTTTTATCCTCTAAACGGACCGGCGCGTGGGATTCGCGATCGACCATTTCCGCCGGGGTCAGGCTGTGGCAGGCGGACTAGCAGCGGGCTGGTGTCGAGTTGATGAGCTCAAGACGGAGGGAGGGTCGCAGCTGGTGGTATTTGGCTCGGCTCGTCGTTGCTGGCACCTGCAGGGAAGGAATGGCAGCACACAACTCAGGCCGGGTGAAGACGGAGGCTCAGCGACCGCGGAGGTGTGGCGACGGGCGGGCGCGCCGGGCGGAGAGCAGCGGCGCGCAGTGACGGGCACTGCAGGTCGCGGGTTGCAGAGGCAGCGGTGGCGAGCGGATAGAGGTGACGGGCGGCGACGGCAGGGTGGTGCTCGGACGCAGGTGCTGCTGGTGGCGGGCGTCGGGCGCCGGGCGGAGGGGACAGGCGCCGGTGACGGGTGGGATGAGGCGCGATGGCGAGAGGGCAGAAGCGGAGCTGCGGTGGTGCGGCGACGGCAGCAGCGGGGGCTTGGTTGCTGCGGCGTCGGCGACGCGGGCTCGCCGGAAGGAGGGAGGCGGCGGCGGCGGCGATCGGGGCGAGGGGCAAGCAGCGGAGACTCCTTGAAGAAGAAGACCCCTGCCTCTATTTTTTTTTTTTTTTTTTTTCTCTCCGTACTCTGCTGCGGACTTGCTGCTCTCTGTCCTCTCTCATTTTCGAGAAAATATTGGGTGATCCGATACCGCCACGTCAGCGTGATCCCGGACCACTCACACGGCGTCACGTGTACGGAAAAGCCCACAAATGATGAAAACTGAGGCCCACTCTCTCTTTTTCTCTGCCTTGTCAGAGAAAAAGAAAGGGACCAGCACCTTTCTTGTTGACTTCTCCCCTTTAGTGAACGGGAGAGAAGTTTTCCCTTCTTTGTGAATTGTCTCTTCTCACGCTTCTTTTTTTTTTTTTTTTTCTATTTTTCACGAAATTGTGGCCAGTGATTCCGAGCACCCCCTTCCATGATAATTTTCGAGCTCCTTTTTTCATTTGTCATAATTCGTAGTTTTCAGATTTGAGTGTGATTCGCGACCAGCTTAATTTTTCATCAAACGTTTTGATTTCTTCCATTTTATTAAATTTCTTGGTTTCTTATTCACTTGATTTCTTAGCTCTTGATCCTTGACCAGGAATTTGCTTTCATATTTACTAAAATTCGAATATTTTCCAAAGCAAGGATGGCTAATTAGAATTTTCACATTCCATTCATAATCAATCAAATTGACTTTCCCTTATTTTTCCTTTTATTTGCTCTGATGACCAAAATTATATACTATGCAATTTTTATTTTATTTTATTAGGGTTGTTAAAATTTAGGTGTCAATAATTGATTTAATCGAGTAAGTTTATCGCATGAAAATAATAATCAAAAGTCGGTCATTTTTTTTGTGCAAACGGAGATATAAAGATACTCTATCAAAAAGGAGGAAAAAAAAATTCACCCTACTAAAAGACAGTACTTGCCTTCAAAACAAATAGAAACAGAAAATTCACTCCTTGCCTAGCTTACTCCGAATGGCATCTCTGATGGACTTGTCGCTCACCCAGTGGTCGACCGGAGTCCTAATCACCACTTCCTGAAGCATCATCCCCTTCATGCACGACATGTTCGCGTCCTGGACCTTAAACTCCAATTCCTTGAGCACGTCCATCAACCTCGCGCAGGGGTGGTCCAGATTCGGGCTCCACACCCGGATCACCGCCTCCTGCCTCACCATCTTCACGTCCACCGCCATCTCTCTCCGGCCCGGGACAGCCAAAGCCGTCGAGCTATTCTTGCTTGACAGCGATGTTATCTTACTCACGTCATTGAAGTAGGCAACAGTCTTATTACTTTTGAGGCGCTTCGGAGATGACGGCTTGGACTTAACAAGCTTGGACTCCAATGTAGCAAACCGGGACTGGAGTTCCTTGATGTAGTCCACGGCATCGGCGAGGAGGGACGCCTTGTCCATTCTTGATATATTGGGGACAACGGAGCGGAGTGCATAGAACTGCTGGTTCATCTTGTTCCTCCGCTGCCGCTCTGCCTCCACGTTTCTCCTCGGACCAGACAGCCGTAGGGATGATGATGATTCTTTATCGTCTTCGTCCACTGTTTTCTTCCTACCGCTCTTCTCAGATATGTTATGGCGTTGGACAGGTTTAGCATATGGGCCCTTGCTGGCACCGACAAGTGCCGGTTCTTCTTTGGCATCGTCGGATGGGTTCTCTACACGAGAATTGATTAGAGGGCTCGAGAAATGAGCAGGGAAGAGGGTCTTGGCTAAAAGGACTAAGCTCCGATCTTCTTGGATGATCTCTGAGGAGCCCAATTCAAGAACCCCAGAACCATCGGCAATTGATATGCACACTATGCTTTGGATTCCGTGCATTCTTGCTTCTTTGACCCTCTCATCACACTCACACATCTCCAGCTCATGGTGGTCTTCACCACTCAACCAGATGTGACCACCTGAGCGAAATGCTCTTCCTAGAATGCCGTCTTCCGAGGAATATGACCTCATGACGGAGAACATGTAGTACCACTCAGGGTCGTTGAGGTCGCTGCTGTGAGCGAACTGACCATCCGGACATTGGGCTTCTTTGAGTACCCTATTTGTGGTGGGCTTGGATGCAAATGGTTCCCTTGTAGTTCCTCGGAAATGGCCATAGCCCCAAGTGAGGACAAGACGGCCGTGGTCGTCTCTTGAGGGCTGCCAAAAGATGGAGTAAACCCAGTCCTCAGGTCGGGCTTGGAGGATCAAGTGGACGAGCTGCTGGAGAGGGGGTGAGGTTTCATGATGAAGAGGGACAACTGAGGAGGAGGAAGCACAAGGTGTGAGTTCTTCCATGAGTAGCAAGTTGTTGAGCTAGAGCCAGGATTTCTCCCTTAAATAGGAAGTAGGGCAAAGCTAAATCCATAAACACTGGTCCACATAATTGGTGTATTAAGCGACGTGGATTTTTCCTTTTAAATAAGTGTGTTATATTAAGCATGCCGTAGAAGTGTGACCTATTATTTAGTACAAATTTTGTAGGCAAATCATAATATACTCTGCATTATCCTATAAAGTTTCAAATTATGTCATGTATACTAAAGTTGATCCAAAAAATCTCTATCAATGATGTGACGTACTACAAGTTGATATTTAATCAAGTGGGTTGGACTCAAGAATTGTCAACAGTATGATACAAGATTGCATATAAATTCTGTATACCAATAAGCTCCGAATATTTTAGGAAAAATTAATGATAAAGTATACTTCTAATTATCCATTACCTTTTTTTCATGGGAAAATACGTCAATGTAAAATGTTGTTATCATCAACAAAAATGTTTAGAAATAATTTTTCATTGATATCGAAAATATCATCAGTTACCCATTTTCTATGCAATATAGATAGTGGAAAATGATAAAATAATTTCAATTACTATTATTTCGAAAGATAAATGGGGCATATACTTAAAAGTATCTATAGTTTTAGCTTTTTACGTGTGTGCGTGTGTGTGAGAGAGAGTTTTTAATAGAATAAAAATGGGTGAAGACAAGAAAAGGAGAAATGTCGATGGACAAAAACATGCGGATAGTGGAGAATTCAAAAGATAAAAGTTACTTTTGACGAAAAGATGCCAATAGTTTGGACAAAGGCGTGCCAAAGCTTTTTGTTGACAATGAAACAAAAAAAATTTGTTCGTTCCTTTTCTTGTAAGTGATATTAATATTTATTTTTTTAAAAATAAATT
This sequence comes from Eucalyptus decipiens, assembly GCA_014182575.1. Classification (NCBI taxonomy): domain Eukaryota; kingdom Viridiplantae; phylum Streptophyta; class Magnoliopsida; order Myrtales; family Myrtaceae; genus Eucalyptus; species Eucalyptus decipiens. Next base: position 11,528,806 of record CM024613.1, on the reverse strand, counting down.
TTAAAATTATTCATTTTTCACTAAACAAATGAAGCCTAAAATTGGATTGTTAACATGTGTTCTATTATTATTATTATTATTATTATTATTATTATTATTATTATTATTATTATTATTATTATTATTATTATTATTATTATTATTATTATTTTGTTTTTCTTTCTTTCCATCTGATCTTTTTCTTCCCCACGATGTCGAGGTTGAGGAAACGAGAGAACAAATGTGAATGCCAACAACGACGAACTTTCGAATTAGTTGCCATGACACATTAAACCATTGCTGCCAAGAGCCCTCACTTTTGCTCCTCCATTTATCGACGACACTAGCTCCCTCGGCTACTTGACTCATCTTGTGCCTCTTTCTCTCTCTATCTCTATCTCTGCGCCGAGGTTGCAACTTGCAGCTGTGGAGGTCACGACCTCCTGATTTGGACACTAGCTCCATTGGCTACTTGAATGTGGTAAGGTTTCAAGTGTAATGGGGAGTAGAACTTTAATCCTTAGTCGATTGAGCCATATATCTTCTCTTGGACAACTGATCTCTATCATTGAGTCCTGAAAATTCGCCATATGTGCTGTCCATTCCATAATTTTACTTAAGAACGAATTCATTAATTTATATGTATCTTTCAAAAAGTATGCATATATCAATTTCTTCATCATGAAACAAGTCACATGACCACCAAACTTGTGTACTCAAGTTCTTTAAACACCCCACGTTTATTATAAGAAAGAACTTTTAATTTTTTTACGGCTCTTTCTATTGGTCGATACTAAATAAATACCGGTCTATTTTGAAAATCAACAACATTTGAACAGTGTTTTCCAAACTATATGGGAGATTGAACCTGATTGTAGGAAGGTGTGTGGTTAGACAGAGTTAAGCTGGCCAAATTTATACTGAACTGAAACAATCACCAAAAAAGCGTGTGCATTCATTTCACTTTCTATGTGTTATTTCCTTGTGTGTGCTTATGTTTGTTTTCTTTATGTGCTTCTTTGATTGATGTTGTTTTTGTTGGGGGGTGGGGGAGAGGAGAGAGAGAGAGAGAGAGAGAGAGATTCATCATGTCATTCAAATTTGAAACTACTATTGCTTGTCGTCTTTTTGTTGTCGACATATCCGCACATGATTATATGAATGCTTATGGATGCAGATATACCTATTTCAGTTAAAAGGGTTATGTCTTTCTCCATTCCAAGTGTCAGAATCCTCTAAACTGTTGTTAGGAGTAGTGCATTTTGAATATGGATATTATCTACATTTATAATTAGGTAAAATTGCATTTGGATATTATCTATGTTTATAGTTAGGTAAATTTGCATGTGGGTATATCGTGTAGTCCACCAATCAAAGGCTTTGTTATGAGAATTTCTTCAAGGATAAATTCAAACAAAGCCCATAGTTGTTTACTTTCATCGAGTTTTGGACTGATTAGGCTTTATACAAAACTTAGCCGATTGTATTATTATCTAAACCTATTAAGAGTTTTGACTTCAAAATTCCCTAAAGTAGCCAGCTACTACTACCTATTTACAAACCTACCATTGTACACTTTAATATAGGAACTGTTATACCGGCTACACAAAATTTGCATTTACAATTGCCTACTCAAACTTGTATCTTTTAATCAGAAAATCTCCGAAGCTAAAAAAACCACGATCCTAAGCATCTAAAATCCAACAAAAATTAAAAATGAGAAGCTAGACTAACTTGAATAATGATGGTTGTTGTAAGAAATTTTTGGATTATAATTATTTTTATATTACGATTTACAAGACAATACAAACAAACAATTAAGGTTTTATGACTTTTCTGAGATTTGGCAAAAATCCTGCTAGTAAGATGCCTGAAATGTGATTCTATGACTTTTCTGAGATTTGGCAAAAACTCTTCTCTCCCGATTTAGGTGAAGATCTAAATTTGGAAGCTTTTCTCTCTCGATCTAAATCTAAGTCTGGGGGTTTCTTAAAGGCATTTGTTGTTATCATCATCTTCATATGGTGATAGTATTAAGGACGCTGAATATAGGTACACACTCCATAGTTTTAGAGGGAAAGATCTCGGTATATGCTTATCACTAACAATTCTGATGATCGATCACTAATTATTTTCGGGGAAAAAGCTAGTAAAAACCCTAAACTTTATTTGGAGTGACAAATTTACCCCAATTTTTTTTTTTTTGCTAAACAAAATATCCAAAACTTTGCCAATTATGAAATATTTACCCCAAACTTTTTTTTGTGTAACAAAAAATCCTATACTTGTACCTGCATGATACATTTATCCCAAAATATATGACATTTTCGTCTTTTACTTTTCTTTTCATTTTTTTCATTTTTTCTTCTTCTCTCTTCCCTCCGTCGGACTCAAGCGAGGGCTACGCTAGAGAGGGCTTCCCTCACTAGCTTAGGCAAGGGCAACCCTTGCCCGATGTCGGCAAGGGTGGCCCTAGCCTAAGTCCGGCTTCCCTCCACTGGCCATAGAAAAAGAAAAAAGAAAAGAAAAAGGAGAAAAAGATGAAAATGCCCTTGGTCATAGAGTTTATCATAAATGTGTCACCGTTGGCAAAGTTTGAGATTTTTTGCATCACAAAAAAAGTTCAAGCTAAATTTGTTATTATCGGCAAAGTATGGGGTTCTTGGCAGCTTTTCCCTTTTATTTTTAAGTTTGCCGATCTAACTTTTTGGGATGAGAATGTGTTTATAGCTATACATTGTCCTCTTTTGTTTTCTGGGTTTTGTTTTGTTTTGTTTTGTAACTCTTTTGGGATTTGCTTTAGTTGGATGCTTTGTAGGTTCTCTCATGTTTGATGATGACACATGGGTAGTTCTCACGGACGAATTGCTCATGGGATTAGAGTTTCAAATTACCCATTTAGTAAATACCTAGATCCATCCAGTATTGCAAATCAAAACCCAAAATTGTTTAAGATTTAGGACCGGGATCGTTTGAGAAGCGATTAAACACGATCCACAACCATCATTTTCATGAGCACTCACTAATTAAAAGACGACACGCGATTCACTTCGAGGAGTCGTGTTCTAATGTAACGTTGACGATATTCATACAAATTATGTCGTGATTAAACCACAATGATTAAACATGTGAAAATGATCCCTTGTCACTCATTCTGAATCCCCATGCATCGCATGTGCTTGTTTTGCCCATTCATTATAGAACGATTCCGACCACGTGTCCACTGATCCCTTCTAGAATTTCATTCATCTCTTGTGTTATTTTCTTCGGATATCTTTTCCTTGTCCAATCAACTATTCGGGTTTGGTTTCGTCCACGAAAAATTGATGAACGATCCGTCACGGTGTTCACGTGATAACAGTCAATGGGCTTAAATACAGTTATTAGTTTATGGGGTTAACGTAAAGCAAATTCAAGTAAGTTTAATGCTGTTATATATATTTCTTGGTCCATCTCTTCGTCACTAGTTAGAGGTGGCAAAATTGGTGCAGAACCCATATTTTAACTCATATTTAATAGTGTGGATGATAATGAGGCTGCCTTAAATTTTAAAAATAAGCTTAAGTTGGTCATAAATAGTTACCTAACAACTTAATAGGTCTTAGATCATTTACCTAACAAGCTTAAATAAATCAGATCATTTTTTTTTTTTTAAATTTTCTGAATTTTTTATTATATTTCCTTTTATTATCTTTTTATTTTTATTTTTTTATACAAAAACCAGTGAGGGCCACATGACTCTCACTCACTACTGGCTAGGTTTCACCAACATGCGACATTGACATGCGACACGACACGACACGACACGTCGATACGTTATTTCTCAAAAATAGAAATTCCAACAATTTGGGACACATTATATATTAAATGAATATTTTTATTTTTAATTAATTTGATTCAAATTTATAAATAAATAAATAAAAACTAACTTTAACAAAAATTATTGATGAAACTAATAATTAACAAGAGATTAGAATGAACTTATTTAAATAAATTTATCATATTCTATAATAATCAAATTTATTATTATTTAACATTCAATATTTTTATTTTTCGAAATCACTTTTTAATCTCATTTATTTTATTTTTTTGACCAACCCCCTATCCTCCCAAAATAAAAATTATTTCAATGCTTTTATTTTTTGACCCAAAAAAGTCCTTCCACCCATTTATTTCACCATCTCCGTCCTGTGCTCCTCCCCCACAAAAAAACAATTTGTTAGCTCCTTCCTTGAAAATTGAAATCACACTCCTCCACCCACCCCCGTCATGCCAAGTCCCATCAAAACCCCTATTTTTAATTTATTTTTTCTACTTTTCTTGTTAAAAGCCTAAAACTAAAACAGAAGCAAACTTGAAAACCCTAGTAGTCGACGCCTCCTTCTCCTCCCACAACCTCTCCTTCGTGATCTTTGCTCTCTCTTGGAATCGCTGGCCTCCAGCCCTCCCTCCTTCGCAATTGCAGCCACAATTGCAGCCTCCAGCCCTCCATGGCGGCATCGCAATCGCGGTTCTCTGGGTCGCTCTTCCTCTAGCCCTTCCTTCCAGTCGCAGCCTTGCCGTCGCTCGCGGCCCTCGCCTCCACTCCATCGCCTTCTTCAACGACCTTCGCACTTGCAAACCTACCCTAGAAACCGACGCCCCTCGCAATTCCAAACACGCATGTCCGAACGTGTCCAAAAGAGTTAACCACGTGTCGGAAAATCCAACTTGCGTTGACTGCGTGTCAAAACATATCTGAGCGTGTCCGAGCATGTCGGACACATGTCGGGAGTGTCCAACACGACACGGAAACTTCTAGAACGTGTCGGTGCAACCTAGGCTACTGGCGAGGGCTTCACGGCCCTCACCCATGGTAGACTTAGAATAGAAAAAGAAAAGAAAGAAAGAAAGAAAATTAAAAATTTAAAAATTTAAAAATTCAAAATTTAAAAATAAATTAATTTTTATATAAATTAAAAAAATTATCCATTAAATTTGTATTACATGGAAGTATTTAAAAAATATTATATTTTTGGAAGATCATTAGAAATTTGCAAGACGTGATTTCCTTTTAAATGATCCACAAAGTAGGAGTGCCCTAATAACCTAGTTTTGACTCTACGCCTTCTGTCAAATTGGAAACCTTTCATACATTAATTGACCATCTTCATTGATTGAATCCAAAATCGATCGTCCACACTCGCCCAATCATTTAATTAAGACAATGGACAATTAATCTTATCACATTGTCATAATACATCCTACAGCATAAATTATTTTTAGAAAATCATTAGAAATTTGCAAGATGTGATTTCCTTTTAAATGATCCACAAAGTAGGATTTGCCCTAACAACTTAGGTTTTGACTTTATGCCTCCTGTCAAATTGGAAGCCTTTCGTACATTAATTGGCCATCTTCATCGATTGAATCCAAAATCGATCGTCCACACTTGCCCTATTATTTTATTAAGACAACGTACAATTGATCTTATCACGTTGTCATAATACATCCTACAGCATAAAATAATAGGTGAGAACACGTGCATATAATGGTGATGGACGCAACATTTTCTTTTTGGGCCATCGTACATTTTTCTTTTTTGACCTGAGAAACTCTATTTTGGAACCACACCATTGATATAGTTCCTTTCGCACTTAATATCAAAGTAATCAACATGTAGAATCAATGTTGTGGCGGTATAAAATCACCTTTGACGTATAGTGGTTTAGCGAATCAGATGCTGTCTCAAGTTCAAAAACTGTTTAGTGGTGGGCACAGTGGGAATTGGAGAGGAGTTAAAAATTTATGTGGACAAACTTGGCATATTTGGGTGTAAAGTCTTATTTAAAGGAGTATGTTAATATGATGTGTAAGAATAGGGAGAGTGGCTGGACCTTGAGAATCATTTTTGTATGTGCATGTGCATGGACAGTCGACTATCAAGTAAGACTCCTTTCATGGGAGGACTTTAATTTTTTATTTTTTATGGGAGGACTTGAGGTTAAAATCTGGCAGCCACGTTCCATGGATATGCATTGGAGATTTCAATGAAATTCTCTACCATTGGAAGATTTTTATTTTTATTTTTTATGAGAGGCCTTTTTTTTGTGGTCACATATGAGAGGACCTGAAAGGTTAAAATCTGGCAGTCATGTTCCATGGATATGCATTGGAGATTTCAATGAAATTCCCTGCCATGGAAAGAAGGTGGGAAGACATCCAGCACAGCATCATGTTAATTTCATTTCAAGAATTCATAAATGATTTTTCCTTAAAAGCTCCAGATGCCATGGGCTGTTTTTCAGTTGAGAGCATAAAGAGCTTCAAGAGGCTGTGAGCTAAAAGAGAAATTCTAACCATATTATTAGGAAGAAATTCAAGAATCTTTGTTCAAAATGGTGAAAAGCTTCTTCGATTACTTTTGATCCTAGTCTTAACAGAGCCTATATATCCTTGATACTGAAAGTACCAAATCCGAAAAGCCTAACCCAATTTAGACCTATACACCTTGGTAACTTTCATTACAAAATTATATCAAAAGTTCTCGCAAACCACCTTTAAGTCTTAGATGAATGATATTATTGCAAAGGAATGGAGTTCTTTTGATAGTGGTAGGCAATTCAGGACAATGTTATTATTGTTCAAAAAGTTCTGTATCAACTCAAAATCAGAAAATGGAAGCAAAGTTTTAGGTGGTGCTTAAATTGGATATGCAAAGGCGTATGATAGGGTAGAATAGGATTTTCTTGAAGCTTGAACATTGAAGATGGGTCTCATTGAAAAATGGTATCCAGGGTTATGCCTCCGTTTCTTTCATAGTTAAATTCAACGGGGAACATTTGCCTCATTTCTTACATTTGAGAGGAACTATGTAAGGAGATCCTCTTTCCCCATATTTGTTTATTATTATGGCCAATGCTTTATCTTCTCTTATGAATAGAGTCATGGATGCTGGTAGCCTTAAATGAATCACACTAAACTTATTTTGCCCAAACTTATCTCATCTCTTGTTTGTTGATGATTAATTTTCTTCCCAAGTGGGACATTGAAGGAAAGAATCTAGCTGGTTTGCTTAACCAATATTGTTTTGCTACAAGTCAAGCCATTAATTTGAAAAATATCTAGGATATATTTAGTAATGAATGCCCTAAGAATCTGAGGAGGAATATGGCTAAAGAATTGAGAATACTTGAAATAGACAAGATAGGGTAGTGCTTGGAAATCAATTTCAAAAAGCAAATGTTGGCTTGGATCCTGGCTAGGGTGAACTTGAAATTGGAAGGATGAAATAGAAAAAACTTGACGTCCAAAGCTGAAAAAGAAAAATTAATTAAACTAGTAGTGCAGGCATTACCTTAATATTTCTGTTGAAGATCACCGCCTCTCTCTCTCCCGGAGTTCTCTAGATATCTCTCTCTAGAGTTCTCCATATCTCTCTCCTCCAGATTTTTCTCTCTCTCTCTCTGGATTTCTCTAGATCTCTTCCTTGTCCAGAATGTTCTAGCAAAATCCATCAAGAAAAGCTGCACCACTTCTAGATTTCTCCAAAGAAATCTAGTTGTGAGGCTATATTAAAACAATAATAATACTTCTAGAATAGTGTAGAAAGTTAGGAAAGTCACCAACTTTCCATCCTATAAATAGGAGCAACTTGCTCCTCATTTGAGTGTCCAACTAAGAGTGTGTGAGTAAGAAGTCCAAGGTGTGTGTGGGTGTGTGTGTAGGGGTCTTGAGAGTGTGTTGTATATGCACGTAAGTCTGAGAGGAATTGTGTAGAATTATCCGAGTATTGTATGTGGTGTGAGAAATAATTATAATAGTGAAAGTTATATTTTGTAAATTATATTTGTACCACGTTTCGCAAGTCTCAACAATTTCTCCCTAATCAAAATTCTAATATCTATTTGTAAAGCTATTGGATAGAAGGTTGCCTCTTTCCAATGGAAAAATAGTGAATCTAAGTCAGGAATGCACTCCAAGAGGTGAGAGAAATTAAAGAAAGAATGAAAAGACAAGGTGGGGTCAACTTTATAGATCTTATCACATTCAACGAGACAATATTATGCAAGCAATCTTGAAATTTATCACAAAATACATCAGCGTTATGGAGCAAATTATTGAACGAGGGCGAGGAAAGGGGTCCGGGCTTTCATAGGGATGTCAAAGTTTGACGGTGGCTAGAGAAACTATATTTAACGAAGTGAGATCATCCGTAGGAAATGCGAAAACAATAAATCATGGAAGAATCAATGGCTGCAAATAGGCATGATTTGATGACTAGCTAATCATGATAAGCCTCAAAGAATAGCAAAGTTAATAATCCGTGTTCGGATGCGTTGATAGTAGGGGATGGGAAAAAAAACTTTATGTACAAAGCTGAAAAAGAAAATTTAATTAAAATAGTGGTGCTAGCACTATCTCAATATGTCTTCCTATTCAAAATTCTAGTATCTCTTTGTAAAGCTATTGAATAGAAGGTTACCTCTTTCCGGTGGAAAAATAGTGATTTTAAGTTAGGATTGTGCACTAGAAGAGATGAGAGAAATTAAAGAAAGAACGAAAAGATAAGGTGGGGTCAGCTTTAAGCTTTATAGATGTTATCACATTCAACAAGACAATATTAGGTTAGCAATCAGCTTTATGGAGCGAATTATTGAATGGTTTTTACTTTTCACATAATGAATTTGGAAGGCAAGGAAAGGGGTTGAGGCCTTCATAAGGATGTCAAAATTTGACGGTGGGTAGAGGAGCTATCTTGAAGTGAGATCATCCGTAGGAAATGGGGAAAACAATAAATCACGGCAGGATCAATGACTGAAAATAGGCGTGATTTGAGGACCAACTAATCATGATAAGCCTCAAAGAGTAGCAGAGTTAATTATCGATGTCCGGATGCGTTGACAGTAGAGGATGGAAAAAAGAAAAAAAACCTGATGTACAAAGCTGAAAAGGAAAATTTAATTAAGATAGTGGTGTAGGCATTATCTCAACATGTCTCCTTATTCAAAATTCTAGTATCTATTTGTAAAGCTGTTTATAGATCTTATCACATTCAAAGAGACAATATTAGGCAAGCAATCTCGAAGATTGTCACAAAATACATCACTGTCATGAAACGAATTACTGAATGGCTGTTACTTTTCACATAATGAATTTAGAAGGCAAGGAAAGGGGTCTCGGCTTTCATAGGAATGTCAAAGTTTGACCGTGGGTAGAGGAGCTATCTTTAACAAATTGAGATCATCCATAGGAAATGGGGAAAATGATAAATCATGGAAGCATCAACGACTGAAATTAGGCGTGATTTGAGGACCAGCTTATGATGAGCCTCCACGGGTAGCAGAATTAAGTATCCGTGTCCGGATTCGTTGATAGTAGGGGATGATCCTTCACACTATAGGGTGTCCACATTATCAAAAGGGGGTAGTCGTAGGAATGACCCACGGTTAACATGATTTTTAATTGAGAATGTCAAATCAATTTTAATAACTATCATTTTAACAAATGTAGTTTTCACTGACGAGGCACGAGTTTTGAAGGTCTGCGCTCATTGATTCCATGATCTGCGATTCGCACCAGGGTGGGAAAAGGAAGTTTCATCGGCATTTGTCCTAGCCTCCTTGGGGATCTCTTCGATGCTCAAAAGGAGTTAAGATTGAGAGTTAAGATCAATTAGTGGAGGATACGACCACTCAATTAGGTTTCTTTCTTTGGGTCAATCCCTCAATTAGGTTCGTACCTAGTAATATAAGGAGATACCTTGGGCTTGGCTTTTGGCTCCCCCGACGAGGTTATCGCTCGTACGAGCATCATACCTTGGGCGGCTCCACATTTTTTTTATTTTTTATTTTCCCATCACGATTCATTCGAGGTAACCTATCTATACAAAATTAATATCACGAAAAACCTCAAACTGATAAACTTGTGACAAATTTGCTATAAACTAATTTTTTATCACAAAAAATCCCAAATTAGTATATATATATATATAACAAATCTAACTAAAACTATTTTTTTAATCACAAAAACTCCAAAATGATACATTAATAATAATATTACCCTCTATTAATTTCAGTTAAATTGGAGTAATACCACAAAAAACTATAAATTGGTATACATATTATAAATGAAGGATAAAATATCAAATTGGTATATACGTTAACTATTGGGT